>CM058040.1:90453047-90670791 GCA_030169165.1 Centaurea solstitialis | reverse complement strand
GTTAGTTCATAAATTTAACAAGATAGTATTTATTAAATGAATCTTGTAATCTTTTCAGGCCATATGGATTTGAAAGGAACTGCATTGCCTGAGGAGGAGCAGGAGCACAAAAGTTGACTTGAACCTCATCAGCTCAAAATCAAATCATGACGGGTCTTTATATGCAAACATTTAGATCTCACACACACGGCTGTAATCACGAGTGTTTACTGTAAAAATACAACAATTTGAGAAGAAGAAGAAGAAGAAGAAGAAGATGGGTCTAAATACAATTTTGAATGTCATAATCTGCTCTGGTACAGTTTGTTTTCGTGCGAATATGATTTGGAATTGATCTTTTTGGGATATTGCCATGATAGATAGAAAACCTATCTGCCTGGTATAAATTCCTATATCTAATGTCAACAGAAACAGGGTATTTCTTGTAACTCTTACCTTTGGTTTTTGTACCTAAATAGTAGCATTGTTTCCTTTGTGTTCATTTTTATTTGATTTTGTTCCCATTTGGGTTATGGAAAGTGCAAATAAAATACTTCTTTTTTCATGTATGTATATTCAGATAAATGGCTGCCTAAAGTTTCAGCTGAAAATATGGTATCTGGGTACTTGAATGCAGAAATAATCATGTACACATAAACTAAGTATTAGGCAGATAATTTTGCATATGAATACGATGTGAAGTCACCAAACAAAAAATGGTATGAAATCAAATTAAGATTTTGGTAGTTTATTGGTGTGTTAAAAAATGTATGCAATAAGATGGTTGAATATAGATGCAGATATATAGTGGCTTATGTTTCATCTATTACTTAAAAAATTTATTATTGAAAAATGAATATTGCATAATGGTATAGCGAATAAATCAATAGGGTGTTGAATTTTGGCATTCAAGTGATATAATCCAATACCATGGAGGATTGAATTGCATATGTTTATACATTCGAAATTCTTTTTTTTAATGGTATTCGAGGCTTTGTCTCGATAAGTCCTATAGATGGTTGACGTCGAGTTTGCCTAAGACACTATCACTCAAAGTTCTTTTCAAAATGGATGAGTTGCAATAAATGAAAGGATAACACTTTATAACTATCACGGCATTAGATGCTGCTATCCAACTTTAACATGTGTCTTTATTTGATTTGTTAATCAATGCATGTTTGTACTCCTCATTGTAGCCTCCTTCGGGAGTGATGTAGACTTTTGTTAACGTAACTCATTCTTTTGTATGAAGAAAGAATAGTAAATGAAGCATGGTAGTAATTAAATAATATGTTATAACTTATTTTGGTAACATGCTAAGCATCTCATACCATTGATGCCAAAACAAGAGTTGGTAGAGTTGGTGAGCCATACTTGCTGGTTAAGTTTGTATTTCAAAATTGGCTTATCAAAAGTAGTGTTTGTCAGACTAGGGGTGAGCAAACCCGTCCTACTCGAACTATCCGCCCGAAATCCGAACCAAACTTTAGGACTTAAACCGTAAACCCGAAGTCCGAACTACCCGAATAAAGTTTGGGTTCGGGTAGGGTTGATATTTTCAAACCCGAGCCCGCCCGAAACCCGAACTTATAAAAAACCTTTATTTTTAATTATATATATATATAATAATCTATAAATAAATAAATAAATAAATAAATATAAAAACCTTTATTTATTTGTTTATGTTTGTAGTTTCTATTTCGGACTTTTGATTTGTATTTTGGACTTGTGGACTTTAGAACTTTATGGTTGGAACTTGGAACTTGGAAACTTTGAATTCGTTTATGTTTGTGGTTTATCGTTTGATTCTTATGTTTAATTGTTTATGGACTTTGTGGTTTACTTATATAAATTTCTTTAAGTCTTTATTATATATAAAAAGCTGAAAATTTGGTTAAACATGTATTTTGGGCTGAATTTTTAAAATCTAATCTGAAATGGACTGAAAATGGGCTTTTCAGAAATTCGGGTAGGCCCAACCCGAACCCGAACTTGCCCGAACCCGGCCTACCCGAAAATTTCGGGTTCCCGAAATTTTCGGTCGGAGTACGGGTAGAGAAATCACAACCCGAAAATTTCGGGTACCCGAACTTTTTAACCCGAACCCGCCCGAACCGCCCGATGCACACCCTTATAATCAGACGACTTTAACTATTATTTTTTATTGATTTTTTTTGGTTAGAAGACTTTTACAAAGGAAAAATCATATCTATCTTCTTTTGGATATATAAGTTATATTCCACTAGTCTTCTAATAGTTGAAGACATCTTGTTTTTGGATAAATACAGATTATTAGAAGACTTTTACAAAGGAAAAATCATATCTATCTTCTTTTGGATATATAAGTTATATTCCACCGACTCCAAACATTTGTTTTATGAAGTATTTTTTTTGGAAGAGGTATTCTAGACCACATTGGTCAAGACTAATCTTCGGCAATTTTGGGTCGAAGTCCGACTGCTAAAGCATGCAGCCCGGGATCGAAGCCCCCGTACCTCCAGAATGCGTCCCCCAAGGCTCGAACTCGGGTTCACCACTATGTAGTGCCCAAACCTTACCACTAGACTAACACTCCTTTGATTGTTTTATGAAGTATTGGGATTGACTTTTGCAAATCATTAAGATTCTTTTGGCTTTCAAATGAAAAGGCTAAATATTAAGTTTCAATACTAAATTCGAATGCCAAATCTGGACACCAAGTTTTGAGGTACATTTGGGTACCAAGTCTAGGCATGAATTTGGATGCAGTGTTTTAAAAATCGGGTTTTCAGTTGAACCAGTATGATGATTGGTTATCGGTTCGACCGGTTTAACCATTGCTTCAACCGGTTCCAACAATTTGATATCTACCAGTTAAAAAAACATGTTAAAATAAGTTTTACATTAATTCAAAAACATTAAAAAAATAATAACAAGTTTTACACGTATTTTAAAAAAGAATACTGGGTCAACCGATTTTTTACCGTTCAATCCACCGGTAAAACCACTAAATCGGCCGGTTCAATCCGGTCCTTAAAATGCCATAAAACCAGTCACATTTGACCCGATCATTTCACCGGTTAATGGTTCAACCGGTTTTTAAAACATTGTTTGGATGACAATCTGAATGTAATAAATCCACATACCAAATCTAAGTGAATTACGATATCAAATCTGAATATGAATCCAAATACAAAATTTGAATTTATCAATTGCCAAATCTGATACATATCCTAAAGATATAGAGTTTTGTTAATCTGGTTTGTTCGAAGACATATACTACTTCTGAGAATTCTTCTAAATGATAGATCAAATTTATTTGTATTATTGTCAAATCAAATGGTTGAGAAAAACATGTACAGGGTTGTGTAAACCCAAATGGTCCGAAATCCGAAACCTAAATTTTAAGGGTATATTTAGGTTGGGGTTGGGTTTGGTTTTGGCTAGCTATGCATCTACATATATTTTCAATAGTATACAAATATATTTATTTATCAAACATCTTTTGAAAATCCTAAGTTATAGTCGGCATAGTATTTTTTTAATTTTTACATCTAGTATTGCTTTCATTAATTCTCACAATAAATGGAATTCATCCTCAATATTTGTTGCATTTATGACTATATCTGAACATGACTCTAACCTTAACCTGAAACCTGAAGCAATCCAAGGTCCGAAACTCAATTAGGGGTTTGGTATTCATTAGGGTGTTCGTGGTCCTGTTTTGATGGTTTAGGAGGTGTTTGAAAGTGCTTGTGAACAAAAGTGCTTACTAACTTATTAACTTTTTTCTGGAAATCAAAACATTTTGCCTTCTCAAATAAATTGCTTATAGCTTCTTGAAAAAGCTATAAGCACTTTACCCAAACACTCCAAAACATTTCCTAAGAAGCTAATAAATCATAAACACCTTCAAATAAGCACTTCCAAACACACCCTTAATCCATCAAACCACAAAGCAAACTCTATGTGATACCTTATTAAGTTTTCAAACCAAGCAATTTGATATCACCAAGGCTAGAGCGGTCAAAATAGACGACAATTTAAGCAAGTTTAGCCCTTCTATAAGCTTTAACATTTAAGATTAAAAACATATATTATTTTAGATTTTAGATTAAATATCTATATCACTTTATAATCTTGACCAGAATGGATTACGTTGGCCTGCTAACACTAACTTTATCTATTTTTAATTTCATAAACAGTTAACCTATTAATCCAAACATAACATAACAAAACAAAACGGATTGGGTTTATTTGCCCACAAGCACTTTTTATCCACCATATTAAAAAAATATTTATAAACAATCAATGTATTAAAAATGTTATATTACAAACTAATCGGATTTGGTCGATCTCGATCCACTAACGTATTGTTTTCCATTTTCTAAAAATATATAAATAACTGTATTAAATATGATTACAAAAATCATACTATTAAAATAAACATTTTCTTTTATAACGTCATTCAAGAAGTTATAAGCATTTTAATACATTTGGACAATTATAGACTCATTATTCGACCTTTTTTAAGATATCGCCGAACTTAATACATTTTCAAATAAATAGATAAAAATTGCCGTCACAATTGTAAAGATTTACATAATACATCTTGATGATTTAATAATTGAGTTGATTATTATTATAATAAACTTTTTTAAATATCTTATCTCATAATGAGGATTTTTGTTGTAAATATCGACAAGACACATGTATTTAACTTATGAGTTAAATGTAAATTTGGTCCTTGTGATTTACAAAAATTAATGACTAAGGTCCCTCTAAAGAATTTTTAACTAACAAGGTCCTTGTACATTTATTTTTTATAACACATATGGTCCTTCTTATAAATAATATTAAAAAGAATTAGAATTAAGAAAGGGTAATTTTGTCCATTCACATTTCCTATTAATTTAATCTTAGTTTATAACATATTTGGTCCCTCTTTAATTAATATAATTAGTTAAATTTATTTGATCCTTTTTAATATATTATACTATATTATTATTTTTATGCCAAAACATGTATATATTATTTTATATTGAATACATAAATTATAATACCACCTCTAATTATATCTATTTACTTTATAAATTATATTAATATATTTAAAATTTTTATTTTAGTTTATCATTCATTTGATTTTTTTTTTTTTGCAATTTACGATTAATTTTGAGTTATATCATTGAAAAAAGATCCATTAGATAAAAAAATAAATATAAATCACATATGTAATTAAATAAAATTAATATGTTTTTCTCATAAATCGTCTATTAACATATTTCTACCTTGTATGATCATTTGGTATCGAGTTTTCCATGTTTTTGATTGCTAGTATTATTTAACATGATGTTCATCTAATTGTGTATGATTTTTTTCTATAATGCTTATTATGCATTTTTTTTACTCGATTTTGCTATTTTCATACTAAATTTAGATTAGTGTCGTGCTTTTTACTAAATATGTTATATATTTATTGAAATGTAAGATTTGTTTTGACAATTGTGTTGAATATATTTATTGAAATGTAAGATTTGTTTTGACAATTTTTGTATCGAGCGGGGCTCGAACCCGCGTCAACCTATCTTTCAAGGCAAGCGCAAGGATGTTACTTACTACCGCTGGGCTAGACATTCATTGCTATTAATACTTTAACATTAATGTAATCCTAAGGAAAACATATTAAATCTATATAATTACATATGTGATTTATATTTATTTTTTTATCTGATGGATCTCTTTTCAATAATATAACTCGGAATTAATCATAAATTGCAATTTGTTTTCAAATGATCAATGATAAAACTAAAACTAAAATGAAAATTTAAAATATATTGATATAATTTGTAAAGTAAATAGATATAATTAGAGGTGGTATTATAATTTATGTATTCAATATAAAATAATATATACATGTTTTGGCATAAAAATAGTAATATAGTATAATATATTAAAAAGAATCAAATAAATTTAACTTATTATATTAATTAAAAAGTCACCAAATATGTTATAAACTATTATTTTAATGAATAGAAAAGGTGAATGGACAAAATTACCCTTTCTTAATTCTAATTCTTTTTAATATTATTTATAAAAAGGACCATATGTGTTATAAAATATAAAAGTACAAGGACATTGTTAGTTAATAATTCTTTAGAGGGACCTTAGTCATTAATTTTTGTAAACCACAAGGATCAAATTTGCATTTAACTCTTAAGTTATTAACTGCAATTAATGAATGTGATTTTAACTCTAAATTCTAAAACCCTCCCTTTATACTTTTCAACATTCTATAATTTTTCAAAACACAGATAATTGTTTTGATACACAAGTATTAGATATGTTATTAGAGAATGACGAATGGTTAATAAAGTAATATGATATTGCATTAGCAAAATAAGGAAATTTCATCTAAATAGTGACTCCATTAAACTTAGGATGGTGTCAAGCCAACGCCATTAATGGTATCCATTAGAAATATCAACGGACAACGGTAAATTATCATAAGTATTTTATAGTAAATGAAACATATTTAGGTCTATTTCTATTTTGGGAACTAATTTTTTTAAATAGACATTTTTCTTAAATAAGTTAGCTTATGAGCTAGCTTACTTTTGTCAAACAATGCCTTGAATAACGTATTTTAAAACTATATGTTCCATTTATTTAGAAGTAGGTTTCTCTCTTTATGAATTATCGTAAAGTAAAATATGTTTTCTTGGATTTTTCCTTTATCTAAAATTAATAGTAAAAATTCAAGGAGTGGCACAAAGTTCTATTAGGTCGACGAAACGCCAGTTCTCAACAAAACTTCTCAAAGTACGTAATTGATTTTTGTGTAAATTATAGATTTGGTCCATATGGTATGTTGATTTTTATGAAAAAAATGGTCCCTAGACTTCATTTATTATGAGTTTGATCCCTCAAATTAATGTACTTTATGTTGAATCTAGTCCATAGATCAAACGACCATCTAACAAGTTAAGATTGAGATTTGAGGGCAAAATGGTATACTTCTATTTTTTGCATTTTAGTTTTCTTAAAACCAAGTCTTTTTAAAAAAAACGGGGCAAACTGTATGATTTTAAAACCCAGATGATAAGTGGGTTTACACCTCCTACTCTAATCGCAAGTATACGAGTCGAATCAAATAATACATATCGGTAAGTACGAGTATCGAACCAAGGGAATTAGGACTGAGTAACGCGATGACTCATATTCAATATTAACTAGACGGTCCAAAGTTGGGTTGTTGAGGATTGCAACAACTAATAATTAACTAAAAGTAGAATGACAAACAATCAACTGGTTAAAGCTTTTTATAGAGAAAAACAATCGAGGGTTGGAAATCACAAAGTTTTCACAATCCAACATTTTACTTCGAACAATTATCAATTAAATTTTGCATGAATACCCAATCTTGTAAAAATCAATATTATTATCTCTCGGAAAACAACAGATTCTATTTTGCAAAACAATTTCATCTCTCGATCTCAACGATTGATTTTAAAAGCGTTAAACATCCAAGATTTAACCGGGACTGAGATTTTGGTATATCTCTTTCCAATTTCACACTTCAGGCATATAATTTTAGTTCTTAATTATCTCCAATTTTAACAATTCACAAATATATCATATGAAAGCCGACCACACTCACAAAAACATTAAACACACAAGTCATGTGTTTCATTAATCAAGAAAAATTGATAAAAGTCTCAAATTACATGTTCATATGCTTAAAACCAAATTCAAACCAACCCCCAACATTTAAATATTAAATCATGTTGGGGATATTAACAAAGAAATAAAAATATGAAGAATTCATGAATCTGGAACGAATAAAACTCATAAAACTCCTTTTGTTGTGCAATACCCACGAAGAGCAGTAGATGTTCGGTGTAGAAGTTGTCTCGCAATCGACATCTGCCATCTAATTGGTGTTTTCTTTAGCAAAAAATCGCCCAAGAAGATGTAGTCGTCGCCCCTTGCATAGAGAAATTGTAAGTGAAAGAAACCCCAGGCTGAAAAGGCTTTAAAAACTTCCAGCACGTCCAAGTGACTTACCCTGTGACTTCATGTCATGGACCAAGCCACACGCGATTTTGCTTGTGGTTTAAGTTAGTGCCCACCGTAGATTTACCCGTGACTTCAAGTCATGGGGCAAGTCACACGAACTTTTCAGACTAAGTGAGCTCAAGTCATTTAAGCTGAACCAACCCACTTGCCAAGTCATGTCGGACACTATTTTAGGCACTCTTCTCGTATTTCACAATTTAATCGAACACCTGAACAACCATCTCTCACACCCGAATTTTATCAACTTTTTCTAGGGATTAGTTTTCTCACAAAAACTTTGTTTTTCGTCCCTATTTCGAACTTTCCAAGCCATCATCAAATTCCTGAAAAACGTGAAGTTAAAGCATAAAATCCAATGCTTTATTCACTTGAAAAACCTGTCGGATATAGTACTAAAAATAACACCCATATTTGGTGTTATCACTAGAGAACCACATTTTGAAAACCTTGAAGACCCATTTGCACCCTCGTCGTTGCTTACTTCGTCCCTGCAACACCACCTAATTATTTTTTTGCTGTCGTTTGTTCTTCAATTCTTCTACAAAAATCCCACCACCACATTTCCACATTTCCCCATCACTCTTTTTTCCACTTTGATTCATGACATCGAACATGAAGGCATCGATCAAACCCCCAGTCCTCTCTCATCATCTATGTTGTTAACGGGGCACATTTGGAAGTGAGTGGTGGATCATGATGTTATTTTTTTTCGAGAGGAGGGGGGATGGTGGTTTCTAACGAGAGGAGGTAGGAAGTCGTGGTGAAAAAGAAAGATGGAGAAAACATAGGGAAGGGGAGAAGGGGGTTCATCAGAGTGATCATTGTTGCCAAAAAAAGGGGGTGCAGGTCGCCGAGACCTCGAAGAAGACTGATGGAGTTGTTTTGTTTTTGTTTTTATTCTCATGGATCATGCTACATGTCATGAGATGATTGGTTGTTAACAAAAATAAAAAGACAAAAGTTACTCAATGATAAAACTCTTACTCTTAATATTGTTATAAGTAAAATAATTAAATGACTATTCTGAGCTTATACTTAACAAAAAATAAATCGGCCATTTATTTAAGGACCAAATTCAACAAAAAAAAATCCATACTACAAGTATCAAATCCAAAATAAATAAACTTTGAGGACCAATTTTGTAAAATAACATGACGGAGATGGAGTTCATATTTACTATTGCTTTTTTGAGATATCTTGTATTTGCAAACAAGCCAAAAGAGAATTATTGAAATGTGAGTGATGATATCTTTTTTTTTTCTTTTTATAACTAATTGTTAGGGTCAAAATGTAATTGTATTCAAGTTTGGTTTATATTTGTATTTTGTGTAAAGTTGAGGGGAGCTTAGTGTAAATACCCTTGGGGTATAAAAGCTTTTAGAAGTGTTAGATTTCAAGAGGATTCGTAATTGTCAGATCAAGTGCTTGTTAGAGAGAGAAAGTTAAGAGTGTGTGTTTTGTTCATATTGTACTTCATATATAATAAAAGTGAGATTTGTGATTGAATTGAAGCTTCTTAATCATGGTGGATTGATATTCAGATTTAACAATTGGTATCAGAGCAGGAGATCAGTGAAAAATGATGAAGATTTGAAGAGTTTTTGACTTTGCTTCAGGTTTTTCAAGGAAAATCGTTCGGTGAATTTTTTCAACAATTTCAGATTTCAATATCTACTCATCAAAAGATCCATTCAGTTCATCATGACGACGAGAGAAGCTCTAGCAATTGGTTCCGATACCAAGCCACCTGTTCTGTTCAGAGGTGATTACAACATGTGGCGAGATAGATTTTTGGATTTTATAGACAGACAAGATTTGGGAGAGTACATTCGTTTATCTTTGAAGGAAGGTCCGAAAGTTTTTACTGAGGAAAAGCCTGTACAACCTGATTCTGATCCTCCAGTTGCTGCTCATACGGTTATCAAGAAATATGAGGATATGACTGTTGAAGAGAAAAATAGACATAAAGCTGATAAGTTGGCTAAATCATTCATGTTATTGGGTCTTCCGAATGATATCTACTTACCATTGACAGTCACAATTCAACTGGCAAGGAAATGTGGGATCAAATTGAGAAGCAGATGCTTGGTACGAGTGTAGGTACACAGATGAAGGTTACAAATATCATCAAACGATACGAGCAGTTTAAAGCGAGAGAGGATGAAAAGTTGGATGATACATATGAAAGATTTTGTAATCTGTTGAACGAGTTGAGGAAGAATGGAATCACAAAGACAAAGATTGAGAACAACGTCAAGTTTCTAACTAATCTTCAGCCTGTCTGGAAGCTTTATTCCAACTCTGTCTTTCAAAACAAGTCCTTAGCAGATATTGATATTCACGTTGTATATGAAATCTTGAAACAAAGTCAAGATGATGTTCAAGATGCTTTGGATGAAAAGATGAAATCTGAGAAAGAGAAGACAGATACATTAGCTTTGATGGCTGATAAAAGAGGGAAACACGTAGTTCACAGATCAAGAGCAAGAAGTGATTCTTCTGACACTCCGGAAGTAAGCAGTGATTCGGATGTTGATGTTGCCGAATTTAAACAAGCTATGGCAATGACGACGAAAGCTTTTCAAAGGAGATTCTATAAGAACCCGTCTTCCAATAAGCAACGATATTCATCTACCTCTCAGAAGTCTGAGTACAGAGGTAGACATGAAGACAAGAGGAGTGATAAGAAGACTGATTCAGAAAGATATACTGAGAAAGGCAAATATGAGGAGAAAAAGAAGTTTGGAGAGAAACGAATCGAAGAGCAGGATGAGAAAAAGTCTGATGAAGTTCAAAAGTGCTTTAAATGTGGAAAGTCCAGGTCATTTTGCGAGAGATTGTCCGAATGGTGGAGTCAAAGATTATTCGTACTACAGTCATAAAGCTTCTTTGGCAAAGAAGAAGGAATCTGGAAAACTCTACTTGCTGAAGAAGATCATTGGTTAAACACCACTGATGATGAATCTGATGATGCGGTTTGCATGATGGTAAAAGCATTTATGTCCAAGATGATTCCTAAGAGTGGCCGAAAGACTGATTTTTCTTTGAGACGTTGTAATCCTCATGACTCGGATGATTCTCTTGCTGATTCTCTTGATGATTGGTTTGTTGATTCTTCCGATGATTCAGTGGGAATAATGGATGATACAGTTAGTTCAGATGATGAAGCGATAGAGGTTATTAGTGTGTCTGATGGTTCCGAGACACATGTGGTTATACAGGTGTTAGACTCTTCTGAAGATAATGATACTGAGGATGTGGTGATAGGTTCAGATTCAGATGTTGATGATTCTTCAGATGAACTACAAGATCAACTTTGCTTGATGGCAAAACCAGACGATCATTTTTCTGAGGACGAATCTGAGGTAATTCTTAATCCTCATTTCGAATTTGAAGCTTACATCAAGTCTTTAAATGCGAACATGGAAAATCTTAACAAGAAGTTAAAGGCTCAGATATTGCTCACAGATAAATGGGAAGCTCATTCTAAACAGAATGATGCTTTAATAGTTGAGCTTTCCGACAAGAATGCTCAAAATGAACATCTTGTGCAATATCTGATGAAAGAAAATGAAATGTTTTTGGAACAATCTGTCATTTATGATAATAAGCAAAAAGCTAAATTGTCTGAAATTTCAGATAAACTTTCTATTAAGGAAAAGGAGTATAATGACATTCAAACAAAATTTTCTGCACTTTCTGAAGAAACAGAAGTTTTACTCGGGCATATTAAAAAGGTTGAAACCATGCTTTTAAAACGAGGACAGAGTCGATTGGGATCTTCTTCGATCAATGCATGTCGAGAACGACATCAAAGCGATTCTTGAAAAGCACGCATACGACGAGGATGGCAACGAGTACTACATTTGCCATGCATGGGAGCGAGTTTTCGATATCGCCGAGACCCTCTACCGAGAGCTTATCGTGGAGTTTGTGGCCACGTTTCGTTTCGATGCGATCAAGGCTCTTGGGGGAATTTCGTCAATCGTGTATGACTTTCCGACTTGGTGGTGTTTGGAGATCTCTTTCTTTGGTTGATTTTGCTCTTGCTTTTGGGATATATACCCAATTGGACGTTGATGCTCCCGGATTTGAGGAGTACATGTGGGCGACCGCAAAGAGACCCGATGATTTTGATCCAAGTTTGGCATGGTCGATTTTGGGTGATGGTGTTTATCATGGCAACCTCAAGGTGAAAGGTTTTATTGCTTCGACGGATAGACTTCTACACCGCATGCTCATTCAAGCGGTGAACTCTCGTTCTTCGAGTGAGGAGAAATTGACCGTGCAGGATTTGTGGCTTCTTGAGCAACTCTCTACGGATGATAAATATCCGAATGCTCCGTATCTCATCGCCGCTCAACTCGCTAAGGCGAGTGGTTATCGCGAGGGTAGTCGCATCGTTGGTGGCCAGTACGTGACGCTCTTGGCCAAACATTTCGGTATCTTAACCGACGCCGCGATCGCTTCGATGACGAACCTCGGGGAGATGGGGTTGATTGACATGGACCAACTCCGAGGTATGGGCGTGGCGAGAGTTGAGCATGCGATCGGAAGGGACTACAATGCATGGATCCGTAATCCTCAAGCCTATAGGAGTCAACCGAGAAGTCAACCTAGCCAAGCACCGAGGAGTACGCATGAGACCGGTGGAACGAGTGGGGCGAGTGCAAGTCAACAACCGGCGGATTGGACTGCTTATTCGGGTTACCAAGACTTGAATAACCAACTTTCGGAGATGTCACTTTCTTACAGCCGGCATCAACGACACATGGAGTACAACACCGTGGAGGCTCTTCACCAAGCCAACTGGCAAAGTGGAGTGATGAACCAGATGGCCTCCCACTTCGGTATTCAATCGAATACCGCTTTTGCTCCATCTCCATATTGGCCATACTCCGAGGATGCTCCGCCCGGTTACCCGACTTACGAGGATTGGCAAAACCAACCTCGTGGCCCTTATTGATCTCTATCTTTTATCTCCGTTATTCGATTTGGTTGTCCTAAACAATTTTATCTTTGAACTGCGTGGTTGTTTTGAACAATTTTATTTTTCTGTTAGTTTGCTTAGGATTTTTAAGTAATTTGGTTTGGTTATTTTTCATTTGTTCGTTTTTACTTTTTCTTTTTCTTTTTGTTGGTAGATATGGCGATTTATGATCGAGCACGAATTTTATGCACCACTCTCAGATCAGAACAGATTTCGTCACATAACCCGGGAAGTTTCTCTTTTTCCCAATTACTCCTTAATTGGGTTAATTGTTGCTTTGAGGACACTGCAAATTTTAAGTGTGGGGAGGGGGTTATGTAGACTTATCTGTTTAAATGGGTTCACTTTTTGCTTGTGGATTGTCGTTTTTCAAACTTTTGAAAGCTTTGAGATTTGACCCCAATTTTTTTCAAAATCTGAGATTGTTTTTGAGACTGAGTTGCTTGCATGGGAGAACACTGAATAGGATTAGTTGAGTAAAAGGATACCTTGGAATACTGATTACCATGAGTGCCTCACCCAATTCCGTTGAGAGATTGAGCCTATATTGTTATATCTGTTTATTTCGTGAGGAATACTGACTTTGACCCAAGGTAGAACTTGTCATTTGAATGCTTGTCGAGACCACATAAGAGAAGTATTTATCACCATTGCACTGATAGAGGCCTTCGTTTCTAACCCTTTTAGCCTTCGTCAGATAACCTCATCATAAGGTTATTTGATTTGCCTAGCCTGTAATTGAAAAGTGTTCACCTTTTAACACTTTACCCCTTGAAACCATTTTGAGCCTTAGCCTTTTCATTTCATTACCCACTATACACTTTATCGTTGAGCCTAATTGTTTATCTATCTCTTGGCCGTGACTTAAATTTGAATCCTGAGATGTTTTGATCCAGTTTTTCATATCTGACAGTTTTTATGGGATTGAGATTTAAAAAGAGCCCAAAAGCAACATAGTTGCTGCTCTGAAAAAAAAAGAGAAAAAAAAATATTCGAGACTCAGAAAAGAAAAGAAATATCAAAAGAGTCGAGAATACAAAGAAAAAAAGAATGAGAGTTGGAAAAGAGAGAAAAAGAATTTGTGCCCCAAATAAGCCATAGGCTTAGGCCAATTCTAAAAAGAAAAGAAAAGAGAAGAAATACTCATCCCAAAAGTCTCACTGTTCGAAAGTCAGATTGCTTCACTGTTTGGATCATTACTGATTAAGTTTTCAAATTTTTGTTGCAAAACCCTTAGTCACTTATATATATCATTTATCCTTAACCCTTAGCCTAACATTAAAACCCTAAAGTCCTCTTGACGGTTGACAACTTCTCAGTGGTAGAGATTAGATTTGGTGACAAGCTTATGCATGCGGGAATTAGTCGAGTATTGGTGTGATCACTTATATATACACTTTTACCCCCGAGAGATACACTTCATATTGTTATGCATATTATGTGAGGGTAAAAGGTTGGCCTTGGTATCCGATTGCTTGACAAGTCTTGTTTGTGTGTTCGATTGTGTAAGTATACTTTGTTCTCTTTGATGATCTTGGGTGGAGATAATTTTGGAGTTATCTTTCTTATTTTTCAGTCTTTTGATTGAGGACAATCAAAGCTTAAGTGTGGGGATTTTGATAACACCAAAATTATACATGTTTTGGTTGCGCGTAATCGTATGACTTTACCCCATTTCTCACCCGTTTATGATCATTTCATGCACTAAATGAGCTTATTATTGATTGTGAAGGATTTGGAGGCCGTGGAACGGAAAAGTACGGAAAAAGGCGAGAAAACGTGAAAAATGCACAAAGTCTACACAGAAGACACTTGGCGATCGCGAAGTCCTATATTTGGCGCCGCCAAGTGCGACTGAGTTGAAGATTAGGGTTAAATTAAGTGTTTGGCGTCGCCAAGTGGGCAGTGTGGCGATCGCCAGATGGAGCCTGGTCGTTTTTCTTTAAATATCAGCCTCCTCCTTCAGTTCTGAACATGAGTTTTGAAGTGCGATACACGAGGGGAGTACAGAGGAACGAGAGTGAGAGTACGAAAGGTGCCGATACGCTGCGGAAGTCGATCTCTGATCATCTATCGTTGTACTGTCGGTATCATGTCGATGTCCACTTTTGTTTATGTTTTTGTTTTCATTATGAATGAGTAGTCTATTAGTAGTGCTTGTCATGATAGATGAACCTTTGTGGATGATACTTTGCAATTAATGTTTATTGGTTTGTTTTTGATTAATTGAATGTCGTTTATGGTTCTTTTCTGATTATTGTTGTTGTGGCGATTTGGATTCACTTGGTTGGGTGTATTTGTTAGACCAAAAACAGATAGACTCCGAAAGGATAATCAACCTACCTTAGCCTGACTTGGACCATAAAGTTGTGTTAAGGGGTTACTTTGACCAATAAGTGACCGATAGTAAAAGAGCCATTGCAATATTGATTGGGAAGGGTTTACCGATTCTAGATTGTGGACCAAACAATTTAGGATTGGAATTAGGAGGACCATATCCTAGTTCATAGCCATAAATTGCACATGTTAGGGTGTCCCAGACTTAAATTCCTACAATAGTCAAAACAACCAAACCTTCGACTTATTCTTGTCATCCATATTGGGGATTCACGTTATCATGATAAGTACTGCTGTTTTTCCCTTATTATAAACTTAAATCATTATTTTAATCGCTTTCTTAGTTTACTTAGTTAATTATCTTTTTCAGTATTCAAACTTTTTTCATACAAAACCCCCCCTTTTAGATTAATTAAACCGATTCAGACTTTAGTCTACGATTACTTGACCGTTCCCAGTGGTAGATACGATACCTGGACTTTCCTACACTATATTACTCACGATCAGGTACGCTTGCCTGTATATGTGGTAAGACGGTGGCTAGGCATTAGAGGTTAAAACTTGTTACGCTTTTTATATACGATAATTACCGCATCAGAAAGAAAGAAAAGTTTTTGAAGAAAAAATTCTTAATCTTTCCTCCAAGATTTCTGATTTAACATTTAAGATGGATTTCGAGAGACAACAATTTCAATCGGTGAGTAAATCTTCTGAAGAGAAATCTTTAGAACTTCGAAACCAGATTGTTGCCTTGCAAAATCAGATATCAGATGAAAGGAATCAATTCAAAAGGAAAGAACAAATCTTGAAAAGTGAAAAGAAAGTTTTAGAACAAATGTTTGTTGCACATAAGAAAGAACCTGTTGTGGAAACAGATTTTGAAAAACAGAAGGAGTTCTTTCAATGTGAGATAAAAAGACTTACACTTCAGTTAGCTGAATTCTCAACAAAAGCAATGACTTCTATGGTGAATGACAATAAAAAGTTTGATTCGTCTAGTCTTTCTCAATCTGAAAAAGAACAAGCAAAGCATGTTTCAAACAATAAACCGAAATTGCATGAAGGTCAACCTTCTTCATCTATTTCAAAGCCCACACAAAGGAATTTTTCTGAGGATACTAATAAATCAAAAGATAAATTCGTTCAGTATCCACGGAATTCAAGACAGAAAGTGAATGTTCAACAAAAGAATGGTTATTATTCCTCTTTTACTAATTCAAGTGCTTCTGATTTTTCAGATAATTTTCAAATAAGACAAGTAAAACAAGTTTGGAGGAGGAAGGAGTTCGCAAATTCATGTAGCCCTACATCTAGTTTTAGTAATACCAAAGTTTGTTCTGATGTACGAACAATGTTGCTTTTTCATACAATAATCGTGTACATTTTTCACGAAATTTTCCAATAAAGCAATTTGTTGATCTGCGTCGTGATAAATTTTGTTGTTCAAATTGTGGCTTGCATGATTTTGTAAACTATAGTGCTTTTCATGATTATAATCCTTACCTATATAAGAAAAGACCTTGGATTTCAATTGCACATAAATCTTCTAACCCCTTAGGACCCAAATTGAGTTGGGTACCTAAAGTGAACTAGTTGATTTTGCAGAATCGTCATGTGTGGTATCTCGATTCTGGTTGTTCGAAACACATGACGGGGCGTAAGGAGATTTTGCATAATTTCAAACCAAAGTTTTGTGGTTCAGTTCAGTTTGGTAATGAACAGTATGCTCCGATTCTTGGATATGGAGATGTGATTCAAGACAAACTCATGATTAAGAAAGTATCGTTGGTTGAGGGATTAGGACATAATTTGTTTAGCATTGGTCAGTTTTGCGATAAAGATCTTGAAGTGGGTTTCAAGAAGAGGCGATGTGTAGTTAAGACTGAGTCTGGAAAGGAGTTGCTTGTTGGTACTAGAAGGCGTAATTTGTATAAGATTGACTTGAGAGATGTTAAAGCTAAGAATACTCTTTGTTTGTTATCAAAAGCTTCTAATCAACAAAGTATTTTGTGGCATAGGTATCCTAAAGGTACTGTTATCAAAAGCTAAGAATACTCTTTGTTTGTCAAACGCTTTTTTAGATATCTGAAAGGTACTGTTAATCTTGGTCTATGGTATCCTAAAGGTTCAGGTTATGAGTTGACAGGTTATACTGATGCGGATCACGGAGGATGCAAGTTAGATAGAAAAAGCACGAACAGGACACATACAGTTTTTGGGAGATAAGCTTGTTAGCTAGGCATCCAAGAAGCAGAATTGCGTATCACTTTCAACGGCCGAAGCTGAATATGTGGCTGCTGCAAGCTGTTGTTCTCAGTTTATTTGGATGCGTACTCAGTTACGAGATTACGGATTCAAGTTTGATAAGATCCCTATTTACTGTGATTCAAAGAGCGCAATTGCTATCTCTTGCAATCCAGTCCAACACACAAAGACCAAACACATAGACATCAAGTATCATTTTATTAAAGATCATGTAGAGAAAGGTACAATCGAACTTTATTTTGTAAATACTGAATTTCAGTTAGCAGATTTGTTTACAAAAGCTTTGGATGAAAAGAGGTTTAACTTTCTTATCACCAAGCTTGGTATGCGAACTCTGAAAACTTGAAATAGTATTTTCAAAATTTATTTCGTTGTATATTTTCTTTCTACTTTTGTTTTTCATTTTTCAGTTTAATACAGTGTGTTTCTTTGTTTGAGGGGGAGTACACAAATAAATAAAATCAAAAAGAGGTCATTCAAGTTTTGGTACAAGATTTGAGGGGGAGCTACTAACTAACGCGGATTCATTTTTTAAATGAATACCACAATCTGTCATTTGTTTTGTAGGTAATTCACATTTTAAGGGGGAGCTTATATGTATATATATAGTTTGGCATAAACACATATCTGAAAGATGAACAACTTTCGAGTATGAAAACAGTTTTCATAATTGTTCAAATCACTTCTCTATTCTCAAAGTTTTTCATGAATCTAGAAGTGAATTTTAAATGTTTTCATATTGCGGAATTGACGCATGTTTTTCTAAACCGTGTGTTTCCAAAGATTGATACTTGTGTATTATCTTTTCTTATACTGTTTAAGTATTCATACACACCGGTTTATGTTCTTCTTGTTTTGTTATTACCATGTCTCTAAAACGATCCAATTATTCGATGGTAATACACTCGTTTGAAATTCCAATTTGCGTCTAAGCGTTCGTTTGATCAGTCTGATACACCTTGTTTCATAAAGATATATCTCTATATCGTTCATATAGATATTTTCCTATCTTTCTGAACCATTCCTTTTGATCATACCATCTGATGAAACAGTTTTCTCATACAATTCTTTGTTTTTCATGTGCATTCAATATATATAATTGTTTGGAGATATCTTTTTGCTCATGTATTGTTTCTATACATCTTTTGAGCAAACTTTATCAAAGGCTATATGATTCAACCGATGAATCATCGATTTTGCATGTTTAGGAAACATATTTCACGGGGAGTGAGGTTATAAAACTTCTATGGACTACCAGCGCCGGTAGCCCTACCCAAGAAGTTATCCTTGAGAGAAATGAGGAGTGAAGGGTCTCAATCAAAGAGTGTGGGAGATAACTCATCCGGTTGGGTTATTCTCATAGTGTTAGAGCGAAAAATGGAATATGAGAGCTTGGTTAGAAGTGAGGAAGATTAAAAGAATTGGAGGGTGTGAGAATAGAGTTAAAAGAAAATTAAAACTCTGCACCAACCATTTCTAAGCCGGGCAACCACATAATCTATCGGTTCATGTTCTTTGGTGACTGATATTGAATCAAGGCAAAGCCCAATGCCGACTCTCGATTAAACCCCACCAGCTACTCATTTTCTTCTCAACAAGAAAATGTTTCAATTCAGCACGGGGACGCAGCATATACTCTATCAGATTTTCATTTGGAAAGTCGATATTGAAAAAGAAGGAAGCTGCCCTGCCTTCGAACTTCATTTCTTGCACATCGAGTCAGTGGATATGTTTTTCACTATTTTGAGCCTTTTAAAGCATTTTATGCTAATTCTTTCAACACTTTGCACACAAGGAATTTGTTTCTTTGTCGGAACATTCATAGAAATACACCGGTATTTCGATGATTGAATGGAAGTCCTGGGGGGTGAACATCAATAAAGCCCTTTCTACAGTACATCCGTTGTACTAAGTGGCTTTGTGCTACTTACAGGCATTTTAACTGTTTCATGTGTTGATTCAGGGTTACCACTCTATGTCTGAATTTGAAAAGATTCGGATATTTTTTTGGAATTGACGGATGGTTCACATTTTTCGATGGTGGTTCGGGAGGAAAAGGATGGTGACTGATCAGACTATTTCTAAACAATTGGTTGATATTTGGTTTGAAGATTAATCATTTCTACATCGTGATTTGATGATAAAATCGTTTTTCATCAAATAGGGGGAGAAAGAAAGCGAAATGGGGAGAAAGAAAGAGAAATGATTATTTGATCAATACATGTGATGTTTGTATTTGGTGAAATGTTCGAGAAATGTTCAAATTTGGTGAAATGTTTTGGTGATTCAAAGAGTGAAGAAAGTTGGTTCTTCAACGTACTTGAAGATATTTGTTCAAAGTTCAAGTTGAGTTCTGAAGAGACTTTGTAAATAAGTGAAAGGACAGGATGAAAAGTATTTCGAAGATAATCAAGTTGTCAAAGTTTCGATCATTTAAAGATGTTGGAAGATGTCAAGTGGAGACTTAAGATTTCCAAGTTGTTTTTGGATGAGGATAAAAGTTTGAAGTCTGATTTGAGATGAAGATAATCGATTTTCTGATTAAAGTTTGAAGATAACCGAAAAGAGTTTGAAGGTTATAGAGAAAAAGAGTTGGTTTATTTTCTGAAGGTTGATTGGATGAAAATATCTGGAGTTTGATACTTAAGTGATAATTAGTTGGTGAATTCTGATTCAAGCTGAGTTTATTGAAGGTGGATACTTCAAAGGAGATAATTCTATTTTGTGAAAAAGGGGAGATTGTACTACATTGAAAAGGGTGAGAATTTTTCTGAAGAATGTTGATGGTCTTCAATGTTAAAAGAATATCAAGTAAAGTTCGTTTGAGAAGTTTTCAAGTTGGTTACTTGTATTTCGTGAAGATTTCTGATGCTGAAAAGTTTTGTTTGTTGCTGATTCTGATAAAGTGAAGTTGGTGAAGATTGTATATGTTTACAAGTTTTTGTATAGTTGGTTATTTCCAACTTGAATACAAAGGGGGAGATTGTTAGGGTCAAAATGTAATTGTATTCAAGTTTGGTTTATATTTGTATTTTGTGTAAAGTTGAGGGGAGTTTAGTGTAAATACCCTTGGGGTATAAAAGCTTTTAGAAGTGTTAGATTTCAAGAGGATTCGTAATTGTGAGATCAAGTGCTTGTTAGAGAGAGAAAGTAAGAGTGTGTGTTTTGTTCATATTGTACTTCATATATAATAAAAGTGAGATTTGTGATTGAATTGAAGCTTCTTAATCATGGTGGATTGATATTCAG
Source organism: Centaurea solstitialis (assembly GCA_030169165.1). NCBI lineage: Eukaryota > Viridiplantae > Streptophyta > Magnoliopsida > Asterales > Asteraceae > Centaurea > Centaurea solstitialis. The sequence goes on along the minus strand of CM058040.1, from coordinate 90,649,916 downwards.
ATTTAACAATAATAGTTATCCAAAAGCATCCATTTTTAAGGCTATCCACAGCGGATGTCAGGCTGGACGTCAGGCTGGACGGCGGGTTCTCACCCCAACCCGTCGGGCTCAACGGTTTGGCTGCAGATACATGGTAACCGGCGGGCTGGAGGTTGAGCGGTGTTGTGAAGCCGCTAATTTTATGTGTGTGTTGTGTATGAGAGGGTTGGGAAGGTTGGGTATGTGTTGTAGAGGGTTATGAGAGGGTTAAGAGAGGGTTAGAGAAAAGCTGATGTAACGCTGATATGACAGTGTCAACCCGAAGGGCTCGAAGGGTTGGCTATGGATAGCCTAATAAACATTTTTGTTATAATAAATGTAAGTACAATGGTTAAAAGCATTTTTTGATGATGTTTTACAGTAAATATATGATTTATTATATAATGTGGTTGCACTCGAAGATAAGTTGATGAAGAAGGTAGCTTTTCAAGCTATCTGTTTGATTCTTGTCTGGCTAATTTGGAATAAAAGAAACAAGGTTGCTTTCGCTGCGGATGATGATCGTCAAAAGCTGCTGGAAGAGGATCTTTTCCCAGCTCTTCAAAGGCTCTCTGCTTTATGGCTTGCAAACAGATGCTCCCGGGTCAAAATTTCTTGGGATAAATGGGTTTCAAACCCGCTGGGTTAACTCGTTGTGTTTATTCTCTCCACAGGATTCTCGCTTGCTTAGGCATGCCTTAGATGATTGTCTCTTGGTTTTGCTCATCGGTTGTAATCGGGGTTGGTTTTTCTTTTGTTGGTTGGTAGTTTTGTTGTTCCTTGTACTTTTTCTAGCGCCTTGCTAGTTTGGTTTCAATAATTCTTGGGTTCGCTTGGTGGGGGTGATGGCTTTGCCGAAGCTCCCGCTCTAGTGACCTTTCTTGCTTTTCAAAAAAAAAATTATATAATGTGGTATATCAATTTTTTTTAATACGCAATAATTTAAATGTAATCTTACAAAACAAAAGTTAAAAGATTTATTTACCATATTTAATCTCATTAATATTTTTACTGTATTACTAGTAAACAAATTTGAAAAATAATATAAAAACATATTGCACTTTTTAAATTTTAAAATTTAATATGTATCTATATTTTGAAAATAAATAGAAATATCTTATTAAATTAATTTTGTTCGATAAAAATTAATTATTTAGCTTAATTATATTATATGTAGAATGATATTTTAACAACAAAACGTTTGTTATTATATTAGTAACTAATTATATAAAATCTACAACTTGATAAATAAAAACAATTGTTTGTAACATGATTACAATAAAAAAAGGGGGTTGCTATATGCACCCAAAAAGTGCATTGGGAATTGAAAAAGTAGCATCGTGAATTGAAAAAGTAGCATTTGACATTGACATGTGTGTGTATGACGCATTCACTTTTTGGGTGCATTTGGTAAAAAGTTGGGTATATTTAGCAATTGCCTAAAAAAATATGTAATTGATTTGACTAGATTGTATGCTTATTTTATATTAGCAATACTAAACTTTCATCTACACTTTCGGTATTATATTAATAATTTATAATCAAACATATAATTTTATAAATATTCTTTGAAAAATAATTTTACTGATACAAACATCATGTTTTAATTAGTAGCATGCTACTAGAATTTTTTTGTAACTGAACACAATTTAACAATTATTACAAATAAAAGCAATCATAAAGTATCACTTTTTAAAATTATGAAATACATAATTATAATTTAAATGGCTTCAAGGGCCTCAATGTATTTATTTTTATATAAATAAAAATATAAATAATATAAGGTTAAAATGATGGGATCCTAAAAAGTTTAAAAAAGCTTGGATGAAGTTTTCCACATAATGGAGGTAATTATTACAAATAAAAGGAAAATATCACTTTTTAAAATTATGAAATACATAATTATAATTTAAAGGGCTTCAAGGGATTCAATGTATTTATTTTTATATAAATAAAAATATAAATAATATAAGGTTAAAATGGACCTTAAAAAGTTTGAAAAAGCTTGGATAAGGTTTTTAACATAATGGAGGTATGTAGAAGTTTTTAGATTGTTGAGTTGACAATATCGCGTAAGAAAAAAGATGTAAAAAGGTTTACTGAAAAACCACAAGATTGTGGATGCTGACAAAAATTGAATGTGATGGATGACTCTTTATTTTTCTTTATATAATTAATAGTTATCTAAATTCATCGATTCTTAATAAGCGTTTTTGTTATAATAAATGTAAGTACAGTGACTAAAAGCGTTTTTTATGATGTTTTACGGGCTAAAAAATATATGATTGATTATATAATATTAAAAATATTTTTTTGTTAATACTAAATAATTAAAATGTAATCTTACAAAACAAAAGTTAAAAGACTTATTTACCATATTTAATCTCATTAATTTTTTTACTGTATTTGAAAAATAATATAAAAAAATATTGCAGTTTTTAAAATTCAATATGTATCTATATTTCAAAATAAATAGAAATATCTTATTAAATTAATCTTGTTGGATAAAAATTAACTATATAGCTTAATTATATTATATGTAGAATGATGATATGTTAACAATAAACGTTTGTTATTATATTAGTACCTAATTATTTAAAATCTACAACTTGTTAAATAATATGATTGTTTGTAACATGATTACCATGATAAAAATATCTAATTGATTTGACTAGATTGTATGCTTATTTTATTTTACCAATACTAAACTTTCATCTACACCTTTGTTATTATATTAACATAAAATTTTATAAATAACTTTTTGAAGAATAATCAACCACTAAAAATATCATTTTTTATTATTAGTATATCATAAAATTTTCTTGTAAGTGAATCACAAATAAAATATCATTTTTTAAATTATGATTTACATAATTATAATTTTGCTCATAATAAGAAAACAATAATAAAAAAAAAAAACCAATCACAAAATATTAAAATGCAATTTTAGTTTCATAAAAGCATTATCCTAGAAAGTGACATTTATACGGAATTATGGATATGAATGTTGCTTCACCACAAAATAAAAAAATAAAATGAATTATTAAAAGAATAATTGATTTTGAGGATAAACACGTACCATCGAAAGGCCATGGGCAAAAGCGTAATTCCAGAAAAGGGATAGAAGCTGCAATCTGATGATATTTTGAGATCTCACAAAATATCTGTTTCACAAAAATAAAGATCAACGGCAGGAAAAATATCTAAGAACCGACGTGGACAAAATGATGATGTGGCACCTGGGGCACACCATGGCACGTGTAAAAGCATTGACAGCTGGAAGTTTTTATTCCTACCCCCTTGCAGGTCCTCTTTGAACGCACTTTTTCTCATCACAAAAAAAATATCCAAATCTACAGCAATTTTTTTTTTCTCTCTCTAGTTTTTGTTGATTTTGTGAGAGCTTCAAATTTGATACATATAAAGTTTCTTTCTTCTCCGGAGATGGTGAAGAAGATGTGTTTGATGGTCGGAAACGACGTGTTACGGAGTGATAATTTTGTGGAGCAGAAGGAGGAGAGTTCAATTATGGTATACTTTTTGCTCTTTAATTGATCATATGTTTAATCTATATGATGTTAGATTTGTGTTTGATGATGATTTTGAGATCTGTTGGTTTGTGGTTTTTGTTGTTAGAAAAGGTGTAATTTTAGGGTTTTTTTGGTCCTTTTGATTTGAATTGTGAGGTGTGGTTTTTGTTTTTGTTTGTGTTTGTTGTTTTAGTCTTTTTGTTTTATATCCATCTCTATGATTATAGTTGTTGAGTTTTGTAAATTAAGATCTTATGTTGTGTGTATGTATGGTGGTATGGCTGCTCTGCTAGATAGAAACCCATGGTTTGTATTGGAATTGGTATCCTCCTTGCTGCTCTATGATTTTATGCAGAGTGTTTGTTTGACTTGATGTATGGAAAAGCTGGTGATCTTTTGGGATTCAAACTTTAAGCAACTTTTGACATAGATGATTTGTAGTCATCAGATATTGTAGTTGTTTACATGGATTGAAAGGTGTTTGCAATTGACAATCATTAAGACCACATAGGCCCCAGATCCTAAAGGATTTACTGGATTTGTTTGGTTTGGTTTGATTTGAGATGATGTAGTACTAGCTACTAGGTCATTAATCCAATCAAAGCAGAGTGGAATCACTAAATATAATTTATGCTGCTATGCATATTTAAATTTGTAGTGTAACTCAAAAGAATTAGCCACCCATTACCAAGGCTAAGGGACTTAAAAGTTCAGAACCCATTTTGATTTGAAACAAGTGTTTGGATGTGGTTATCTTGTACAATTGCATGTGTTATGATTTATTTGGGCTTGTTCTTTGCCATTTGTCATGAAATACTCGAAAGAAGCAAGCTTAGGTCCATACTGTCTGGGGATTTACTCTGCAAAAAGGCTACTTTTGCCTCTTTGAGGGATTATTTAGCTAATTTCAGGAGTGTTTTTTGTATGGACATCTAGTTCTGTAAACTATGATCAAGTGCTATGTGACACTTCTGTTTCTTGTATGTTCATTACTTGCAAGTTTGCTTATGATTTCATTAAGGTAGATTAATGAAATGTGTATAGATTACTCTATGCTCGAATTCTGTTCGTTTATGTATTCTTTCCTAATATGAGATGTTATAAATTGTTGTATCAGGAATCCCAAAAAAAAGGATCATCAGAATGGACCAATGAGAAACATAGTTTATATCTGAAATCAATAGAAGCCTCCTTCGTTGATCAGTTATATAACTCTTTGGATATGCAAAGTTGCCAAACACAAAAAACCTGCTCTTCAGATGCAATTTCACCTTGGAAAAACAATGCCAAGGCTTCTGGCCAGGTTTTAAATCTTATCCATTCTGCATCATACACTGCCTTTTCCTATTTATACATCTTATCAATATCTCTTCTATTTATTTTCTTACTCAATTTTGTATTTTTCAGTTTAAGGTTCTTCGGGCTGGCTGTTGGTCAAAGAAAAACTTCAGGAGAGAAAATTCACAGCTGAAAGATGCAGATAGATCCCATGTTTCTCCAGGAAATCCATGGATCCAGCATTTCACAAATGGAAGCAGGAATGGTGCTGTAGCATTCCCTTCCCTCCAAGAGAAACGATCGACAACTGCAACTTCACTGCAATCTCCTGTACCCGAGTCTCAGCTGCAGCAAGATTCGGATAGTAGTACTACAGGTACTTTTAAGCCACTTCCAGTTTAGCAATTAGCATGTTTTATGTAGATATCCGTTTATTTTCTTTGATGACTATAATCGATTGTTAGCATGCAGTAGTTCTTTAAATTATTGTTGAGTTTTTAAACATTGTATCAAATCCTTTTCAACCTAATTCATATTTTCTTCTTTTATTTGACAATTCAGAGATGACGGATCAAAACTTTGTTGAATACACATCGGTAGAGAAGACGCACAAACCGCGTAGCAGAAAGAGGATGAGAACTTCTAATGCTGCTCAACCAAGCAATGATCAGGTAATTTGCAAAGCTGTTGGTGATAACAAAATTGGTGTTTTATTTGGGGGAACTTATCTGCTCTAATCCCACGGGATCCTGAAGATAACAGCCAAGAAAGTCCCCAAAAGGGTTGACGAGGCACTTTATTTGCCAGTTGAGCTAGCCCTTGGGGTTTTAAAGATGTTGGTGTTTGTTAAATCTTATTTTTGTCCAATTGCTCATTCAAATGTCTTTATTCAGGTTGTTCCGTTTTGCATTTCACCAGCAACTGAAATCGCAGATAGTTATCTTTCCCCAAAAGAGTAATGAAGGCCTCATCAGTTTCCCATAGTCGTCATTGGTAAAACAGAAGAGCACAAACGAGAGTTGTTTCAGAGCTTGACTATTCACATGTTGGTAACTGATATTATTAACCCATGTGTACACGAGAACAGTTTTTGGCATCTTAACGATCGTGTTATAGACACACATGGTAAAGTTGTACATTTTATGATATAACGAGAAGAAACAAAATTCAACACGAGGGTGTCCTATTTGGGCTTGGAAGATCAAGATAATTTAGGTTGATCGTCGTTTTTTTTCCTCCTTTTAAGTGTGCATATGGTTTTTCGGCATTTAGTCGATCTGTAGCACAAGCATTTATTCTTGTTGGTAGTTCATTCGTTAGTTTGTCGTTTAAGTGTTCAACTGATGATGTCTATATTATCGTAGTTCACTCATGAATCAAAGCCTCAAAGGTTTTGGTTGGTTTATAATGATTTACATCAACAATTTCTTTTTATAATTGTCTCCTTCGATTAAGTTAGCAAAGTTGGTTTCAGGGTTGTATACTTGCATAACCAAACGAGCGTTTAAGTCTAACAGTAGTAAAGTAAAGAGTTATAATTCCTCTTGGGGGGTTGGAGCTCATTGGATTACCTATTTTGTTTTGATCTCTTAGACAAAATACAAAGGAAATTACAAATCTAGCTTCATACATAAAAAGTATACCCCATCATCTGTTTGTAACATCTTCAAAATCATCTAAATCTGCAAACCTGCCATTAACAATTGCACTCTCCTCCAAATTACCAAATTCCATTTCCTAATTTGTTCAACTGTTGCTCTACTTTCATAATCAAATCTTCATTCAATCTACGGTTTTCAACCTCGATAAATTTTGACAAATCGTGCACATCGTTTGGGCTTCAAAATTTATAACAGTAATTAGTTTTTTCTCCCAAAGAAACCGACTGTGAGATAATTAAGGGAGAGAAAGGGAAGGAGAGGAAAAGAAAAGAAAGGGAAGGGGAGACTTATCCTTCCAAATCATCCCACTTTTGGAAGGAAAGGGAATGATAACTTTCAAGAGGAAAAAAAGGAAGAGTTATCCCTCCAAATCTGAAAGGTAATATTTCCATTGAGATCGGGATTCAAATGACTTGACAAATGTGACTCTCTAGAAAACTATTTCTTTCAATCATGCTTTAGTTACTTGAGTTTAGTTTCCTAACTAGCTGAGGGAAGTTATCATAATACTATTACACAAGAAGTAGCGACCTTAGCATTTGCGATCTTATTGAAATGTTGGGGCCGTGAATTTCATAGCAGCTTTACCAACAATCCACGACATTCTAACACGTTTAAGAATGTCATACCACTTCCATACCCAAGAATGTCTAGAAACATGTCAGAAAGTCATGGATATTAAAAGCACTTGTCAGATCATTTAGCTAAATAACCAATTTATGACATTTAGTGATTAAGAAGATATCATTATATGAGGATTCAACAATATCCTCATATTGCAAAAATAGTGAAATTGGCTTGTAAGTTGAGTGATAAAGTTTGACACATTGAAGCCAATTCTAACTATATTAACCTATGAGTGTTCCTTTTTTTTTGTATCTCTAGAAGACTTCATCACAAAGTAGCCTTTTCAACCATTTAATAAAAATTTGGGAGTTCCATCCATGATATGCTTCAGGGATGTGCAACCTCCATTTCCATGTAGATTTGAAGTTTTTATCACTGTTTGGGTAAAAAATATCACCATTTTATTCACATGCAACATTTTGTGTTCGAATATTCATAAAAGTCTATTATAAGTGACAAACTTTCAATTTGGATGCTATATCTTTCTAGCTTTTATTGTTTTGTCCGTTTTAGTAGACATTTTGTGTTATTGAAATGGATAAATCAAGGGTTCAGTTACGAAAGTGTATCCAACTTGTAGCGTTTTGTTGTTATTGTATGTACTGGACTTACAAACTTACCTATCAAACTCTTGAAAGCTACCATTTAATGTATCATGTTACCTGCTGTAATTTTATTATTTTTGATTAATTATTTTAAAACTTGTAATCTTAACATGAAAATGATGATGATTATGAACATGAACATGAAACCCATAAGCAAATCAAAACCAAAAATTCTAAATGAAACAAAACAAAAAATCAATACCAGATATGGTCGAAATCGATATCCATCACCAATAACCAAAAAAATCTAAATGACCCACATTTTCCCATTCGAAAATAAGGTTGGGGTTGGGGTGAGATTTACTTGTGCACAGACGTATCCTCTACTGAAGAGGTAGAACATTTTTTATGTGAAAATGAAAATCCCTGGCTTTGGTAGAAATGGAAAGAAAAACGAAAAGTAGTAAATGGTTAGAAAGAAATATGATCAATAAAACATATAAACACCTTTAAGCTTCTCAGAGATCATGGTTAGCTTAAGCTTCTTGTTCACATAAACTCAACTTTGTGGAGGTGTCAACTCGAATAATGGGTTCCTTCGGTTGTGTTGTTCCATTTATGGACCACAGGTTGCGGTTCACAACAAACCTATTGAGCGAAGGACATGAAAATGACCTGGTTTTCTTTTGCTATTTTTGGTTTTTTCTGATAATTATGGGTGTGTGGATCAACGTAAGCACACCTTCGACTAATCCTATAAGGGCCTTAAAGTTGATAGATCGAAAAACCTTCATATGTCACGTGAAGACTAGAACTAGTGACTATGAGGAGCAAACCTGACCAATTGAACTACTCGTGGATTAGAATTTGTCTCAAAATTTATTGCTAAAATGAAATATCTTCAGTTTTTTGTTTCTAGCTTGTGTTTTATACTCTGCAAAATTGTGTTTTCAGGTGGGAAAGAACAACGATAATCCATCATACTGTAGCAAACTATGGCTTTGGATCCATTACATGACAATCGTTTTCATGCATTTGAGTTTTCAAAAACCTTCCAAAGGTAAAATACATCTGAAAACTGATGACGAAGACATGTTAGAAGGATAAAATGGTAAATTTTAGTCAGAAGTAAGGAATTGCAATTGGAACCAAATAAATGCATGCCTTAATGGTTGAGGATAGTTGCAACTACCTTCTAGAGCTGTCCCTAGTTTGCGAAGCTTATTCTGTTGAATTGAATAGAGGAAGGCAAAAACTCGGTCTGACTCTGCCTTTAACCGGTCTGAGTTAGGTTTGGTTCCTGTTGGTTTTTTTACAGCTGGTTTTAGTCTAATTAGTCTCGATACCTATCTAGTCTCTATCATATATGATTAAGTGTATCTCGTATAATCATATATGATCTCGGAATTTCTCACCATCTCTCAAATTGATCTGCTTCTCACGTTATCCTTTATAAATTTTATAAAAAGGATCAAACACGAACATGATCCAAGTAAGAGAACAAGAAAACAGCCAAATCACATGCCAAATTCAGAATTGAACTTATTGTTTAACAAAAGGCAATTCCTGAAGAAGAGCCAAGAATTGTTGCTCCATTTAGAAAGAGAAGCAGATGAATCCTCACATGGTATCAAAACGGTCCTCATTTTGTCGTCGGGCCACCAAATAATTATTATTAACTGCCCAAAAGAATAGTATCTTATACTTTTGAATACAAACACAAAATAATATGCTATGTGTTATAAAGCAGCATGGATTTAAATATTATACAGACCATGCCAAGTATATATCTAACTATGATTTGCAGATGCCAAAGTTTAGAATAACTTATGCATTTTGAGCAGCAGCAGGAGCAGCTGCTGTATATTTCTCTATAGCAGCTTTGATCCGCTCCTTGTCTCTGGTCGGAAAAGCTTCCAATAGGATCCCGTCTTTATAGAAGTGAAAGAGAGGCACCGTCTGCATTATATCACAATTAACACAATACTTATACAGAATAACCAAACACAAATCAAACGATCCCAGTATATCCCACTTGCAATCAGGATTTGTAGTATATGATGCAAGGAGACTTGGCCTCTACCACGAAGAGTTGAGCAATAATCAAGAGAGTTTTTGCTCGAGTATCAATATAAATACTTGAAGAACACACATACCTTAATTCTAAGCCGTTCTGCTATATCTGATTGCTCATCATATTCATCAATCACCTACAATGCAGCATGAATCCGAACTTTATGATCACTTCAAAATGGTCTATAAAACAAAATGTATCAAAAGACCATGAAAAACTGCTACATTTTACATTTCTTTCAAGTATATAATACATATATATGACGAATACTCCTCAGGTTTGAACTTAGGAGGCTCTGGCCAATGACCCTTCGTGTCACAGTGATGTATTTCAGTTTGGATTTTTTGAGAGAAGTTTGTTTAACTCTCACAAGTCAACTCAAGACACTTTCCATGGAATTATTAAAGTAGTTATAAGGAAATCATGGATATGAAATGAATAGAACTCACATTGTGCTTTAAGAAGATAACTGCAGCATCTTCGTTGCCCGACCCCTTGCACAGTTTTGCAAATCCCTGTTCTATGTATTTGCAACTACCACATGAAGTGCGATAGAAATCAACCACAACCAACGTCTTATTTGGTTTTGCTTTTTCTAGAACAGTAAGTAGTTCTTCGTCTTTCTTGATTTCTCTGACACATTCAACCGGGCACAATTCGTCATCTTCATCAGACAACTCTTCTGGACCTCCATTAGCCATGCATCGGATCGGCTGATACTGTGGAACAGCATTTCTAATACCATATGAAGTTTTATCCTTCAAATGGCATGATCTAATGGAACTTCTATCTAGAAGAGAAGAGAGAAAAGTTGAAGGATTCTTAAATTCTCTTTTCGTGTTCTGAAGTTTCAGGGAGCTTAGAAGGGTTTGGTGAGGTAAGATTCTATGCTTCTGCAGTGCAGCATGCATAGACCAAGACATTGGATTGAATGTTTCTATATTGAATAAGCCTTCTCAATGAGCACAACGAAGGAGATGATATAGCTTTCAAGATGCTGCTCACCCAAGTATCTTGTTAACTCATAGGATAATGCACAATTCCTGATACATCAACTGTAAGAAGGAATAAAACAATAAGTAAGACTCTTCTATTGCAAATATATCATATGCCCTCCATCCCATAATAAATTCTGAACATGTCCTAAATTAGTTGCAGCATTTATTTATTTATTTTCAGATATTTCGAGCCAAAGTTGCCACTTTACCTCTTTACTCATTTGTAATTGTAATAAAATATTGAGACATCCACCTTATCCTATAACTATCGTCTAATAAAACAATGTACACTGCTAAGGATTTCCTGATTTGATTAATATGATCTAACATTCATAGAACGGGCTAGGAGCAATTTAACTTTATCAAAAAGATCAAGTACAAGAAGGCCCAGCTTACAAAGAAGATGCTTTGAAGCGGAAGTAAAATTAGCTTATAGAAAACCCATAAATCCTAACTGAATTGGGTCAAACTTTGGAGACCTCACCTATATGTTTTTTCCTGCGTAAATGGACCTCCATTCGGGTCAAAACAGGTCACTCAAAAACTTAGAGAAACGATTGAACACTTATTTTAACAGTTGACAGTACTTATGACTTAAAATGTTCTTAGATATATTGATAGTCATACATGTTATTCAATTTTGTTTAAATTGAAGTCTTAAATTGATAGTCACTTTTTCATTTGCATAAATTATCTTGATTGAATTGTAATTTTACATTTATGTTGTTTTCATGTTTTTCCTTCTATATATAGGATTTGACCTTTTACTTCTATAATAGAACTTTTTAAGTACCAAATTATCTAATTCAAGCTATATAAATTGCACATGCTTTAAGGTAGTTAGGTAACCAAGGATTTTACTCTACTCTACTCCTAGGATGGTTGCTGGAGATTATCAAGAGGCCAGAATTTTACTAGGCATATGTTGGGCAAACTAACTCATAATTGAAGCTGTGTTAAGCTACTCATGTTTGATAAAAGCTAGCTTACTATGTAAAATGATCTAAAAGAACATGTTGAAAAATCAATTGGAAAAATATGGACCATAACTGGGAAAAAGTGGAAAAAGAGCCACAGGAGACGTTCCTTGAAGTAGTTTTCCTAAAAAGTTTGCTTATAGGTAACGAAACCAGTTTTTGCAATAAGCTCAAAATATAAGTTCGGTTATGGTTGAGATCCATGGCCTAAAAAGGATAAAGTATAGCAATACCAATAAAAGCCTGGCAGGTAAATTATTTGATCAATCAAAATATAATTTGCTTATGGTTTGAATAGAAGGATTTCCATATGCATACAAATTCTGTTAATCCAAAGTCCCATATATAGTTGTATCATAAATTCTTTGTATCAAGAAGCCTCTACTAGATAAACATAACAGACTGAATTTTCATGTCATGCATCTATAAACGAAATCAAGAAGCAGACATGTTTTACTAATTGATCACAACGGAATTCATCTGCGTATCTCAATGATACGTTCCTTATGGGGGGTTGTATTGGTACTCCTTGTCCCACATCGCCCACAAGCAGAGGAGATGCTGGGTTCATATAGTACTCCTTGGCCAAACTAGTAAGACGCGTTTTGTAAAGCCGTGAGGGTTAACCCCAAAGCGGACAGTATCTGACCGGTTGGCCAAGGTGCGTATCAATGGTATCAGAGCAGCCTCTTGCTCGTCACGTTGTGGGAGACAACTCTTCGGACCACCATTCGAGGTCGAATGGTCTCCAAGGGGGGAGTATTGATACGTTCCTTATGGGGGGTTGTATTGGTACTCCTTGTCCCACATCGCCCACAAGCAGAGGAGATGCTGGGTTCATATAGTACTCCTTGGCCAAACTAGTAAGACGCGTTTTGTAAAGCCGTGAGGGTTAACCCCAAAGCGGACAGTATCTGACCGGTTGGCCAAGGTGCGTATCACTCAACCTTGTTCATTGACGCAATCACCAAACACAAATAAGTTTTCCGATTCCGATTCCGATCCATTTTCAATGAACTCGACCTCAACAATTTACCGCCCTAACTTGGGAAGACACTTTAGGCCAAAACAGACAGATCAATCAATCATGATGCACATAGTTATCTATTATTCGCATTATGTAAGACAAGACAGCATGGAAGTGCAATCGTACAATAGCAACCATAACGAATGTAGCTTGCTGCAGATTGCAGACGGATACAATGAACAGATTCTACAGATTGAAGAAAGAAAAGCGGAGCTGATGATCGGAACTAGACATGAAATAGTACCAGTCAGTGAAGGATGGACGGCGGTGGCGGTGGCGGTGGCGGTGGCGGTGGTGATGGCGATGGCGATGGCGGAGCAGTTTGCCGATGAGAAAATGAGCCTTCACAGGCGAGTACATTCATCACCACACATTTGAGCTGATGAGCTCTTTCTATCCACCACTCCCATATTCCACCATTGAAGTTTTGAATTTTGGTCACCCTACTTTTACTATATTCACAATTTAGTCACCAAAGTTATGAAATTTATGACTATGTTCATGAAATAACAGATTCATCATTTTTGTCGACTTTTCTGTGAGATGTGATTAGAAATGTTAGAATTGTGAAGTTTCACATAGTTAAAGAAGGATCGGTCCACTGACTAGTTAAAATTTGAGCCTTGCAATAGGATTGAAGATATTAAACCTATTTGAGTTTATGAGAGAAAGAAATTGATTGGAATGTATGATAATATCAAGAATTTTATATCTTTTTATCGGTCGAAAATATTATGCTTTATATGCTATAATAATTAGTTAGACAATTTGGTAAGAGTTGAAGATACCACTTTTGGAACCCGACCACTCAAGTAAATGCAACTTTAACATGTAAAAGATTTACAGTCCAATTTGGCATATGTGCTTTTTCTTGAGTACTCTGTCATTGCCTAGTATAAGCTATGTAGTTTTTTTTTTTCTGAGATGCACTAGGTAATCAATCTTTGGTCTGAAACCTAAGGCCGATTTGACTTGATGGCCAGTATTAACCGAGGTTTATTTTGTTTTTTCTATTAAAAAAATGCCTTTTTAATTCCATGAAAGCAAGTACGAAACTTGATACATCACCCTTTGATCAAGCTTTGACCAATATAGTCTTTATTGTAAGTTCAATTATTATCTAGTCTTTTTACTAATTGTTCCTTGGTTCAGATAGAAAAGTCAGTATTTGATAAAGAGAATAAGAAAGTCTCGATCTGTTAACCTTAATTGATTTTAGTTATATTTTATGTTTTTTTTTAGTATTGGGTGTTTTGTATGACTTGCAACATTTAGTTGTTGTGTATTATTTGAGTTATAATGCTATCATTACATGTCATGGATATTTTGTAAGATAAGGATGTCAAGGGAATTAAAGGTGTTTATAGTTGACCTCAATTAACCCGAACGTTGCTTACAAAATCGTTGCATTGAAATGGAATTGGGCCGGTCCAAGCTTAAGCCCATTTTAGACCCAAATAATTCATTTCTAATCCAATTTCTTCATGTTTTTGCAATTTGCATTACTTGACAAATAATTTGGCACACAAACAAAAATGTCAAAAACAAATATAAGATAGCAAAGAATTGTTGATAGAGTACTTATTTTATTTTCTTTTACCTTAGAGTGAATTACACTTTTGGTCCCTGTGGTTGTCACACTTTTTCAATTTTGGTCCCTAAATCAAACTAATATCAAAAATAGTCCCTAAGGTTGCCACTTTGCTTCAATTTTGGTCCCTCGGACTAACTTCTGTTAAATAGGTCAGTTAACTCGAGGGTGTTTTCGTCATTTTAGTATTTTCATTTACTTTAACCTAATATATATATATATATATATGTAATGGGACCCACCATCACTTTCTCTCAATCTTATTTTCTCTCTCTCTCTCTCTCTCCTCTCCTCTCTCTCTCTCTCTCTCTCTCTCTCTTCTTCATCATCTTCAAACCACCACCCCACCACCACCACCACCTCCTCCACCCACCAGCAACACCCATCCCCCACCCACCACCAAACACCTACCCCATCTAGTGCACCTTACCTCCACCACTCCACCTACCAACAACCAACCAAACCACCTACCAACACCCACCCCATCTTTGCCGGTCATCTTTGCCGACGATCACATAACCAACTATGAACTCCAATTTGTTGTCACTCTCAACCACCACCAAATCTTCCCACAAAAATGTGTGCAATCGACGATTTTGTCGACGTACTACAGCCACCCTTGTCCTTCCCACGCCTTCAGCATGAGCCTACCACCACCACGACGGCGCAGCAACTTTGGCTTGTCGGATTCTAATGCCAGTCGCCGGCGCGTCTCACTCGTCCGTCCCCGGAGACGAGTGCGGTATTTTGGAAGCCCGATCACAAGTCCGGCCACCACCGTCGTCGCCTGCAAGCGCCCCTACCACAAAACCTAACCCTCGCGGAATCCTAAACCCACAACCCATATTTCTCTCCAACCACCTCTTCGTCTTCCCCACCACCGCAGATCACCAGATCTTCATCTTCGTCTTCTCCGACGCCGTCCACTCAGCAGAGGATCTTGAAGACGAACCGCGACCCACTTCGATTCTGGCCTCGTCGATTTAGGGTTTTGGGGAATGGAGGAAATGATGTGGTTCGTCGGAGCAGTCATGGTCGCCGATGGGGGAGGGGGGAACGATGTGGGTCGGATTTCGATCTCGTGGGTCTGGTTTGTGGGTCGGATTCGTAGGTGATGGTGAATGATGGTTTGTGGGTCTGATTCGTGGTGGTTGTGAACGGTGGTGGTGACGGTGAATGCTGGTTTGTGGTTGTGAATGGTGGTTTGTGGGTCTGATTCGTGGTGGTTGTGAACGGTGGTGGTGACGGTGAATGGTGGTTTGTGGTTGTGAATGGTGGTTTGTGGGTCTGATTCGTGGTGGTTGTGAACGGTGGTGGTGACGGTGAATGGTGGTTTGTGGTTGTGAATGGTGGTTTGTGGGTCTGATTCGTGGTGGTTGTGAACGGTGGTGGTGACGGTGAATGGTGGTTTGTGGTTGTGAATGGTGGTTTGTGGGTCTGATTCGTGGTGGTTGTGAACGGTGGTGGTGACGGTGAATGGTGGTTTGTGGTTGTGAATGGTGGTGGTGAATGGTCCTAAACAAACAAAGATAGACATATACAAAAGCAGATATATATATATATATATATACACACACACACACACATATATATATATATATATATTTAGTTGTTTATTAATAAAAGTATTGGGAGTGGAGATGGTGGGTCCCATTAATCATATAGTAATAATTTTAAGCTAAAATAAGTAAAAATACTGAAAAGACAAAAATACCCCTGAAACTAATGGACCATTTTAATAGAAGTTAGTCCGAGGGACCAAAATTGAAACAAAGTGGCAACCTTAGGGACTATTTTTGATATTAGTTTGATTTAGGGACTAAAGTTGAAAAAGTGTGACAACCACAGGGACCAAAAGTGTAATTCACTCTTTACCTTATTTGGATTAAATAATTTAGGATGATTTTGTTGTGAAAATTTTTTTAGTTTCTTAAAAAAAAATCAGATAGAATGATAATTTAGAAAACGTGTTTTACAAGTTATTTCAAGAAATAAAAATTTCTCTTTTATAACTTCTATGTAAATTGAAAAAAAGAACTCTATCATTTTAACCAAACACATTCTTTAAAATTTTCATAAGAAAAACAAAACTGAACATCAAATTTCTAAAACGTTTTTTTTTCTAAAATGAAACAATTTTCTATAACTATACACATCCAAACACTACTTTTAGTTTTGATAAAAACATGTGTGTTACGGGCACGGCTATTAACTATTTTGGTTTTGATAAAAATAGTTAATAGCCCCTTGTAATTTAATTATCTATTAACTATTTTGGTTTAATCTGAAGTCGGTTAGGAGTTGGTGATCCTGACGTAATCCCCTTACTGTACTGATGCCAGAAACCGTTGGGGGTTTGGTGTCCATCCTCTTTCAATCAAAAACTGCATTTACTTCTTCTTCTTCTTCTTCTATGTTTTCTTATACACACCCACACTCCTCCTACTTTCACCAAACTCATCATCTCTCCCAAAAATGGCTTCCTCATCCACCCTCAAATCCGCCGCCTTGATGGACCAGATGAAAGCTCATTTCTCCACCGACGCCGGAAAAGCCCTTACTAAGAAGATCGGACTCGTTTATCAAATCAATATCGCTCCCAAGGTTACTTAATTCCAATATCTTAGGGTTTTTTTCTTTTCTTACCTAATTGATTTTTAGAATTAATTACTTGCAATTGATTCAATTTATAGAAACTTGGATTCAACGAGGAGAGTTACGTTGTCGATCTCAAGAAAGGAGAGGTTACCAAAGGTCTGAAAATTGTTTGTTTGTTGTGCTATTGATCAACTGCTGCTTTGTAATCAATCAATTAGGGCAAATTAGGGATCAGCTACTTCTTCTTAGTTACTACTTACTGTTCTTTTCATGTTAACCTTGTTCTGCTTCCAATTATCAGAATCAGAAGCTTAGATCCATAATATATGAATAGTAGAGAATTTGAATGTTGCTTGTGTATTTATCTGTTTATCTATTTTACTTTATTAAAAAAAAAAACAAGGACAGAATAAATACTAGTATTTGATCCAATTTTGATCTCCATGAGCCAACAGATTTCTGTGCTTATATGATCAGATTGTCTCAAATTCTTGGAAATACATATAAATTAAAATTTACTAGCTCCATCTCCCAATTTTATTCTTAGTTAACTCCGTAAACTAGAAAGAGTTGTTTTGATTTTGTAAATTGGGAAATAAAGATGAAAATGAACTATCTTCTCTTAACTAAAATGCCCCTCTTAAGTCTTAACTGAAATTCGAGAAGTAGTTAGCTTAAATTTGGAGTAGACTTTCTTTTTTGTGACAAGAGGTGTTATAAAGAACTAAAACAAGAAACAAAAGCCAATGATACATCATCTATATTTCATGGTTTTGAAAGATTTCAATTAAATTTTCCGTCCATGTTAATATGCTTGCTCCAAAGGGTATAAAAGGGAGCTGCTTGTCGGATAAGTAGCATAACCAACAATCCAACCAAATTTCTAATTTAGGGTATTTTCATATCCATCAAGTTAGTTGTGGGTGTTGTTAAACTCAACTTTAAACCATGTGAAAACCGTTCTGTATTGTCACATGCCAGGGTGAAACGTTAGAGAAACCCGTGATTTATTCCCAAAGACCTCCATAACAACCTGAACAAGAGATAGAGATGACGGTATTTGTTTCAAATGGTTCAACTTCAAAACATCCTTCGTGTTGACTTGTCATTGTTGGGGGTGCAGGTCCATATGAAGGTGGAAAGCCGGATGCCACCTTTTCTTTCACAGACGACGACTTCATCAAGGTAGCCACCGGGAAGATGAACCCTCAAATTGCATTCATGAGGTAAAGATTCCCATTGTCATTGCCCAAGATTTATTGACTTCTTAAACCATCCTACTTTGACTTTTCGTGCAAATAGCTAAACCATTGTGAAAATGCAAGAAAAGCACTGTATTTTGCAAAAATGAGCTATTTGGTACAAAAGTTGCCGAGTACTATGCCTTTTCTTTTGTTGTTTTGCATACCCATTTCGACAATGTGTCTAGAATTACTGAATCTAGCAAAAGATATCCTTTTTGTTTGGCATTAATACAAGAACAACAGTAGTTAATTTTCAACAAAAGTCAAAAACAAGTTTTGAAAATTCTTTATTGTATTCTTTTATAATATAGATTTATATAATATTTGTTCCCACTGGTAATAATTGATGGTCATTGGTGGTGGTTTATGCACATAGGGGTGCAATGAAGGTGAAGGGTAGCTTGAGTGCAGCCCAGAAATTCACACCTGACATCTTCCCACAACCTTCAAAGTTGTAAGCAGGATGATTCCAATGTGTTGTTGAAGCCTTGAATCGGTTAGTCACATATATTACTAAATTAGATGATTATAAACAAAGTGAATAAGAAGAACGTCAGTTAATCGATATAAGTAATGTTACTTTCTCCATGTTCTACTAATGAAGTGAACTTGCAGTACCATCGCATGATGGAAAACCGTTTATTCTATGTTCTTGCTCCTTTTTTCGCAAGCCAGGGTCTTAACGGAAACAACTATGTGTGCATCCTAGGTTTCTCAGACCCTACTTACTTATGGTGCATATCTAGTGCTTGCTACCCAATTTAAAATGTGATGCACGCTTTGATGATCGAATGTATAATTTCTATTAGAACTCAACAAAACCAGAAGATTACACAACCATAGTCTAATCTTCTACTTATTTACTAGTTGGGTGTTGTTATATGGACCCCCTTTAGCCTTTCATGCACTCAAATAAAAGTGGACCTCCCTATATTGGGTCTCACCTGTACACTCACATAACTCTATCAATTTCTCTCATAGAGGGGTCCATTTATAATTCCCCTTGCTAGAATACCCCAGGGTATGACACAAGATGAGATTTTGATCTCTTTGTGAGGTAACGGATGCTCGTTTACGTTAGCAGAGTGAATGTAACAGTGACAGATTGAGATATTTATGCACAAAATAATTACTGAAATCGAATATAAATTATTTTTCTTTGTGATTCTCGTAGTTGATTACTTTAGTCGTAACATTTCTAGATGTTATACCTTACTTTAAGATTGCTGTGTTATTTTGGGAGCTATTAACTGGGAAAAAATGGGTTTTATAATTAATTCGGAGACAAAGTTGGGTCTGGGAGCTTCGTTTTGATATATATTATGCCTAGCATGAAGTTTCTTGATACATCATATATATTATTATATATGTATAAATACATGTTTTCTTTTTAAAGCCAACAAAAATTTGATGTATAAGGCTACAAGAAAATATAAAACATAAAAACAAAAAGTTACATACTTTCGATGACTTTTATTGTTTCACCGCATAGCAATTGCAAATATAAAAAATACAATTTAAAAAAAAAGTAGCAATGTCTTAAAAAAAACGATGACATATCGCGAGACATTGCGCCTCGAGCTGCTATGGCGTGAGCCACGCCTTATACAAACGCTATTGTCTATTTCGTAATGGGGGAGACATGCCTCATGCCATATCACAATATATTGCACATCATGGCTCAATTTTTCGAACACTGCTGCCTACTAGGCTACTACTATGCAATATTTGAAAATTATTGGAAATCTTCAATAGGCTTAAATTATGGTCAACAACTAATGTAGGAGATCAAAGGCACATTTATTATAATTTTTATCGATTGATAACACCATTTCATTATACGAAAGGAAGGTAGAAACCATGAATTGGTCTATTTTGAATTGGTCTATTTTGAATGATTAAATCTTTAAACTATTTTTTTTAATAAAAAAAAGTCATTAAACTTTATTTCCTTAAATGATAAAGTCTTTAAAGTATTTTCTTCAATGATAAAATAATTAAACCTTTTTATTTTGAATTAGTAAGTCTTGAGCAATTTCTTTTCAATAAATAATCCATCAAACTTTTAAAATTTGGTTAATTGCCTCCTTTTAACAAAAATTAGAAAAAAACAATTTGAAACGACTAAAAAGGTTTTAAACGTTACATAAGTTAAACAAATATAAGTAGCAAATTTCTAAAAAGAAAAATCGATGATTTATTTTAGGAAAAAGTTCAAAAAATTCCAACGAAATATTCTATTTTGAATAGTTAAGTCAAAAACTATTTTTTTAATAAAGAAGTTATTAAACGTTATCTTTTTGAATGATAATGTCTTGGGTTATTTTCTTTAATGAAAAAGCCATTAAACTTTTTCATTTTAATTGATTAAGTTCTCGAACAATTTCTTTTCGATATATAAACCATCAAACTTTCAAATATTGGTTACCCCATTCTAACAAAAATAAAAATTAATTGTAAAGGTAAAATATAACTATATTAGTTTAGGTTAAACGAAGATAAGAAGCAAATTCCTAAAAGTTTGATGATTTATTATTTTATTGGAAAAAATGTTGAGGGACTAAAACGAAATAATAATGTTTAATGGTTTTTTCATTCAAAAAAATAGTTGAGTGACTTAATGATTCAAAATTAAAAAGTTTAGTGGTTTTTTGTTCAAAAAAATTGTTTAAAGATTTAACCATTCAAAATGAGATAGTTCGTTAGGTTTTTGAATTTTTCCCTTTATTTTATTGGAAAGAGGGACTTATTTAACTGAAAAAGAATGTTTAATTGTTTTTTCATTCAAATTAATAGTTTAATGACTTAATCATTCAAAATGGAAAAACTTAATGGTTTTTTGTTCAAAATTTTTGTTTAACCATTCAAGATGGAATAGTCCTTTGGTTTTTATTTTTCCTTATCGTTAATGTGTTGGTAAATTATTTGCTTTTTGTATGAGAGGTTGTTATTGCATATTTTTTTAGAAACTTCATTAAACCTGAAATTAAAAGGTAAATTCTAAGAGTATAAATACAACAGGATTCTAATTACGCATAGGATGGGAGAAAAGCTTTACAAACCAAATATACCAAGAAAAACTTGTGTTATCGTTATATTTTCTAAACATATACAATTGTACTCAATAAACAAATATGGTGTAGCTTTTTATGACACTAATTTTTTTTTACATTACTATGGAGAGCAAAGTGCACATGCCACCTTATTCACACCATAGTGAGTCGGCCCCTAAAATAGATGGGTGAAATTAGGGATGAACACGGGTTAAGTTAGCAAGTTTTAAAGCATTTGAATAACTTAGGCATTGTTTGGAAAAACAAGCTAGTTTATAAGTTGACTTATAAGCTAGCTTATTTTCTGTGTACATGTTTGGTAAGATCAAAAGTAGCTTATAAGCTAGCTTTTTGATAAGCTACTTTAAGTAGCTTATGAAAAGTTTTTTGTGACTTTTTCCAATTATACCCCTTATTAATAATTAATTATTAAAATAATATACTAATTATTAATAAGTAATAATTATTAATTATTAATAAATATTAGTTTTTAATAATTAAATTAATTATTAATTAATTTAAATTATACATCATATATTATTTATTTTTAAATCTTATTAATTATATATTATCTAATATGTTTAATTATCAAAAGATAAATATAATAATTTTTAAAATATTATATAACTTAAACATGTTAAATATTTATATCTAATTCTTAATTATATTCTTTTAAAATTATTAATTATTTAAGATATGTTAAGTTAATCAATTTTATTTTTATTTTTATTATATTTAATAGTAATTTAAATTATAAGCTAATGTAGATATTTTCTAAAGTTTGTTCTAGCAAATTCTAAATTTATAGTGTGCATATATAACAATAATAATCAACTTACCAATATATTATATTATATAATTTTTTTATTGTTTTTATTATTTAACATATTATATTATTAGAAATATAATTTTTAAATTTTTTTCTTAATTATATTATGAAATACTTGTAATTGATTATATATTAAGGATGTCCTTTTTGGTCATTTTGCTTACTCATAAGCTAGTTTTTACCAAACATGATTTGTTCATAAGCTAGCTTATCACCTACCAGCTAGCTTATCAGCTAGTTTACCAAACATAGCCTTATTCTAATGTCAAAGATAGTAAAACCTCACTTACATTTATTCCTAAAAGTTGTAAATATATTCCCGTGACCTATAAAGTTGGTTAATATTGTAATTAATAGACATCACTAATTATGCCACTAATCATGCTAATTATGCCACTAATTATGCTTGTAATTATAGGATTGTAATTAGTATTTATTGTATTAATTATCTCCAAAATAGGAGACCTCTTTGTACCACTATATATTGATTATTGTGAATGAAAGAAAGCAAGGGATTATCACATATTCTTACATGGTATCACCCTAAAGATCCTCCCACCTATCTCTCTTATTTTCTTTTCCGAAAACCTCCAAACCCTTGCCGCCTCTTCTTCTTCTTCGTCAACAACCACGTTCTAACGTTCCTTTTCAATGGCCGATCACAAGTTGCACCCTGCTGTCACAGTTTCCAACATCCGAACCTTCGTCCCTATCACCTTAGACAATGAAGCCGCCGATTATAACACATGGTCGGAACTTTTTCGAATCCATTGTACGGCGTTTCTTGTGGCTGACCACCTTGAGCCTCGTCGTCCTTCACCCACTGCTACCCCGTCTACCGATAAGGAAAAGCAATCGGCTTCCCCTCATGCCGATTCGTGGGAACGTCTTGATGCCATAGTTCTCCAATGGATCTATGGCACAATCTCCACCGGCCTTCTAAAAACTGTAATAAAAAAGAGCACCACCGCATATGATGCTTGGAAAGCCATCGAGAATCTCTTCCAAGACAATAAAGCCACCCGAGCCCTCTTTCTCAAACAAAAATTCGCAAACACTCGTCTTGAAAATTTTTCTTCCATGCATGCTTATTGTCAAGAGATTAAGGTTTTGGCCGATCAATTGAATAATGTTGATGCCCCGGTTGACGAACAAGATCTCGTTTTGCAAACCATAGCCGGTCTCACCGAACAATACGAAACCGTAGGCACCATACTCCAAAACACCAAACCTTTGCCCTCGTTCTTTGAGGTCCGTTCCCAGTTATGCATGAATGAAACTCAAAAGCTAACCAAGCCCTCCACTCTTCCCAACAAGCCGCAACCGCTCTACACGTCCAAAGCCAAACCCGCTCCTTTTCGCCAATCCTAACACCACCGCTTCTCAAAACACATCCGACACTACCCGCGGCCGAGGCCGTTCACGTGGACGCGGTAGAGGCCGTTCATCGACTTCTCAGCCGACCCGTTCAGGGGCAGCCCAATTATCCGGCCCAATCCCAACACCCCTAATAATATTTCCCAACAATTGGGCCACTACCCAATGGGCCTCTCTTCTCAACAATACCTACAGCCCACAATCCAACCAAACACCACCATGCCCTTACCCATCAACCCCTCGGCCGAATGGTTCACATGGCATTCTGGGTCCACGGCCTGCACAGGCCCACATGGCTACTTACAGCCCGACGCCGACCGATATTGCACAAGCACTCTATACTCTCTCTATGAGTCAGCCTTCTGACCCAGTTGCTTACATGGACACCGGCGCCTCTGGCCACATGGAGCAACCAGGTATGACTTCCCCGTTTATTTTTAATACTTGCACTAATAAGCAAATAATTGTTGGCAACGGCACAACCATTCCCGTAATTGGACAAGGCAAACAAAACATTACCACCGCCTTTTCCGCCTTTAAAACTAAACAATATCCTTTATGCTCCTAACCTCATCAAAAACCTCATCTCTGTTCGTCGCCTAACGACCGACAATTTACTTTCCATTGAATTTGACCCGTTTGGTTTTCTTGTAAAGGATCTCAAGACCAAGGAACCTATCCTACGATGCAATAGCTCGGGAGACCTCTACCCTCTGACCACCAACTTCATCAAGCCTCCCTCCAAACCTATTGCTTTAGCTGCTGTTACTCAAGACCGTTGGCATCAACGCCTTGGGCACCCGGGCAAATCTTTATTGCATTCGTTAAAGTCTAGTTCTTTTATCGATTTTAGTAAACCGAACATACACTTTGTCAATCATGTGTTTTTGGCAAAAGTGTTAAACTTCCGTTTTATGATTCTATGAATAAAACTCATTTACCTTTTGACATCATTCACAGTGATTTGTGGACCTCCCCGGTTTTAAGCACCGGCGGTCACCGCTACTATATATTGTTTCTTGATGATTTAACGGATTTTCTATGGACTTATCCCCTAACCAATAAATCTCAAGTTTACAATACCTTTACCAACTTCCATAACCATATTCATACACAGTTTGAACGAAAGATTAAACAGTTCCAATGTGATAATGGCACCGAATACACCAACAATAATTTTAAACAGTTTTGTCACATCAATGGAATGCATTTTCGTTTCTCCTGTCCCCACACCTCCTCCCAAAATGGCAAAGCCGAGAGAAAAATACGAACCATCAATAACATGATTCGTACCCTTTTATCTCAAGCCTCTTTACCTCCCTCCTTTTGGCATCATGCCCTTGAAACCGCCACCTACCTCCTAAACATTCTCCCTAAGATAACCCACAAATTCTTATCCCCCTCTACCCTTCTATACAATGTCCTCCCAACCTACACACATCTTCGCGTGTTTGGTTGCCTATGCTATCCCACCACCCCCTTCCACCACCATAAATAAACTCACCAACCGCTCCAAACCTTGTGTCTTTCTTGGTTACCCTTCCAACCATCGCGGATATAAATGTTTTGACATCTCTAATAATCAAATCTTTATATCTCGTCATGTCCAGTTTGAGGAATCCATTTATCCCTTCTCCATACAACACTCCAATACCACCCTAGACTACACCTTTCTTTCCCCTCCATTTAACCCTCTGTTGTGGGATAATGTCCGCTCATCAAAACCTACTTTCCCCACCTGATGCCCCACATCCCACTTCCCTCGGCCCAACTCCAACCGGCCCAACCGCATCACACCAACCTTCACCATCTCCTCACCAACCATCACGTACAGCTTCCACTCGGCCCAACTCCCGCCCCTTTAGCCCAAACCCTTTCTCCAACCCATTCTCCACCTTCTCCCACCCTTCGGACCCAGCACCGAACACTCACACTCCACCTCAACCGTCACCTCAACCCACCCCTCCTCACTCGGTTCCACAACAACCGCCCCGTACCATGCGCACTAGAGCAATGGACGGTATCACCAAACCCAAACAACTATTCAACCTTAACACTACTTCCATTGTTCCAATCCCGAAAACTCCCCACCTTGCCTTGTCCACACCAGAATGGTACGATGCCATGCAAAAGAATTTAGTGCACTTATTAAAAATGAGACTTGGGAACTAGTACCACGTTGCTCGGACATGAATATTATTCGTAGTATGTGGCTCTTTAAGCACAAATTTCGTTCTGATGGCTCTTTAGAACGTTACAAAGCAAGGTTGGTATGTGATGGTCGTAGTCAACAGGTGGGGGTTGACTGTGGTGACACTTTCAGTCCGGTGGTAAAACCAACCACTATACGGACGGTTCTCACTCTGGCTCTCTCTAAATCATGGCCCATACACCAATTAGATGTTACAAATGCATTTTTACATGGCCACTTGCAGGAGACCGTTTACATGCACCAACCAATGGGATTTCGCCATCGGGACTACCCTGATCATGTTTGCCGCCTCAAGAAGTCTCTCTACGGCCTCAAACAGGCACCCAGGGCATGGTATCAACGGTTCACTGATTTTGTTCTTCAGCATGGATTTACTCAGTGCAAAACGGATAATTCCTTATTTATTTATCACCACGGTCATGATGTCGCATATCTTCTAATCTATGTGGACGACATCATACTCACCACCTCATCTGACCAACTCCGTCAACAGCTCATGACCATTCTTGCAGGTGAATTTGCTATGAAGGATTTGGGACCCTTATCCTATTTTTTAGGCATCTCAGTCACTAGAACGGGTGACACGCTTTTCCTGTCACAACATGCATATGCCAAAGACATCATTCATCGCGCAGGTATGGACTCATGCAAACCTGCAGCAACCCCGGTAGACACCCAGAGTAAATTGGCTAGTGAACCGGATTCATCATTTGATGATCCTACCACTTATAGAAGCCTTGCAGGTGCATTACAGTACCTAACCTTCACAAGACCCGACATAGCATACGCCGTTCAGCAAATATGTATGCACATGCACTCTCCTTGCATGGCTCACTGGAACGCTCTTAAGCGTATCCTTAGGTACTTACAAGGCACTGCTGACTATGGTCTTCATCTCCGCTATTCTTCGGCACTCTCCATTCGTGCCTACACAGATGCTGATTGGGCAGGTTGCCCTGATACTCGTCGCTCTACATCCGGATACTGTGTCTATCTCGGCGACAACCTGATTTCATGGTCCTCTAAGAGACAATCCACCATTTCCCGTTCTAGTGCAGAGGCCGAATACCGTGGAGTTGCCAACGTAGTTGCAGAAATATGTTGGTTGCGAAATCTTCTTCTTGAGCTACATCGTCCTTTGACCAAAGCTTCCTTAGTCTACAGTGATAATGTCAGCGCCATTTACTTATCGGGCAACCCAGTCCAGCATCAACGAACCAAGCACATCGAGCTCGACATTCACTTCGTCAGGGAGCACGTTCAAAAAGGCCTGGTTCGTATCCTTCACATGCCTTCCCGCTTTCAGATTGCCGACATCTTCACTAAGGGTCTTCCTCGGGTTCTATTCGATGATTTTCGATCCAGTCTAAGCATACGTTCGCCTCCCGCTTCGACTGCGGGGGTGTAATAGACATCACTAATTATGCCACTAATCATGCTAATTATGCCACTAATTATGCTTGTAATTATAGGATTGTAATTAGTATTTATTGTATTAATTATCTCCAAAATAGGAGACCTCTTTGTACCACTATATATTGATTATTGTGAATGAAAGAAAGCAAGGGATTATCACATATTCTTACAGTAATATAATGGAAAATGTCTGAAAGACCTTCAAGGGGCTTTCATTATTTGAAAGAATAAGTCCCTAAACATCTTTAAACGAATAAACCACATACAAGCTGAAGCTGCTATAAGTAATTTTGTTGAAGTCGATATATTTTTCGTGAAAAAAGGATAAAAGATATCTCTCATAATACGCATGAGATTGTTTTCTAAGAGGGAGGGGGGGGGGCATTAAACAAATCAACTAAATTACAACCGTTTAAAAAATCCGAACTTAACCTTAAGAAATTTCGGAAAATTACAACTTAACCCAACTCATCAAAAAATATAATCCAACCCAACCCCTACAAAGTTATATCTAGTAGCATTAATTTTATCAATGGTTTTAGTAAAATCTTTGCTTCATTTTATGTAATTGAATTCACAAAAATATATGAGGTTGTTATTTTAGTTATAACATGGGCACATGAATGGAGCTTATTAAGTTCTCACGGTGGCACGGACGACCATATTATTTGTCTAATGAAGGGTAAAAAAATTTAGTTTTGTAAAAGTGCAACCGTATCGTTTTGAAGGGTGCTACCATATTGTTTTCAGAATTTCTAAACAGTGCACCTAAAAACAAAAATGTTCCCTCAAAATGAACAAAAAAAACTAAAAGTTATCTGAAAATCAATCAAAAAACCTAAAAGTTCTCTAAAAAGTAATCAGAAACCCAAAAATTTCTCTTGATTCAACAAATAAATTAAAACAACCCATCAAGATCAACAAAAGAAACTTAAAAAATCTTTTGAAATCAACCAAAAAAATTCTCTCAAAATCAACTAAAAAATAAATAAATAAACTCTCAAAATCAATCAAAAACTTAATTATATAGTGTATTTGTTTGAAAAAAGTTTTAACTCTATCCCTATATTGTATTACGGGTGGCATTTTATTACGGGTCAAAGGGGTTTTTGTCCCAATGTCCCATAGACAGTGGTCCTCAAATCATCATGAGTATGGGCGGAGGGTAATGAGGGCTATGGGGGCCATGGCCCCCTGTTTTTCTTCCTCCTAAATATATGTGATGAGTTTGGCTAAAAGCAATTTTACTAAATTTTAAAAATGGCCCCTGCATGCCCTTTCTACTAGGGGTGTTCAAAAAAATCCGAATCCGATCCGACATCCGAATACCCGAAAACTTCCGATCCGAAAATATCCGAAAATTCGGATATCCGGATTTTCGGATATCCGAAAATCGGATATCCGGATTTTCGGATTCGGATTCGGATAGTGTTTTCGGAAAATTTCGGATATTCGGATATCCGAAATATCCGATTTTTATAATAATATATTATTTTATATATTATTTTATTAATAATAGATATATATTAAAAAATTAAAACCCCCTACTCAAAGTCTCATATGCATTTTATTAATAATAGATATATATTATTTTGTATATTATTTTATGTTCTTATGTTACTTTAAACTTTCGTATTATTATTTAAAACACGTAAACTAAGTATTTGATGTCGTATTAGCTTGTGGATGATTGGAAACATGTGGACGATTATTATGTACAAGAATGATGTATTTTTTTGGGTTTTTTTGAGCTAAAAATGACATTTTTATCCAATATTTCGGAATTTCGGAATTTTCGGATTATCCGGTATCCGAATCCGGAATTTCGGATATCCGGATTTTCGGATATCCGGAATTTCGGATTCGGATTCGGATAGTAAATTTCAGTATCCGAAATTTTCGGATATCCGAAATTCGGATATCCGAAATTCCGGATATCCGAAAATGAACACCCCTACTTTCTACTTGCTCAAGCAATTCTTCATTATCCAATCCAAAGCCTTGGTTTTTGTAATCATATTATCTTAATATTATATTTTATCTTAATATTTACATAATTCAATATAAACTAATATTATTACCATTTGGAATATTAAAAAATTAGGAGGCCAAGTTTTCTATTTATAATCTTTATATGTATGATAACATCTCAAACCGAGAGACATTGTTTCTTTAAAGATAAATAACAAGATTTAGAACTATATAATATAAACTTTAAAAATAATTATGAACTATAAAATATTACGATTATGAAATATATTAAAGTAGAGTTTTATTGCCATGACAATCAAATAAAGTTTCAAAATTATTGAGTTAATAAGATTTTATTAAGGAACAACAAATTGAAGTAATTTTTTTTAGTTAAACTAAAAACGTGTTAATGCACGGATTAATTAGGAGAAAATGAATTAATGGATTGAGACAAAATACAAAGAATAAATAACTAAACTAGATGATATGAAATGAAATGATTACAAACAACATAATCAATTTTGTTAAACGGACATTTTGTATAAAATTTAATTTAGAATTTTTTAATCGGTACATTAGCTTATTGTTAAACCAGACATTTTATAATAAATACATACATAAAATATAATTTTTAAACTAGATCAAGTAGATTGAAAGCCCATAAAATAAGCGTTATACAAATGACATTGGATTAGGCCGAAGTTAATACCAGATTAAATATAAAATTAAAAGTTTCTAATATACATAATTAGTTCTACAACAAAGCCTACTTACTATTTTTTAACAAAATGAAAACCATTTAAATGTAAATCAAAAAAGTAAACAATGTTCTATTATATTATGTTTACACACAGTTAAATAGAGTAACATATTTGTTTCGGCCCCCTCGATTATAACGTCCGTGTTCCGCTAAACCGATCCATCAAACCATACAACGATATATGAATTAAAATCGTTTAATCGGTCAAAGGCTAATATTAATATTAATCATATATATGACTAAGTCAAGTGCTGCACTATAGAAAAAATAAAACGACTAGGACTAATAGACAAAAAGTCTAGTTATTTTACTTGACCGGCATTCCGGTCTATAACAAGACTGACGATTTAATTAACATAGTTTATCTAGTCTTAGAAGAGAGATTTAGTCTCTTTCGGTTTTTAAGAATGAAATGAACTGAATTAAATTTCATATAAAAAATTTGTAGAATTTGAAATGGATTTGAATTCTTTTTATTTATAAAAAGGATTAATTTCATATATGTCATTGCTAAAACTTCAAATATCATATTTACTCAAACAAAACTACAACTGATATAAAAATGATTAATTTCATATATGTCATTGCTAAAACTTAAAATATCATACTTAGTTATTTACCCAAACAAAACTACAAATATCGTCCTTTTTAGACTATCTGCACCCCACATCGGCAAAGACTTTGATTTGGTGTTTTGCTGATCGGTTCAATCGGCAACATCGCCGAGGCCGATCGGCATGGAACAAATTCGGTGTGTGCTTGCTAATTACGTAGACTATACCCACCCCCACCCTCCCTCTCCTTTCTCTCTTTATCTCTCTTCTTTTTATTTTTATTTTAATTATTTAGATTGGCAAGGGAGTCTACCAATGTTGATGAATTGGTAAATATTGGGTTGGTTTGGGTAAGATAGTGGAAAGCTGATATGTCGATGATGTGGCGATTGGCAAGATTGGCAAAAGAGTTTGCGGATGTGGATGGTTTAACTTATCAAAATATCATATTTACCTAAATAACCATTTTTTGTTGATTTTTAATCATAATCAGGTTTAATAATAAAAAACAGTCAAATGACTATTATACCCCTTTTAAGTCTAATCCACAAATATTATATATGTCATCTTAGGAAGTTTTCATCAACGGTTAAATGACTATCATACACCACCCCCCCCCCCCCCCCCGGCGGTTAACCTTTGTTTTTTTCGGCTTCTTCTAGTGGGTAGTGAAGATGGAATTCATCAATGGGTCTAATCTTACGGGTTTTGGTTCGGGTGCTTCGATCCTTTAATTGTCTAAGAAGAGATCCGAGTAACCCAAATACAATATGTTTCGAAGAACCGGGTTTAGGTTTAGAAGAACTGAATCCAACAGATACTCTATTTTAATAATTCTACCATTAACTATATTATTAAAATATTTAATATATTTTATAAAATATTATTTTTACTTCTTCAAAACATTAATTTCAAGGTTTCCTATTAGTGTTAAATAATTAAATACTATTTCTCTTTCTTTTAAATAGAGTTTTAGCATATATTTCTCTTTCTATTATATTTTTTTTATTTTGCATAAAATATAGCCTATCTGTTGAAACATTTTTTTTTATCAAACATTTCTATTTTATCATAGATGTCAAAGATGCTTCGATGATTTCCATTATTTTTTTTCAGCAGTTGTTGAAAAGAAGTCAAAGAAAAAAATGTAATGATAAATAATTTTATTTTATAGCTACTTAATGATAAATAATTTTATTTTGATAACTACTTAAAAAATATGGTAGCTACCATGGAAACTTGTAAGTTGTAAGTTTCTTGGAATGTCAAGGGATACGGTAGTTGATTTGTACTCTACTATTATACAAATGCAAACTTATCATTCAAAGTAGCAGTCGCAACGATTGAATAAATTTGATAAATACAATATTCACAAATAACTATAAAAGTTTTTGAAAACGGTGATATTGTGGTTGGAGAATAGACTTTGGTTGAAATATAACCATTAAATCTAGGGTTTACTTCCCCAAAATGTATCCAAGTGGTCATTTTTTGTTATTGTGTGCATTGTCCTTAAAAAACTATCATTTAATACATCAAAGTTTCAAAACCTATCATTTCATGTATGGCGACCTGTTATCAAAGGTTACCAGCCGGTCACCCCTCTCCGGCGACTTTTCCGGCCATCCGGTCATCTTCTCCGGCGACTGCACCACTTCAGCGACTTTCCGGCGACCCATTTTCTCGGGCAACCTCAACCATTTTCTCCGGCCATAGATATGTGTGTGTGTGTCTCCGATGTCCCCCATCTCCGCCACCCACCACCGCCAACCTCTCCCTCTCCGCCACCCACCATCGCCAACCATCATCTTCTCCGACTACTTTTCCGTCGAAAGGGTTTCCTTGGGTATATTTGTGTGTTTGTATGCTTTAAACTTAGTTTTTGATCATCTTAGATGCATTCTTTGATTGTTTTACGACTATTTGGTGACTTTGTATGGAATGAAACTCAGATCTACCGGAAAGTCGCCGGAGAAGATGATGGTTGGCGATGGTGGGTGGCGGAGAGGGAGAGGTTGGCGGTGGTGGGTGGCGGAGATGGGGGACACCGGAGACACACACACATATCTATGGCTGGAGAAAATGGTTGGGGTCCCCGGAGAAAATGGGTCGCCGGAGTGGTGCAGCCGCCGGAATGTCACCGGAGAAGATGACCGGATGGCCAGAATGACCGGCTACCTCTTCAACAAGTTTTCCAATACACTAAACGGTAGGTTTTTGAAACTTTGATGTATTAAATGGTAGTTTTTCAAGTACAATACACACAATAGCAAAAGGTGATAACTTGGATACATTTTTGGAAACTAAACCCTTAATTTTATAACTTATGCAATTAATATTTGGGTTTAGTTCCCCAAAATACATCCAAGTTGTCACCTTTTGCTATTGTATACACTGTACTTTAAAAATTACCATTTGATACATCATACTACCTAAAACTTGACATTTAGTACATTGTGACCTGCTATCACAGGTCAACAACCGGTCACCCCTTCTCCGGCGACTTTTCCGGCCATCCGGTCATCTTCTCCGTCGACATTCCGGCGACCCATTTTCGCCGGCGACCTCAACCTCCTTCTCCGGCGACCTCAACCTCCTTCTCCGGCCTAGCAAAGTTCTCGGAGTTCTCCACCTTCAACAACCATCACCACCACCACTATAACACAACCACCACCGCTGCCGCCATCACCACCACTGTAACACCAACACCACCGCCGCCACCACGACCACCACCACCGTCCTAAACCTCTCCTCCAACCGCCTCTCCGGCGAGATCCCGCCGGAGCTCCCGATGTGCATTTATCTCAACGTGATCGACCTCCACGGCAACGAGCTGTCGGGTTCGATTCCGCCGCAAATCGGGTCGTTGGTTCGGTTGTCGGCGTTTGACATTTCGGATAATCGGTGCCATCACCATCACCACTCCGGGAATGGTGGTGGTGGTCGTGGTGGCGGCGGTGGTGGTGGTGTTACAGGGGTGGTGATGGCGGCAGCGGTGGTGGTTGTGTTATAGTGGTGGTGGTGATGGTGGTTGAAGGTGGAGAACTCCGGGAACTTTGCTAGGCCGGAGAAGGAGGTTGAGGTCGCCGGAGAAAGAGGTTGAGGTCGTCGGAGAAAATGGGTCGCCGGAATGTCGCCGGAGAAGATGACCGGATGGCCGGAAAAGTCGCCGGAGAAGGGGTGACCGGCTGTTGACCTGTGATAGCAGGTCACAATGTACTAAATGTCAAGTTTTAGGTAGTATGATGTATCAAATGGTAATTTTTAAAGTACAGTGTATACAATAGCAAAAGGTGACAACTTGGATGTATTTTGGGGAACTAAACCCTTAATATTTTTATTCACATAAGTAAAGATCAACGGTTTTTTATGCATTTTTATGTATTTACCCACATCAAATATTACTTTGCCGTTCCAATTGAACGAGTTCAATTTGAGATCAAATGTAGGGATGGCATTGGTAAGGGTTTAGGATACCTCCTTACATGGCCCCAACCCCGCTTAATGATACGGCTCTGTTCCCGGCCTTGGTTCCCGACAAGTATGGGGATCCCAACCCTGTCATCGACTCGTTACCCGATCAAACCTTGGTCAATCTCCGACCCGAGTTTTATTCACACAAAAACAAAATTACTATTATATCTTTAACTTATTATTTCAAACTAACTATTAATCTTTAGTCCGAGTGTGGTCTGAGGTCGATAGAGTGTGTGAGAATTGGAATTTGAGAATTGAGATTTGAGTGATATCAATTATTAATTGATTATATATAAAATTAAAAAGTGAATTAATATATATACCGGGTCCAAACCGGCCGAGTGATACTACACCCGTCCCCGTTTCGAGGACACCAGGGTTGGGGTTGGGTGAACCGATTCCCTGTCGGTCTGGGAAAAATCCTCGGTCCGGTTACCCGAATATATCACCGATTAAATGCCTGGTTATATAATTATTTTATTTTTATTTTGTTATTTTAATTACCTAATACCTATACCTCCTTGATGTGGACTTGGAAGAGAATAACCATTTAGTTTTTAAAAGTTGAAACATGCTATTATTTATCAACATTTTATTTCAATTGTTGAGTCTTAATATTTTGGTCTTTGATGCATTTCGACTTTAGGACTTTAATTTTCTTTCAGATATGTTTGAATAATGGATCCAAGAATATTATCTAATCTAATAAATCATTTTCCAAGACTCGTGGATTCGTGGTAAAACTTAAAGGATGATAGGGATCCTAATCCCCATGGTGAAAAATAACCGTTTAAGTTAAACGGTTATCCCGTGGTAAAAATTACCCGTCAAATTAACCGTTTACATTAAACGGGAACAATCGTTTCCGCGTGGTTTTCCCAATTATCCGACGAGGATCCCCATTTAAATCCCTGTGATCTTTTAAGCGAGGACTGAAACTGTTTTTTTAAACGGGGGATGGAGACGAGGGACCAATCCCTAACGCATTACCATCCCTAAATATATATAAACCCTCTTTGCTAATGATAAAAAGGAATAAATATTAAATCAAACCCGAAATTTCCATTATGAGGTGATCATAGATTTTCAAAGGGCAAAAGGTAGTTTGAGTTGAAAAACTTAAAAAAAATAGAGTTGGCATATAATGAAATGAAGAAAACATGACTTTGCTGTGGGGACCACGCAAGTTTTAATGTTTTATCATTGTCTTAGTATGGTTATTTATTCTATTTAAGGCCAAGGTAAAAGAGGAATTGAGCTTCATTTGTAAGTGTCTCTAGAAAGCCATCATTCGTATTTCTTAGTATTGCAACTAAAATGGATTGTTGGTGTGCGAGTAAGATAAAATCATGGTTTTATTGGTTGTTGATATTGATGATGATTCTTATTATGATGGTTTGTAGAATAGAAGGAGGTTGTATAGAAGAGGAGAGAAAGGCACTCTTAAAAGTCAAAGCTTCCCTTATTCATTCATATGGTTTTACCGTTGATCCTCTTGCCAGTTGGGTTGATGATGGTAGTATTGGTGGGGAGTGTTGTGATTGGGAAAGGGTCAACTGCAACACAACCACCACACATGTAACAATCCTATCTTTGAGCAACATAGTTCCAAAGATGAGTAATGGATGGTGTAAGAGGAATTGGTTATTAAATGTTTCAGTGTTTGTTCATTTTAAAGAGTTACTAAGTCTTGATTTATCAAGTAATTGTCTTGATGATGGGATTGTGAACACAGGTATATATCATGTGCTTGATTGTCTAACTCTCTCTCTCTCTCTCTCTCTCTCTCTCTCTCTATATATATATATATATATATATATATATTAGCTTATAAGTTTGACCAATAAATAAGCAAGAAGACCTTAAGGCATATGGTGCTAGATGCATATATATGTACTTCACATATTATATTATTTATTAGCTACTTATTTTCAAAGTTACCTTCCTTAATGTCAAGAAACAACGTTATAACTCTTTATTTTTGTAGGGCTTGGAAGGTTGTCAAGTTTGAAGAAGCTGGAATTATTGGACTTGAGCGATAATCACATTGGAAATGACATATTTCCTTCATTGGGTGATCTGACTTTCCTCAAAGTTTTGCATCTCGGTGGCAATAACTTGAAAGGATACTTCCCTGCTCTTGGCATGTTTTTGGTCCTTCCACCTACTTTCTTAATTAATATTTGCAATAACACAGATGTTATATTATACAACTATTACATATATTTTAAACAAATTTGCAGCTTTGGAAAACTTGGAGATATTGGATCTCTCGTTCAACTACGGAATGCAAGGTAATTAAAATGAGGTTAAAGCCATGGAAGAGGCATTGGTTTTCTTGGATTTGTATGCAATCTTTTCTCTTTACGCTGTACGCACAAATTCTCTTCAATTCCACTCCCAACAAATTATTATTTTGTTGAATCATTTAGTTTATAAACTATAAAAATAATCACTTGGTCATC
Source organism: Centaurea solstitialis (assembly GCA_030169165.1). NCBI lineage: Eukaryota > Viridiplantae > Streptophyta > Magnoliopsida > Asterales > Asteraceae > Centaurea > Centaurea solstitialis. The sequence goes on along the minus strand of CM058040.1, from coordinate 90,613,634 downwards.
TATTAGTTACGTGTTTTCATGATTCATTATAGGTTTTGACCAAGTTTCTTTATTGAAGAAGTTGAAAGTTCTAAATCTAAGGGCGAATAGGTTCAATGAAAGCTTTGTAGCATCTTTAAGTGTTGTCCTAACGCTAAAATCCCTAGATCTGAGTGGCAATTATATGCTATCAGAAACATCATTTCCAGCTGAAGGTATGATCTCTTGATATATTGATTATCTAGTTTTTCTCATTAATAAAATGTTTGTCTCTTTTGGAATTAACGGATTAATAAACTTAATGTTGTTTTTAGTTCATCATATATTTGAAATGTCTATTTAGGCTATGAGTAACGCTCGAAGGCTTGCCTTCGGGTTCGCCTACGTGCTTGTGAGGGCTCAGGAGGGCTGGGTTACACCCCAACGGGCTTCTTCAGCGGGTTCCAGTGAGGGCTTGCAAGCCTTTAGCTATACCCGATGTTTCTCTCTCTCACGCTCCTTTCTCTCTCTCTCTCTCTCTCTTTCTCCCTCTTGAAATATATATATATATATAGAGAGAGAGAGAGAGAGAAAAGTTCAAATGTGAACCACTTTTTGGTTGTGAACGTGAGGACAACCGAGAGCGTGACACGTGGCGACTTTGAGTGTGGTCCCCCTCTTTAATTCAATGCCCTCCCATGAATCGCGCCTAGTCATCCGCCGTGGATCTGACGTGGCTCCTAGTCATCCGCCACGTGTCGCGCTCTCGGTTGTCCTCACGTTCACAACCAAAAAGTGGTTCACATTTGAACCCACCCCTATATATATATATATATGGAAAGGTTCAAATGAGATGTGCTAAAAAATGAGAAGTAAAGAAGTGATCTCCACCACTCATCCGGTCAATAAAGACGGCTTTGACCTGTTACGGTGGATGCGATCACAGAGGATTGACGCGATTCATGGGAGGGCAGAGATTATTAAAGAGGGGGGGGGGGACCGGTCAAAGCCGCATTTGTTGACTGAGATGAGTGGCTGAGATTACTTCTCTACTTCTCATTTTTTTAGCACTTCTCATTTGAACCTAATACTATATATATATATATATGAAGTTAAAAAGAAAAGATTAAGAATATGAGCGTAATGAGGGCTTGTAGGGTAGCGATACTTCTATTGAGGGTTTGATGAGGGTAATGGGGTAAAAATGATGTGGCAGTGAGGGCTTTTGAGAACTTGTGAGTTACGTTACTCATAGCCTTATAGATATTTGACAAGGCCAAAATACTATAATATCATTATATTTATAAAAAAATAGGGAAAATTGCGTCATAACGGAAGTATGTAACCAAGTTTAACAATCGAAAATATTGAAATGATAGAAAACTTAAAAAGACTATAATACCCTAATATTTAACGGAAAATTGGATGGGCATTTGTCCAAGGAACCAAATCCATAAGAAATTACATACTTAAAGGGTTATTATGTAATAAAATAAGTTAAAGGACCAAATCTAAAATTTACTCTGAAAGGTAATTAATTCAAAGTTTATAATTTTATTTTACATTTTAGTAAAATGATAATAACAACCTCATTTGCTAATGTGTCTCCTTATTTACTTCAGAACTATCTAAATTACCATATGATTTGGAAGTCCTCCTCTTAAGTGGTAATGATTTCAATGGAACACTACCAATACAAGGTACCTCTCTCTTCTTTACTTCCTTACAACATTAATATTAAAGTAAATTACAATTTTGGTTCTTATGGTTTACACTTACTATCAACTTTGGTCCCTCTTATAAACTAATTACAATTTTGGTCACTATGGTTTGCATTTTATTTCAGTTTTAGTCCTTTTGACTAACTATGGTTAAAAGAGTAATTAATATATTTTGTCATTTCTTCTTTTTTGTCTTATTCTATATCGTATAGTAAATTATAATTTGAGTCCTTCTGGTTTATCTCTTTTTATTTTTGTCTTTCCAATAATTTTATTATTTATTTTATACCCCTTATTAGATTAAATAATTAGTTAATGATATTTTTGATTAAATATGCACTTTATTTTCTTAATATTGTCTTCAATTTTTTTTTGTAAATATCTCCAAAATGAATTCATTATTGAATATATATATATATATATGTGTATATATATATATATGCAAATCCATCTACTCTAATCCAAAAAAATATTTTCTATTTTAAGTTGTGTTCATAAGATGTATCTTTTTTTTTCTTAATGATGTTAAAAGAAATAGAAGTTTACCTATTATTAATTAAAAAAATTCATTATTTTAGCCATTTTAAATTACTGGTTTAATCTTCTAGCCATTTTCTTGTAAAATTTTATAAAATAGACATCAACTCAGCCAAATGTAGCTCCTCCATTGGCGAACCTGACTACAAGACAATTTTTTTACATATATTACCCATGTCCGTCAAATGAAGGAGCTACTTCCATCAACGGAAGAATTCATCCTAAAGTTTTGATATTTATAATTTATACCTAGGTCCACCAATAGAGGAGGTGCATTTGGTGGACCTAATATTATTTTGTAAACTTTTGTAAGAAAATAGCTATGACTAATTTGAAATGGCTAAAATAATGTATTTCACTTTCATACTTCATTTAATTGGTTATTTATTTTTCACAACATAAATTTAAATTGATAGTTTTTTTTAACAATATTAATTATACTATAAAGTTTTTGTTTGATATACATTTAGAGAAATAATTTAAATTAATAGATAGATTAATTTCATTTTTTAAAATAATGGCTAGAAAAGATTTTTAATTTGAGTTTAAAATGTATTAATTTTTCCTTCTTTGATTAAAAGTATCATTAATTAATCTAATAAGGGTATAAAATGAAAAATTAAATTGTAGGAAAGAAAAAAAATAAAAAGAGACAAACCAGAAGGACTCAAATTGTAATTTACTATATGATATAGAATACGACAAAAAAAAGACAAAATATATTAACTACTCTTTTAACCATAGTTAGTCAAAAGGACTAAAACTGAAAAAAAATGTAAACCTTAGTGACCAAAATTGTAATTAGCTTTTAAGAGGGACCAAAATTGATAGTGAGTGTAATCCATAAGGACCAAAATTATAGTTTACTCTTAATATTATTATTGCTTTATTAAAAATAGTCACGACTACCAACTTATTGTGAACTTGGAAAATTAAAGTGGAGTGAGGGTCATCCAAATATTTATCCTACTTCAACCATATATAATTACATTTAACAAACCTTTTCAATGTTTTTCAATGTTTTTTAGCAACATGTAAGAGTTATCTAATCCGTTCACTCTTGCTGTGTTTTAGCTGTGGCATCTCTTTTTCACCATCTCCATGTCTTAGATTTGAGTGGGAACAATTTCGTTGGGAGCATCCCATCAAAAATACAAGAGTTATCTTCTATTAGAGTTGTCTCATTTGCTGACAACAAGCTCAACGGCTCGTTACTTGGTATGTTATCTAGAGCATTCACGATTAACTATTTGGACTAATTATAACAATCGTATGAATGGCAAGTTCATGTATACATAGCTACACTCGTGTAAAATCTCCGTTACACTACAAACCATTTTATTATTATGATTGTCTTTTGGCAGGTTTATGTGAGTTGAAGAATCTCAATGAGTTGGATCTGAGTGGGAACATGTTCGATGGAAACCTGCCTCAATGTTTCAATAGTCTATCATCTCTTAAGTTGTTGGATATTTCTTCAAATCATTTAATAGGCTCACTTCCGCCATCATTGTTTGGCAATCTAACATCTCTCGAGTATGTTGATGGTAGTGATAACAAATTTGAAGGTGCATTCTCATTTAGCTCGTTCGCTAGTCTTGCAAAGCTAAAGGTAGTTAGATTTGTATGCAACAATGACAAATTTGAGATGGAAACAGAAGAGCCTATGGGTTGGATACCGACGTTTCAGTTGAAAGTTCTTGTGCTATCCGGTTGCAATATAAATAGGCATAAAGGAAGTGTCGTTCCTAGGTTTCTTCTTCACCAAAGAACATTACGTGTAATAGACCTTTCACACAACTACTTGGAAGGACACTTTCCAAATTGGTTGATTAAAAATAGTACAATGTTGGAAGCACTTAATCTAAGGAACAACTCACTTGGTGGTACTATTTCTATGCCATCGTATAGGAATGCTAATCTACGGTGGTTGGATATGTCTGAAAATCACATGATAGGTACCATTCCGGGTGATATACAAACGTCCTTTCCGTCTTTAAGGAATTTAAATTTGTCAAGGAACTCTTTAGATGGTTCCATCCCATCTTCGGTTGGTGATCTGAATATGTTATGGGCATTGGATTTATCTGATAATGAGTTATCTGGAGAAGTACCAAAGGGATTGTTCACAAATATCCCTTACTTAAAGGTATTGAAGTTATCAAAGAACCTATTGCACGGCAAGGTACTTTCAGGAAACTTAAGCTTTGGTGAAATCTATTGGCTTGCCTTAGATAACAATTGTTTCACGGGGAAAATTGGAAATGGGACCATGAACGAACCTTCTCTGGAGATTTTTCGATATTAGCAATAATTTTTTTACGGGTACAATCCCCCATTGGGTAAGCAACATGAGTTACGTGTTTCAACTTGTTGCGGGAAATAATAGTTTGGAAGGTCCGTTTCCCTGCGGAAAGACTCAATTCACGTTTCTTGATATCTCACAAAATTCCTTCTCGGGGCCCATCCCATCCTGCTTAAATTTCCAAGGACTTGAGCATCTTCATTTGGGTTCCAACAAGTTTACTGGACCAATACCGAATGCCTTTCGTAATATGACTCATGTTTTAACTTTGGATGTAGGCAACAATTTCTTATCAGGAAGGATACCCGAATTTCTTGGTAATCTATCCTATTTAAGGATTCTCATTCTAAGAAAAAACAACTTCAGTGGTTCTATTCCGAAGCAATTGTGCCAATTAAGTGATGTGAGTTTGATTGATTTGTCTAGTAACTCTATCTCCGGTTCGATACCTTCCTGCCTCCAAAATCTTATAAGCCCTAGCAAGCCTGTTTTCATAATAAGAAGAGTTCAAGGATATGGAGCTTCCCCAGAGTACTATCAAAGTGTTCTGTCTAAATTGTCTCCTTTCAGTTTTATGTCGGAAATATTTGAGATGCAAGATGCAGTTCAGTTTACGATAAAAACTCACACTCGCTTATACAAGGGTCACGTTCTCGACTTGATGGTTGGATTGGATCTATCATGCAACAAACTAGTTGGTGAAATCCCAAAAGAACTAGGATTATTGACCCAGATTCACTCTTTGAATCTGTCTCACAATCGGTTGACCGGAACCATTCCAACGCAGTTCTCAAATCTTGAGAATATAGAGAGCTTGGACCTTTCTTGCAATGGTTTAAGTGGCAAAGTTCCATCGGAACTGATCAAGCTAAATTATCTCGCTTTTTTCAATGTTTCTTACAACAACCTGTCAGGAAGACTCCCAGATATGAAAGCACAGTTTAGTACCTTTACTGATGAGAGTTATGAAGGGAATCTACTTCTTTGTGGACCACCACTAGGGAAGAAATGCACTCCTACATCACAGGCGACCGATCCATCAGCTAAAGAAGGCCTTGATAAATGGTATGATATCGATATGGCATCCTTCTACGGAAGTTCTGGATCAACATGCCTTGTGTTCTTGTTGGCATTTGCTACGGTTCTTTACATCAATCCTTATTGGCGTAGAAGGTGGCTAGATTTGATTGAAGAATGTATGTATACATGCTATTACTTCTTTGAAGATTCAGTAAGGAAGCTCTCTATGCTCTTTCGTAAATAATTGTGTGATTTATGTATTTGTTGTTTTTGTATTATAAATAATGAATAAGAAGACTTTGACTACAAGTGTTTCTAGACCAATTTGGATTAGATTACCACACATCTCATTTGGAAGATTAACATACTGACAAATGCATGTACGTACAAAAAGCAGAATAAATTTAACTTTGATGATAGACGAGTAAACTCCACTTGGTTTTATTTCAATGATCTAAACATGAAGTATTTGAGAAATGAAAACGAAAACTTGTAATATAAACAAAGAAAGATTAACATAATGTTTCTTGTATTAATTAAATTTAATAATAGAGTAAACAATGTAACGAAGAGAGAAGGAACTTAAAAAAGAAAAGAAAAGATGTGAAATGTAGGCTACCCAATAACCCTGCTGCCAGATCACTTCACTTCTTCAATACATAATCTACAAGCTAATATTGATAATAAAATTAGAAAATCAACGGTATGTGCATCTAGAAAATATACCTTTTTTTTAATGGCCAACACACACAGCCACTAAATCTACTCTTAAATCTACTCCAACGTCCACAACGGGACTCAAACCCACAACCACAAGGGGAGGGGGAGGGGGGGACCACTTAATAACACCAAATGTTGTTGGGCTACAAGCCCTTGGCTCATCTAGAAATTATATTTGAATCTGCATAAGAGTGTTATTAACAGTTGCACACTTGCACTCTATCCATCCACCCTAAGTAAGAACTCTCCCCGTTTTTCTTATCTGATTTCCCCCTTTTCACCGACGTTTTTATGCATCAAATCCAACACAAGTTCATCGATATATATATATATATATATAGAGAGAGAGAGAGAGAGAGAGAGAGAGGGAGGTTCATACAAGAACAACCTCATTTGTAGGAACAAAAGAATGCATTTTGAGCCACATGTTATGTGGGACCCATGGTTAAATAAATCATATATGATTTAGTGGTGGGACCCACCTGAATCATATATGATTTTTTGTTATGTGGGACCCACATCATATGTGATTCAGAATTGTCCCTTTGTTCTTGCAAAATGGATTTGCTCTTGTTTGAACCTTTCTCTCTCTCTCTATATATATATATATATATGTGTGTGTGTGTGTGTGTGTGTAACAAGAAGTATAAAAGAACATGTTCCATTAGTGCTTTTGGCCTCTCCTTTCCTACAAGATTGGCTCAAACATTTGGAAGTAAAAATTCTAAGAATCAACCATCCATTAATCTCCTATGTGACCAATAACCTCAATATTGCTTACCTTTTTTTTTGGTAGAATGGCTTTAGGAATCATTAGTGTTTTTAACAAGGATTTGTTTATGGAGCTCATAAGCATGGTTATTGATGCATTAGGCTATGCGTACTAGAGTATTGGGTTGGGCGGGTCGAAGCCGGCGGCTTTGGCGGGTACGGCTACGCCGGAGGCAGGTTCAACGGATTGGGGTTGTGAGCGGTGTCGACACACCACTCATTAATAGGCGGACTATTGCTTTTGTGTGTGTGTTGTGTGTGTGTGTGTGTTTGCGTGTGTGGTGTGTTTTATTTAAATAAAAAGTGAGAGAGTTGGGTACCAATCAGAGAGGGTTTAGAGGGTTAATGGGAGGGTTGGAGAAAAATTGATGTGGCAGTGGGGTTGGAAGGATTGTATACTGATAGCCTTAGAGACATTTGGTAATATGCATTCGATGAACCAAGAATCTATTTATGGTTCCAAAAATGGCATCCACTTTTTTAACTACTTCCACAACATCCACATTTACATCTGCCATACGAGCTTCAGTGCACTAAAGCCACATGATTCTAAACAAGTTGTTATTTCACTTTTTTCCCTTATAATTCTTTGTCTAATTAGTTTTTTTTATAAAAATAGAGAATTTGAAGCTCGACAGATAAATACACTTGTGATGAATGCATATAAATACACTTCAAACTGTACTTGTAGCTTTGACATATCTGATGTTTATTGGAAAAATGGTCTTGCTACGTCTTATTTGTCCATATGGTTGAAATTTGAACTTCTACTTTTCAAATGAGGTAACGGATTTACAACATTTGATGTGTGCATTTATTATGGCGAGGATGTAGATGAAAGTTCGGAGAAGAGCTTTTGGTCGGAGAAGACGATCAGGTCAAAGGGTATTTTAATGTAAAATATGAAAAAACATGAAATGATCAAAATGCCCATCACATGTCGTCCACATAGAAGCTTTAACAGAGAGAAATTAACGGAGTCAGTTTTGGGAACCCAACACGTTATAGAATGCAAACCACAAGAACTTAATCCATGGATATTTCATTTTAGAAACCCAAAGTGTTAAAACCTATAAACCATAGAGACCAAATATGTAATTTACTCTTTTGATTATTATTGATTTAAGAGTTTAGTTACATTTTTGGTCTCTCTAGTTTGGTGAATTTAACACTCTGAGTCCATTTTCAAAATAATTATGGATTTGGCACCTGTGGTATGCATTTTCTAACGCTTTGGGTCCACAAGTTAACCTCCGCCTGTTTTTGCACCGTTAGAGACCCCATGTGCATTGCACATGATGGGTATTTTTGTCTTTTCATCTTATTTGACTTTTCACAACCATATAAACCCTTAAACCCCTCATCTTATTTGACCCCACCTTCTTCCCCAACCCAACGAGAGAGATCAAGAACCAGAAATCCATGGCCCCTCCAAGATGTATCTGCGGCTCAATAGGTATCACACGAACGTCGTGGACTACGAGAAATCCAGGACGCCAGTTCTATGCTTGTTCAAACATGGTGAGTAATAGGTGGTTTTGCCCTACTACTTCCCAATGATTTTGCCCTAAATTTTACCTTTTTGGTAGGAACGAAGATGTGGTTTCATACGCTGGTTTGACCCTCCAATGTGTAATCGATCAGTGGAGATTATACCAGGGTTATTATGCTCGAAGAACCTCCTTGAAGCAAAAATCACAAAACTTGAACACGAGGCCCGTAGATGGAAGCTGCTGCTACTTATAACTTGGGTTTTTTTGTTAATTTATTTGTTAGTTTAGTTTAGATAAACCTTTAATAGAGAAGTGACAATGTTTTGCTGTTTATTGTATCTTTTGGTATTGATCAACTTATGTTGTTGCTTGTAATGGTTGTAAACCACCTTGTTGGTTGTAACAATGTATGTTTTGGTATTGATCAATGAAGTAAACCTTCTCAATCTATTGTAATGGTTATCTGTTGTGTGTTGTATTTTTTGGTATCCATTCCACTTTGACATGATATCCAATCCATCAAATGATAAACCAAAAACAGAAGGCATACATACATTACATTAAAAACAGAAGACATACATTACATTAATAACAAACTAAATGACATACATTACATTAATAACCAAAAAGATATAACACTGAAATTCACCGAATGACATCCATTCATATTAACCAAATGTTTAATACATTCATATGCACCAAAGACAAACCATATGTGCAACATTTACCAGAAAAGCCAAAAAGAAATTAAGGTTATGTCCAACCATTTACCAAAAAAACCATATGCAATATTTGCCAAAAAAACCAAAAGACTGTTATGTCCAACCACTTACCCTCATGCTTCCCAACCCTTTCAATTTGGTGCTTGTGCTTTGCAGGTACGTTTGTTATGCCCTTGTTACCCACACTTCACACATCTAACAGTCTTCCCAACTCTTTTCAACCTCTTTCCATCTGTGATTTCTGTAACAGACTTCACCCTTTTCTTCTTTGGACGGCCAACTGGTTTGTGATGTGTTGGTGGTAAAATCTTAGTTGGACAATCAGACTTTGGCCACATCTTTGGTCCATTAATGGGCTCAAGACAAAAAGAATACATCTTTTTCCAAGTGTCCAACCAATACACTTCATCAACCCAAAGTTCAGGCATGCCCACATCTGCCCCACTATTAGCCATATTCCAGATCACAGCTACAGCATGTTTACATGGAATACCAATGAGTTCCCATCCCCTGCAAGAGCAATACTTCCGGTTAATGTCAACCTTAGCATTGTCTCTCCAAGGACCATTCACCTGATAATAGCTACAATCTCCATTCCAGATCACATCATACTTCATAGCTTCTTCTTTTATTGAGTTTAACACCTTGGATGCAGATGGTGTCAATAGCCCACTAGATTTATGAATAACTTTGTTGACATTCCCTATCATCTTCATTACATACTGTCTGATGTACTCCAAAGCAGTCAGTATTGGCTTATCCCTCCCTTCACTTAATTGCTTATTGAAAACTTCACAGAAGTTGTTTAGGAGGTGTTTGGTTGGGGGTATTGAGCAGTCAGGAATGGGAATGATAATGAAAACTGCTGTTTGGTTTGATATTATATAATGGAATCATTCCTGCAGATCCATTAATTTCCATTCCTGACCAAATTGGGGGGAATGGAAATTTTATTTCTACTTGGTTCTTTTTTCCACCCATTGTTCCATCTATGGATGTTAAATGAAATATCTTTCGTATTTTTAAGTTGAAAAAACATATTTTTTAAATATGAAGCAATTTTTCATTGATTATAGTGGGTTAACCAAACAACATCAATGCAATACTCATTCCTATTCCCATTCTCCTGCATTCCCATTTTCATTTTCATTCCCATTCCCTGAAATGAACCAAACACCCCCTTAATAAGCAATCAATATGACTTTTACCTGTGTTTAATAAGAAAATAAATAGTAGTGAGTACATGTTATCTCATCATATAACTCAGTACTAGTAACATTCTATATGACAAACCTGTGAAATGAGCCATTGACCAGTGATGTGGGGGTATCTGCTTAAGCTAGTCATGGCATTGAACATTCATTGACTTAAGCTCATTCATTGCTGCTTGGAATTCTGGAACAGTAGGTGCAGCAGCACATTTCCAAAGTTGAACTTGGAATTCTTTACCTCTCCATGTCAGTTTCATGTTTTCTTGAATATTTCTGATACAAAATCTATGCTCTGCTGAACAAACATATAATAAACTAAGTAACAAATATGTAACAACAGCCAATGAAATTGAAAGTGGAAGTACCTTTTGTCTGTCAGAAATGAAAGTGAAGTTGGATCTAGTAGTGAGATCCAAATCATCTCCAAGCAACTCTAAGAACCATGTCCATGCATTGATGGTTTCAGCTTCCACACAATAGCCCAAGCTAAAGGATATGTCCCATTGTTAGAGTCTATTCTTACTGTAGTTAAAATCTGACCTGGGTATGGTCCTTTCATAAAAGCACCATCAAGGCCCAAAAAGTCCCTCTTTCCAGCTTTGAAACCGTTCTTTAGTGCATCAAAACATAAGTAAAGCCTCTTAAACTTCCTAGTCTCACTTGATAGATCTGTTGAAACCTCCACATCTAACTTAACAGTTGTCCCTAGGTTTGTCCTCTGCAACTCCAAAGCATAGTCTCTAAGATGATTGTATTGTTCTGCATAACTCCCCCTTATCTGATCCAATGCCATTGTCTTAGCCCTGAAAGCTTTCATGTGAGACATCTTTTGGCCATATTTTCTTTGCAATTCAATATGCAGATCATTAATGGGGATCTCTGGATTATGTGTAATAATCTCTACAACTGCTTTTGATAAGAAAGAGGCAGTACATGCTCTTACTTTCATTGATTGGAGACATTTATGGGTATCCTCAAAAGTTTTGACCATCCAAGTGGCATCATGCTTGCCTTTTGAAATGTGCAACAACCAAGGACAACTTCCACTATCACTACCCTTACCCTTTGACCCCACTGATGTACTTGAGCCCACACTATGTTCTTTATTCATCTCAGGTATTGAACCTTTACAGACAGCCCTAATCCTGGTGGTATCATTCCTGATCACATGTAGTTGTCTTCTAGTTTTGATTCCATGCAAGTCTATCAGCCTCTTTATACCTTCCTTGCTTCCAAAGACTTGTCCAACATAGAATGACAAGTTGTCTTCATCAACTGCAGCCTTTGATTTTCTCAACTTCCTTAACAAAGTTTTCCTTTGTGCTTCCAAATCTTCATCATCAACATCTCCATCCACATTACCTGCTTCAGTTGGCTTATTTGATTTGTCAACCTATTCAGCTTCATAGTCTATGTTTTCAAAGAATGTAGCCATGTCAACATCTACTTCATCAACGGTATTATGAAGCTCTACTTCGAAATCAGAATCTGATCCATCATCTGAACCACCATCCCCTTCACCATCCACATCAGCATCCCCTTCACCATCCTCAAATGGATCAAAGTTGTCCAACATATATTTGTCTATACCAGGAAACTCATCTTTATACATTGGTTGTTTGCCCACATCATCAACACTACTAACAGGCTTATATGTATCCAATGGTTGTTTGCCCACATCATCATCACACTCCATTCTAGTAGGAGTGGTTTTGGTCTTTTTGAGACTTTCTGCTCCGTATCTAACTCAGGCTGTACTTCATCTGGGAGCTGTTCTATAACCACATTACTTACACCAGGACTAAGGTCATAAGTATTTAACTTACTAACCCAGTGTTGTGTATATGTCAAAGACCTTGCATTTGGGCACAAATTTTAAAAACTCCCGAATATCCTGATCACTACCCAAAGCATGAAGACCACAATCTAAGTCCTTTCCAGAAACTAAGAAATGATAGTAAGTAGGACGAGGAGTTTTATACCCAACTTCGTGCATCATATCTTCAAGCTCATGGACAGAAAATGTGTCTGTATCAACTAACTCAACGTAATGAGTTTTACCTTTGACGTACTGTCTACCAGGGAACTTTGTGAACCTCCCTCCATGGTGTATCTTTAAAGTTACAAATGATGGATATAAATCTGTAATTTTACAAAAACAAATATCAAAATTGAATCCTCGTAGGTCAAAAACAGCAATCAAAATCATTATTTGATAACAAATACCTACCATAAACATCTTTAAACTCCTCACAATCATCATAACTTCGAACCTGCCACAGTGTAGCCATCTCGAAAACCCCTGAAAAAACCCAATATTAACGTCAATGAATGCGAAAAAATAAGTTAAATCAAAGAAAGGGTTTTTGATTTACATAGCGATTGTTCAATCGAGGGTTTCAAGATCAGATATCAAGGAAGACAAGGGTTGTTCGTGGGGTTTCAAGATCAGAAAGACAAGGGTTTTTTGTTCGTGGGTTATTGAATGAGGGGTTTAAGGGTTTATATGGTTGTGAAAAGTCAAATAAGATGAAAGACAAAAATACCCATTATGTGCAATGCACATGGGGTCTCTAACGGTGCAAAAACAGACGGAGGTTAACTTGTGGACCCAAAGCGTTAGAAAATGCATACCACAGGTGCCAAATCCATAATTATTTTGAAAATGGACTCAGAGTGTTAAATTTACCAAACCACAGGGACCAATAATGTAATTAACTCTTGATTTAAACTCATAGAAAACAAGTTTTTTTTTTTAAATACAAATGCTTATCAACCCATGTGATCTTAGATCGAATCTCTGTAAAAAATGTTTAGATTAGTTTATGATGGTACCAAAATGCAATAAATAATGACTTGTATTTTAGTGTTTGACAAATAAACAAATGACTTGTATTTGGATCAGCGCCACTGGTCCTTGTAATTGCATCATAGCCTCAATGTTCCTTGTGCAGCAACAGGTGTACAATAGATAGGGAACTTGAGGGTAGTGCAAAAGAGTGACGGTCTGTTTGGCGTGTTAGGCGGTTTGGTCATGGATGTTTTCGATCGGGGGATGCGGCTGCTTTTTTAGTGCGGACAACAAGATCAATGTTGCACTTCGCTGTGTTTTTTGTCTACCTAAGAACCGTTTGTGTGGCAGATCGAAATAACAGGGTCTATTTGTTCGGTTGCCGATATATACTTGCGATCTACTTCCAAATACAGCCTAACGATAACTTCACAATAGCAGCTTAACAACAACTGATCGTAACGGTTTTTTGGTGGCGGTGTTTTGGTGGTGGCAGTGGTGTTTTGGTGGCGGTGGTGGTGGTGTTTTGGTGGTGGTGGTGGGTTGAAGAAGAACCAAAGAGTTCAATGGTATTATGAGTACAAAAGGTCAAAAACACACATCAGATCCACATGGAGCACACGTCATATCCACGTAAGCATTTTTTAATAGTTTTAATTGCCACATAAGGAAAAAATGGGCTATTACCGGTCATAATGGTATTATGAGTACAAAAAAAGAGTTCAATGGTATATTGAGTACAAAAAATAGTTTGATGGTAAAATTAGTACAAATCGAATAATTAATTACCCAAATAAGTCATAAACCCATAAAAGAAATAGGGAGAATTTCTTCTATGTCCTTGCAAAACTCTTAAGAAATAAGTTAGAAGAAGTAACTTATAGTGATACTATCTATACTACATATATAAAGCTCATATTTAGGGTTTTTAAGACTACTGTTTTTCACGAATGTTACATGTTCTAAAGCCTTTAGTACAACTCTTGGTTGCATAAACTGGAAACTGCCCTCCCACGTCCTCTCTCTCTCTCCCAGATAGTTGCTTCCCAACTCCTTGCCGACTGCTATTTCTTCTTCTTCTTCTTCTCGTCGTTGCTGCTCCTCCATTGATTGCCATGCTCCATCAACCATCTGTTACTTCTTGTTTAGCGCCTCCATCTTCCCCGTTGCTATAGATTTCGAAACCCTAGGTTCAACTCTCTCTCTCTCTAACACACACACATGAGCACACATTGATTGATTGATTTGGTATCATTGGAATCAATGGGTTTTTTATATGGATTACAATTTTTGTGTTTAAAACCGAATGGAAGTTGTAGGATTTCGAGTATTCACAATTGTTCTTTCTCGAAGCTCTGTAGTCAAGTTCAAGTTGAAAGTCAAATTTATCCATGTTAAATGAGTTATCAACACTGATAAACTTCATATTCTCTACCGCCATGAAAAGGATGCTTTTATAAGAGGTTCTCCAAGGGTTCGTTGGTTTTCTCATGGTATTTAAATGCTTCAAACTAGAAGCACAATATGCATCTTCAAGTTTCTATTTTGGTTTTCGGTTGGGTTTTATTTCATTGCCATAATTTGTTGTGTTGTACAACTCATTCAAGTTTCTATGTTAGGCATGATTTACTTTTTATATATCTTACTTGGGATTAAGAAATTAAGGGAAGATAAACCATTTTTAAGATTGCATTCTTTATATTCTTGTGAAAAACAGGAGCTCACATGTTCTGGTGGGTACTATGGAAGTCCTTTCAGAACTCAAAATCCAAACAAACCATGGCCGGTTATTCTGGTTACAAGATGGACCTGTAAGTCTTTATATGCATAAATATACACTTACATCAATAAAATACACACAATATTCTTTATATAAATAAGTGGCTAAATTCGGTGTCTATATCACTGAAGTTTGTGAATTAAAATATGAAATGCAGGGTGCATCAGGGTTTGGAGTTCGAAGCTTTGAAGAGATAGGGCCACTGGACACTTTCTTGAAGAGCAAAATTCAGCTGTCTCAATTCTCCCTATCCCTTTCCTACACCACCAATGACAATTTGACATGTCATAAATATTTATTTAAAAAAAAAATTAAATAGGAAGGGTTAAATGGAGGTAATTCTCCGTCAAACACTCTCTCTCTTTCTATTCTATTTTAGTCAAAGACACCATCTCTCTTTTTAACAAATATATTTAAGGCATTGTTTGGTAAAAATAAGGTGACTTATAAGCTAGCTTATAAGTCACCTTATAAGTCAGGTACATGTTTGGATGACCATAAGTTAGCTTATAAGTTAACTTATAAGTTAGCTTTTTGAAAAGCTACTCTCACCAACCTTTTTGTGACTTATGAGACTTTTTATTTTTTTATTCCAAATATACCCTTGCTAAGTCTTACACCACTAATTTTCAAACATGTCTTTTTTTGTCCTTTTACAGTCATAAGCTACCTTATCAGCTAGTTTTTGCCAAACGTAACTTATTATCAGCTACTTTATCAGTCATCAGCTACCTTATCAGTCACCAGCTACCTTATCAGTCACCAGCTACCTTATCAGTCATAAGTTAACTTATCAGCTAGTTTGCCAAACATAGCCTAAATTAAAATATTGTTTTTCTATAAAAAGTCTAAATTAAAATCTGTGATTTATTTCACTTTTTCCGTTTATTTTATACATATTATTTATTTTATAATAATATTATTTTACCTTTTATATTTATAAATTAGTTTTACCTAATTTACGATTTGCTATTTATATTTTATTTTAGTACTAACTAATTTTATCTTTTATAATTATAATTATCTTTTCTTAAGAGTTGTTTTTCATTTTTAATATTTTGTTCCTACTTTTATATTTATCGTATAAAATTTAGGTTACATTTATATATTTATTATTATTATTTAAATACTTTGCCTTCTTTATATAACTTTTCATGACATTTTTGTTATTTATATTAATCTTAGTGTTAATATTTATAATACAATTGTAATAATCTATTTCATCTATTTCCATTACTAGAAAAATTAGTATTTTGAAGGAAAGTTATGGTAGAATTTGTCATAAAAAATTGTCAAAAAATTTGCGACGAACTTTCGACAACATGTACAAAAATAAATTTTCTAGGAATTGTCAATGGAGTCTTGACACATTATCAACGGAAACGGATCGTTAACACTCCGTCGAGATTTTTGACAAATCTTGACGAATTATTCATCGAAAATAGTTTCAGTCATTACAAATTTTTTTTTTGAAATCCATCGATAATTTCCATCACAAATCCATTAAGAGTCTAAAAACATTTTTTTTTTCAAAATTCGTCACAAATCCTTTAAAAATGCTACAACTCAATTGATTGATTGCTATAAAAATAAGTACAATTTTTATATGTATAAAACATATATTAAAGAATTTCAATGATAAATTTAATTTATCTAGACATTAACTTCAAAAGGATTAAGCTATACTTAAATTAAAAATAAAATGTTAAATCTTGACGAATTATTCATCGAAAATAGTTTCAGTCATTACAAATTTTTTTTTTTGAAATCCATCGATAATTTCCATCACAAATCCATTAAGAGTCTAAAAACATATTTTTTTTTCAAAATTCGTCACAAATCCTTTAAAAATGCTACAACTCAATTGATTGATTGCTATAAAAATAAGTACAATTTTTATATGTATAAAACATATATTAAAGAATTTCAATGATAAATTTAATTTATCTAGACATTAACTTCAAAAGGATTAAGCTATACTTAAATTAAAAATAAAATGTTAATTTGTATTGAAACTGATTATGATTATATACATACAAAAATGTTATAAAAAAGTTGAAATAGCATTTTACCTATTTAAAAATAATAACGAATATAGTATGTAAAATTAATTTGTATTAAAACAAGTTGTAAAAACTTAAAATAATTTATTATAAAAGTAAGCTAATATGTGTTAAATAAAAAGAAAAAATAAGTGAAACAAAACACAGTTTTAATTTCTAAAGAGTTATTAAAAATAATATTTATATATATATATATATATATATATATAGGTAAAAGTTCAAATACAAACCACTTTTTGATTGTGAACGTGAGGACAACCCAGAGCGCGACACGTGGCAACAAAATTTCTGACACGCGCGACTTTTCCCGCGACTTAGTGTTATTCAGTGTATAACACAAAGTCGCGGGCTTTTTGGTTACAAGTCACGCGTGTCACTGAATTTTCGGCGACTTAGTGTTATTCATACTGAATAACGCTTTAGTCTGAATAAAGCGTTATTCAGTATCAATAACACTAAGTCGCGAAAATTCAGAGTGACACGTGACACGCTCTCGGTTGTCCTCACGTTCACAACCAAAAAGTGGTTTGTATTTGAACCCGCGGTGGGTTCAAATACAAACCACTTTTTGGTTGTAAACGCGAGGACAACCCAGAGCACGCCACGTGTCAATCTGAATTTTCTGCGCCTAAGCTTATTCATACTGAATAAAACTATTATTCAGACTGAATAAAGCCTAATTCAGTATGAATATAGCTTAGTTGCAGAAAATTCAGTGACACGCGCGACTTGTCCCCGCGACTTAGCCTTATTCAGTATGAATATTGCGTTATTCAGTATGAATAACACTAAGTCGCGGGCTTTATTCAGACTGAATAACACTAAGTCGCGTAAGTCAAAATGCCACGTGTCGCGCTCTGGGTTGTCCTCACGTTCACAACCAAAAAGTGGTTTGTATTTGAACTTTTCTCTATATATATAGGTGAAAGTTCAATTGCAAACCACTTTTTCATTGTGAACGTGAGGACAAACGAGAGCGCGACACGTGGCAAAAAAATTCAGAGGACACGCGCGACCTTTCCCGCGACCTTAGTGTTATTCATACTGAATAACAATGTTATTCAGTGTTATTTAGTATGAATAACACTAAGGTCGCAGGCTTTTTGGTTACAAGTCGCGCGTGTCACTCTGAATTTCGGCGACTTAATTGAATAAAGCGTTATTCAGTATGAATAACACTAAGTCGCCGAAATTCAGAGTAACACGTGGCGCGCTCTCGTTTGTCCTCACGTTCACAATGAAAAAGTGGTTTGCAATTGAACCCACCCCTATATATTAGAAAGAGAGAAGGTATTTGACATAAATAGAATAGAGAGAGTGTGTTTGACGGAGAGTTAACTCCGTTTAACTCCTCCTATTTATTTTATTTTTTAAATAAAAATATTTATGACATGTCAAATTGTAATTGGTGGTGTAGGAAAAGGAGAGGGAGAATTGAGACAGCAGAATTTTGCTCCTTCCGTGAACACCAGAAACTCTATATGGCTCAGAAAAGCAAATCTTTTATTTGTGGTATCAAATATATTAATTCCTATCATGATTCTTTAATCATTTATTTTGTTTCTAATTAAATTTCCTGAATTATATTTGTTGAGTTGTTCTAGAATTTGCAGAAAGATAAAATTGACAAGCCCGGATGCTTAACTTTGTGTTATCAGCAACAATGTACATCGCAGGTAGCAAGATAGTTTTCTTTTGTGCTTTAGGTCCTTGATAATGGTTAAATATCTTAAATTCTCACTAATTAGATTTTTTTTTAATTTAAGTTTCCACCAATTGCTCTACCCTATGTGGTTTCTTGTCGTTTTGTTCATGGTTGGCTGTCATTTCTCCCATTGTAGTTCTTATAACATGGAGATGTTGGTTAATTTTGATACTTGGTTGAGATATTATTGGTATGGCTGTCATCATGGCTGGGATAGCTCTTCTTTAATTTGGCATTCTATTCAATCATGCTCTGTTGGATAACACAATGGTAGAGCTCAAGTATGTAATGCTTGATTCATTTAAGTTCTTTAAGTTTAACTATTTTAACACATATTACCATATAATTGATCTTCAGTTGCACTCCTTGTGGCTCTTTTTCTGCTTACAAGATTATGCATTCTTAAAAGCAATTGAACAGTAGATATGATTCAAGTTGCTCCATCTATCTTGTGGTTAATGTCTCTTCTCTTCTTGAGTAGGGGCTGTTGCTGTTCTTCTTCTTCTGGCTGTTGCACTGCTATGTGAATACGAATTGTATGCAGTTTATGTGACAACTGGTTCAACTGCTCCACAATGGTATTCACCTTCAGGCTTCTTCTTTGGGGTCTCAGCAATTGCTTTAGCAATTGATATGCTCTTCATTTGCATAATGGTCTTTAATGGTAGGTTGCGAGCTATTCTTTATTCTCGAGGAACTTTCTTTCTCATCAGGCTTATAACTAATTTTAGTAACATCAGTTGCTGTGATTTTTATATCTTCCGTCTCATCTTTTCTGCTTGACTTCTCATCGTATTTCGGCTGTGAATCCTTACAGGCAACGGTTTGGATGTTGATGAATATGTCCAAAATGCTTACAAATTTGCGTATTCTGACTTGAAGTCATTCCAGTTGCGTGTTTACCTGAACCACCAGATCCAAGTGACTTATATCCTAGACAGTCTAGAAGGCAAGTGCCCTGTTCAGAATAAAATCACATATCTATGAATCTTCTGTTACATTCCTCTCACTAAAAAGATTGATGATTATCGCAGGGTGTCTCACCTTGGGCTTCTTTATCTTGGCTCGCTTCTTGTGTTTCTTGCGTATTCTATATTGTATGGTTTAACAACAAATGAGTCCAATTGGCTTGGGGTTATTACATCAGCTGCCGTTATAGTTCTTGGTATATATTCACCCGATCTTATGTTGTTTCTCAGGGCTGCTTATGGGCATGACTTTCATTCCTGCCTGCTTCAGTTTTCTTTTTTGACACCATTGAATTTGATTTCTTAGATTGGAACATGGGTGCCTGTTTATACAGGTTTGAGCTTCTTCAGAGTCGTGTTATTGCTCTTTTTGTTGCCGGCACATCCCGTGTCTTTCTCATATGCCTGGTCTGTTCCCATCGCTTAATTTTTTACATTCGTTTTCTCTCCCTCTCCGTTTATAATCCCAACAACTTCTTTCACCGCCTGATTGCAAGTCTTCTCAAACCCTTCTCATTGATGTCATGATCGAATTCTTAACAAGAATTAAAATAATCACTCAGAAACAAATTCAAGAAGTTGCGGAAAAACACTTTAATTGGAATACAAACAATGAACTTGAAAGATCAATTTCATTCAACACTTTTAATCACAAGATTACAATCAAAGCCTCAATCTGCAAGAACAACTTTCTCACAGACGAGCAACACTTCTCTATTGCTAGGAAATCTCTTGAGGCTCTGTTTTTCTCTCAACTAACAAAATATATCTCATAATCCTCTCCAAAAGTATCTAACAACAATATATACAGATTACAAGATAAACATAAGGAAAACAAATCTTCTAAACTAGTTCCAAGATATTCGGAATCTTTTCCTTATCGCTCCAAACAGATCATCTTCCTTATCGCATTCTTAGAAGCAGCAGTAATAATGAGAAGCATTAACTGAAACTGTCAAAACTGACTAGCAGTAATAACTAGCAGCAATAACAAGTAGCAGCAATAACTTCTTAGCAGCAGTAACCATTACTGCTTCTAAGTCTTCAAACAACAACACTAACTTGTGACAGCAGCAGTAATCACCCTTAATTCTTCTAGTATCTCCATTACTACTGCAGCAACATTAACTATCAATCAGCAACAATAACTTTGGTTGAGCAGCAATAACCATACTTAGCAATTTCCATCCAACCCGATACTTCTGCTTCACCAAATATCATCAAAAGAACCCAACAAACTCCCCTACTTAACTGTTCATCCCTGAACATTTAAGTTCTGCAACTGTTGCTGAAACTTCAAGATCAAAGCTGTTCCCATATCAGAACGTTGATGGTCAGACAACTTTACCCTGTCCATACCTTGCATCCTTGGTAAATCATGCACCTGATCACCATCAACAAAATAATACTCTTTGTCCATTCCATTGATAGTTAGTGAATAAACACCACACTTCTGGAATATCCTCCATTCATTTACTGTCTCACATGGCTGATTCATCAAGTTTGCAATTTTAGAGGGCTCAAATAACCAACACAAACACTCTAAAGCACTTTTGATCTTTAGAATGATGGCTTCTTAACTATCATCCTCCAAAATATTCCCATATAGTTGCATGCCTATCTCATACATCTCTCTCAGATTCTCCCTTGAGAACACCTTAAGAATATCAGCTAGAATACCTCCCCAGCTAGCTTTTCCATCCTCCCAGAGAACTTTATAATAAAGCCTTCCATTCAAATCTCTCACAATCCATTCCTTCATCCTTTTCTCAACACCATCATCTACACCAACTTCATCTGGATCAAAGTCATCATCAAACTGCATCAATCTCTGATTAATTCTTTCTATGAACTCTTTATCCAGTTCAGAAAGTATAGATTTCTTCTTCATCAGCATAAGAATGCTTGTGCACAGACAATGATCAAAATCATACCGTTTATCCACCAAAAAATAACACTATTTACCCTTGAAAGAGATGGAGGCCACCCTGTTTTTCTTGAAAGTACACCATGATGTAGCTCTAACTCCTCCAAATGCTTCACATGTAACCTAAGTTACTTTCTTCCTATAATCATCCCTGGATTTCTCAAAGGCAAACATGACTTTGAAGTCTTCAATAAGCTGCATAACTTCTACTTTTCCTTTAGGATCTTTCACACAGCCAATTTCATACATCTTTTTCAAATCTGCTATGCTCATCCTAGAGAACATGTTGTATACTGATCTGTAAGTATCCAGCTTTCATCCTTTGCTTTCAACCATCCATACAATCTGTTGATTTTGTTCAATAGAATCCCAATCAATGATTTCAGAACTTGCAGAATCATACATCAACTTTATCTTCTTAGCAGACTTCTTGTGAGCAATGGACTTCTTTCTTTTAGCATCACCAGATTTCTGCTTCTCAGAAGGTTGAGAATCACCCTCTTCCATAGTAGCATCCTCCGGGACCCCATCAGCTTGTGGATTTGCATCCTCTTCCATCTCATCTTTCTCTTTCTCTTTCTCAGCTATTTCATCCTTTTCTTTTCAACTTCATTCACATGTTCTTTCTCTCCTTCTTTTACAACTTTTTCTTTCTGTTCAGGCACAACCACATCATGCTTTCTTTTGCTTCTTCTCTGAATCAAAGGCATTTCTTCTACTTCTTCTTCTTCTTCCTTTTCCTCTTCCTTCATTTGCAAAGCATCCCTCTCTTTGTTGTACCTGTCTTCAATCTTCTTATCAGACCAACCAAAAAACATACTCTCTGTTCCACCAACAGCATTAACAAGAAATCTGATTCTCCCCTTTCTTTCCTCAGTTTTGGAGGCCTGTCTTGTTCTCATTGTCACCTTCTTTGGTTGAACTTTCTTTGGTTGGGGTTTTGACTTTGTCTTTGGCTTTGGCTTTGCTGGAGTCTTCATTACCACTGCTTGCTCTTCCTTCTCTTGAAGTTTCCTAGCTACCTCAAATGATGCCTCTTGTTCAGCAGCTATCCTTTTGGCTATTTCTAGCTCTTCAGGAGTCATCAAGGAATAGATTGTCTTCAATGACATAGCCTCTTCAACCTCCTTGGTAATATTCTTAGCTTTCTTCTTCTTTGGTTCTTCAACAACAATTCCCTTTCCTTTATCTTTTGTACCCATCTTCTTTACTTCAGCCTTCTCAATAACCTTCTCCTTGATTACTATTCCTTTGGTCTGTGGAATGACCTCAGGAGTAGCTTGTGGTAACACCACTAATGTCTCAGCAGCCACCCTTTCATCAACATTAACTTCTTTAGCAGCCTCAGGTGTTGTCTCCTTTGTCTTCTGAAGTCCAGACTTCACTTCTGATACTGCTGCTTTCACAAACTCTGATTTCACTTTAGACTCCCCCTTAACCCTAGTCTTCTCTCCCTTTGTGAATGCAACCAAGGTAGCATATCTCTTCTGAAGGGCTGAGATCTTCATATTCTGAGCAGCAATCTTAGCACCCTGGTACTAACACTTCTTGTACACATCAGAAATCAATTGATCCTGTTTCTTGACCATTTTCTCCAAGATATCCATTCTGGTAGCTGTTTCATCATGCTTGGAATCATGAACTTGAAATTGAGCATCATGAGTCTTCAAGTCTTTGGCTATTGCAGCCAAGGAATCCATCAAATCCTTTTGTGTCAATCTACCTTTACCAGGTTTAGAAGTTGTACCCTTCTGTGCTGGATCTTTGGGAATTTTAGTAGAAGTTTTCAGCCTAGCTGAAACACTGTCTACTCCCTTGGTTTCTTGGCACCCGGGTCCTCTAAATGATTTCTCATTAAGAGTTTCCGTGGAGGGGGTCTTACTTATGTTCACACTGTCCTGATGCACACCTTGTGCAACATCAGTAGTGTGAGCCACACCATCCACATGCCCTAGCATCTCCATAGAGGGCACCTTCTGAACATTGGAGTTGGGGGACACTCCTTGGGTTTCCCTTTGGTCAAACTCAAGTGGAGAGTGCTCCACAAGAGGGCTTGTAGGCTCAGGTTTCTTGGATCCAGAGGAGGAAGGTGCTCCTTTGGTCCTTCTTTGATATACTTTAAGTGAAGGGGTGGGGTTAACATGAACAAGAGTCAGAGGTGTATTTGAAGTAGTAGGTGTGGGTAGGTCATCAGAGGGTGTGATTGAATGTGTGGGCTGCAAGCCTGATGCCTCACCTGTGGGGGGAATCACACCCATCATTGTAGGGAACAATGGTGTGATTGTAGAGATACCACCTCTTTTCATGTTTGAATACATCTTGAAAGAGGGGTCATTCCTGTTATAGGTTTGACCAGAGGTAAGTACATCCGTCAATTCCAAGTTAATCACTTCTTGTACAAATCTTGGATACATGTAAAAAGCAGTAGATGTTGATTTGGGATCAAGATTTGAAACAAGATTTTCAAAAATCATGTTTGAAAAGTCAAATAACATGGTTCTTGCAGCCTCAAGAAGTGTCCTGTTCCTCCTCTCTGCAACACCATTTTGTTGTGGAGTTCTAGGAGCACTGTATTGTCTCTCAGTTCCTTTTTCTTCACAAAAGGAGTTTAAATCATCATTTTTAAATTCTGTTCCATTGTCTGATCTGATGACTTTTACTTTCAGATTGGTCTTGTTTTCTACTCTGATCACAAAGGTTTTGATCAGTCCACTTGTCTCATCCTTTGTTCTCAGAAAGAATACCCAAGTGAATCTTGAGTAATCATCAACAATGACCAGACAATATGATTTCTTGCCAATACTCATCACATTTGTTGGTCCAAATAAATCCATATGCAAAAGTTGTAAAGGAGCAGAGATTGTGTTTACTTCTTTGGACTTGTGAGTGGATTTGTGTTGCTTGCCTTTAAGACAAGAAACACAGTGATCATCACATGAAAACTCTTTTGCAGGTAAACCTCTAACCAAATTACCTTTAACCAATTTATTCATGTTTTTGAAATTCATGTGACACATCCTTCTATGCCAGAGGGATGATTCACTCAAAGAAGCTTTTGACAACAAACAGTTTAATGATGATTTAGAAGAAACATCCTCCAAGTCCACACAGTAAACATTATCCTTTCTTGGAGCTCTCAATAGTATCATATTATCATCAACTATTTTGAACTCAAGCAAAAGTATCAAACACTCTTCATCATTGAACAATATACTATGTTTCTTGTCACATACCTGTGATACACTTAACAGGTTGTACTTCAATTGTTCAACATAGTACACATCCTCAAAGGTCATCATACCTTTTGAGATCTTACCTTTCCCACTTACCTTTCCTCCCTTTGGATTGTCACCAAAAGCAACATGTCCACCTTCAAACCTTTTAAAGTTTTCAAGTAAAGACATGATGCCTGTCATGTGCCTAGAGCAACCACTATCTACATGCCACAAATTCTTTCCCCTTCCTTGGTTGCCCTGCACATGAAGATGAAACAGTTAGTGTCTTGAGGGAACCCAAGCCAAAATGGTCTTGGGTTCACCTTTATCATTAACATACTTAAACTCAGCTAATCTGTTGAGCTTCAACAGATAGTCCTTGTTTGGTATTTCATGACTTGAATACTTAGTTACAATGTAGGGCTTTCTCTTTTCAGGGCTTGCAGAAGTAGTAACTGGAGGAGTGTTGTTACTATTGCTAGCAACAATATTTTTCTTATCCCTTTCACAGTTATTACTACTTCTATCAGTAGCAGCAATATTGTGTACTGCAGCTTTTGGCACCCATTTAGCAATCATTTTCACAGATTTAGTCTCAACCTTTTTCATTTGACCTTTTCCTTTAGGTTGAGATTGTCTGTTTTGGTTTGGAACAACTCTCTTGTTGTTGGGCTCAAATCTCTTTACTTGTTGCTGTTGCCTTTTCCTTTCAATCCAAGGTGAATTTGAGTTTTGAAAAGAATTTCTTTGATTGATTGGGTTAAAGTAACAGTTTCTAGCTAAGTGATTAAGCTTACAACAGATGAAGCATGGTTTTGGTCTCTTGATTTTGCTAAGATCAATACCATGACTTTTAGCCCACTGATTGTTCCAATTTCTTTGATTTCCTCTTTTGTATTGAAACTGTTTAGAGGAACTTGGATCACTCTCAGAGGATTGTGTATCTATCTTGCTCTTACCTTTTTTCTTCTCTATCCTATTGCTTTTGACAAAAGGTCTGCCACCATTCTCATTAGTGAGAATATGGTTTTCATCAGGGACAACCTTACCTTTACCTTTCTTCCTAGTCTCTTCTCCTTCTCCTAAATCCTCAACTACATCTTCCACTGGGTCTACTTCAGTCACTCCAGGTTTTAGGTCCTCAGTATCAAGTCTATCATCAAGATTAGACTTTGGAGGGATGTAGTTGTTGTTGTAAGGTGGTGGGGTGTTATGGTAACTCATTCCTCTTTTAAGGTCATCATTGATCTGAGCTTTCAGAATTTCATCCATTGCCTTTGAGGCTTTGGAGAACTTCTCAAGATCAGCTTTAGACTGCTCTAATTCAATTCTGACCTTTTCTAACTCAGATCTACACTTGGACAACTTAAGCTCATATTCTTTCCTCTCCCATTTCCAATAATTTTGGTCATACTCAAATTGGAGTTCATTGGCTTGGTAAGCCTTAATTTGATCCTCCAAACTGCCTATAACCTCATTGGATTCTCTCCTGAACTGCTGTAACTTCTTGATACTGTCACACATACTTTGATTATGATCCCTGTACTTCTTAACAATATCAATACAAGATTTAGAATAGAGTTTAGAAACTACCCCAGATGGGATCTCTGATGAGGATGATTCTGTAATCTCTGCCATGAGGGCTTGATTCTGAACTGCCTCTTCTGCTTGATCACTCCAATCAAATCCAAATCCTTCTTGTGAGACCAATGCTTGTGAAGAGTTTCCATTTGTGTTCTTATTGAACTTGGTTTGATTGTTATGTTGTGGAACATTCCCTTTGCATTCTCTTGCAAAGTGACCAAGATCATTACACTTATAGCATCTCACTTTGGACTTATCAAAACCTGCACCATCTTCTCTCTTCATTCCAAAGTTGTTTCTCCCTGTTCTCTTGATGAACCTCTTGATTCTCATAGTCAGCATAGCCATTTGCCATTTGATGTCCATCTCTTCCAAGTCATCTACACTAAGCTGTTCAAGATCTTCATTGATAAATGACGATTTAACATGGCTGGCAAGGAAGGCTTCTAGAGTTTGGTCCACTCCAGAATTAGGTTTAGCAGTAGTAAAAGAGTCACCAGCAGCAGTATGAGCAGCAGTATGAGAACTTGAGTCATTATACTTAGAAGATTCACTGGACAACAATGCAGTGTTGTGGGAATAACCAACTGGCTTCCTCTTTGCTTCAACTTCAGCTTCAAAAACCCTGAGGTCATTGTAGAGATCATCAAGTTCCTTGTTCTCCAAGTTTTCACTTTGTCTTAGAGACACAGTGTACATGGTCCATTATTCTCCAAGAGATCTGAGAAACTTCCTGTTGATATCATCATTGTCTATTTGCACTCCAACAGTGGCCAACTCTCCTACGAGTTTATTATATCTATCAAAGATTTGAGTCATAGTCTCATTCTTTGATGACATAAAATTCTCATATTGTTGCCTGAGAATTGCCTTTTGATTCCTTTTGGTACTCTTAGATCATGCAAATCTTTTCTCTAAGGCTTGCCAAAGAACTTTTGCATTCTCACAATTCATGAATTGATGTTGATACTCATTGGGAATTGCAAAAAGCAAAGTACTAAGAGCCTTCATCTCAGTCTGTCTGGCTTTTCTCTCTGCATCTGTTCTTGGTGGAGGAACAACACCATCTTCACCAGCTTTTCTCCTCTGCAGGGCCATTCTCAATGGCATCCCACATTGAGTAATCAATAAGCAACATGTGTTGCCTGATGCGAATTTTCCACATGTCAAACTCGTTTGGTTTGAGCATTGGAACTTTGTTTGCAAATACTCCTTCTTGGAAATCCATTGTTTGATTTCTGATTCTGAGTTTATGGCTCTGATACCACTTGTCAGGATCGAATTCGTAACAAGAATTAAAATAATCACTCAGAAACAAATTAAAGAAGTTGCGGAAAAACACTTTAATTGGAATACAAACAATGAACTTGAAAGATCAATTTCATTCAACACTTTTAATCACAAGATTACAATCAAAGCCTCAATCTGCAAGAACAACTTTCTCACAGATGAGCAACACTTCTCTATTGCTAGGAAATCTCTTGAGGCTCTGTTTTTCTCTCAACTAACAAAATATATCTCATAATCCTCTCCAAAAGTATCTAACAACAATATATACAGATTACAAGATAAACATAAGGAAAACAAATCTTCTAAACTAGTTCCAAGATATTCGGAATCTTTTCCTTATCGCTCCAAACAGATCATCTTCCTTATCGCATTCTTAGAAGCAGCAGTAATAATGAGAAGCATTAACTGAAACTGTCAAAACTGACTAGCAGTAATAACTAGCAGCAAAAACAAGTAGCAGCAATAACAAGTAGCAGCAGTAACCATTACTGCTTCTAAGTCTTCAAACATCAACACTAACTTATGACAGCAGCAGTAATCACCCTTAATTCTTCTAGTATCTCCATTACTACTGCAGCAGCATTAACTATCAATCAGCAGCAATAACTTTGGTTGAGCAGCAATAACCATACTTAGCAATTTCCATCCAGCCCGATACTTCTGCTTCACCAAATATCATCAAAATAACCCAACAATTGATCTTTCTTTAATTGCCAATTCTTTTGAATGGATCCAAATCCACTTTCATTTTTGTTTATGCATGTAATTTATGTAGTATCTTTTCGTCTATGAAGCTAACCGGTGATCTGAGTTCAATTCAATACTGATTTGAACCCTGATCATGTTTTAGAATTGGGATTGCAACTTGTTTAGTATGAATTTTGAAATGAGTTTTCACTGAACATGTTTATATTAAATCATTAACTTGAATTTGGGGGCTATTTTGCTGCAGAAAAACAAAGGTAGGAGGGTACAAAATACACGAATTTAGGGCTATTTTGCTGCAGAAAAACGAAGGTCGGAGGGGACGAAAATACACGTATTTGGGGGCTATTTTGTTGCCGAAAAACTAAGGCCGGAGGGGACAAAATCAAAGGTAGAATAAGAACATCACAAGTAGAAAACAGAGGGGGCTGTTGGGAATTGTTCAACATGCAAGATTATGTTCCTTTTACGAAACAAACAATGGCAATACATTAGCAAATGGAATCCTACTTGAACTTTTGTAGTAGCGCAAATGATGTAATGTGATTCTATATATTTACCATATATATTTGTGGAATTAGTGTTTATGATTGAGAACTTAGCCGAAGAGCCACATTAGAAAGGGTTTTCTGTTATTTGATAACCTAATGGGATAAGCCTGTCTTGTGATTGGTATTTGAAAATCTTCTATTTTTTCTATTGTATAACATATCTATACTACTATTATAAAAAATTTATTACCGTTATTTTTTCAAGTCCACGTTCTTCCAACCCCTTCCAGTTCTATAACTTCATTCCAATTTATTCTCCATCTTCTTCCCCACGATCTTCATTGCAGTTCGCTTTTCGGTTCAATTTTTCTCCATCTTCTTCCCCACTATCTCCCCATCCTCCTCACACATACTCGAAACATGGAATTTGAAGAAGTGAATTCAGACCCATTAAGAGATTGGAAATTGCAATTGAATTGGTACCCTCCAACTCGCCTCCATTGCAGCCCCATGGAATATGATTTTCCGATGACACACCCACCCTTCGCTGCATTCTTTTCCGACCTCTTATTAAATTGTTTCTTGATAACTTATTAATTTCTTATTTTAATCTTTTTTTGGGTTTTGTTCAATTAGGGCAATCAGTTTATACCCAGCAGAAGTTTGATGGATCTTGATCAAGCCTACACCCTGTTGACCAACAAAACCAATTATTTTCCCATATCTAATTTCAGTGTTCGTCTATTTCTTTTTCCAATTTCATCATCTTTTTCTTCAAAAGATTTCATGTTTTTATCTTTCTTATTGGTTTTTGCTTCAACTTTACGCTATTTATGTTCAAGTATTTTCATGGGTGTTTGAGATTTTTAGTCTTCTTGGTGTTAGGATGATGAACTCTTGCAAACCCAGTTACATAATCAATCTGACCATAGAATCGGGGAATGAGTTGCTTTCTAATTCCCTGCCTTGAGCTTGCGAGTACTACATTCAGGATGTCTCTTACATTCATAAAATTTTTCTTCCAGGTTGGATTTCATGGTTGCTTATTAGTTGGTTAAATTCTTAACACTTTCTACATATCTTATGCATAAAAAATTCAAATGGTTCCAGTGGCGGAACTCAATGAGGGCAGTGGGGAGCCATGGCCACCCCGATCAGTTCTTATAGTAAGTTTACAGAAAATTTAACATAATAAGCCTGCAGCTTGGCGGTATGTGGCATTAAACATAGCAGTTTGCCACCCTGGTTCTATTCCCATATG
Source organism: Centaurea solstitialis (assembly GCA_030169165.1). NCBI lineage: Eukaryota > Viridiplantae > Streptophyta > Magnoliopsida > Asterales > Asteraceae > Centaurea > Centaurea solstitialis. The sequence continues at coordinate 90,583,396 of CM058040.1, read as the reverse complement.
TAGCGTGCTTATTTTTAAACTAATAACTCCACTTTTGGTCCCTTTAATTTGTCAAAAAATGTAAAATGGTCCATGAGTTTTAATAAATATCAAATTGATCACGATATTTTGTATATTATTTTGGAAATGGTCATTAGGTAATTCTATTTACTGAAATACCACTATTTTTAGATGAAGCATAATTTTGAGATTGTTGGGACGATTTTCCAAATACAAAAAAATTTGTTTTAATTAAAATAGTGTACATATTATTTCTAACATAAAAGAAAAACGTTTTAGGTTCAAATCTATCTTAGTTAAATCTTTTTTCTTATTTTTTTGTATTTTAAATTTATAAATAAACTTGTTGTTATACTTTATAGTTATATTATAAATAACTTTTTGGATGTTTATTGATGTGCAAAGATTTTATAGAACTAATTATATCAAAATCATGATAATCTAGATCCTAATTTATATAAAATTATCAGTTTTTTTCAAAGTTTATGGATTAAAAAAATATAATGCCGTTAATATTTTGGTTACCTTTATTTGTGTAAGATATTTTTATAAGAATAAATGAAACTAAACTATGAGATATACATACTATTATACACAGTCCAAGAAAATACAAACTACACGTTTTGTAATATCATCTTCAATCTTTCATATTTTTATGATGTTATTATTCGGCCCCCTAGGTAGGGATGCAAATGGGGGGGGAATCCCCGCTACCCGCGGAGATCCGACCCGAATGGAGAGAGGAATCCCCGCTTTAGTGGGTAATGGGTCGGGGATGGAGTTTGATTTTATTACCCGAAGCGGGGACGGGTCGGGGACGGGTATAATGGTACCCGCCCCGTTTAAGACCCGATATATAGATATATATACATATATATATATATAATACTTATGATTTTATAATAGAAAGTCACATGCAAATATCTTTTTACATAGGTGTTTAACTTTATTTGTATGTTTTTATCATTTGTATAATTGATAGTTTTTGCTTTAGTTTTTATCAAACTTAACGTCTTAATCATCTTTTTTGTATCTTGTGGTGTTTGCGAAATGAATTGTGAAACATTTATTTATTGTGATTCCATGTTTTCAAATTTATAAAAAAAAATTGAATTTTATTTACTAAATGGGTATCCATCGGGTTCCCCGACCCCGATGGGGATTTTCTTACCCGACTCCGATGGGGATTTGACGGGGCGGGGATGGGGACGGGTGTGGATATAGGAGGTCGGGGACGGGGACGGGTATTATAGTCCCCGCTACTACCCGCCCCCGTTTGCATCCCTACCCCTAGGTTATCATGCCCGTGTTCCGCCACTGAATGGTTCTACAGAGAATGCTTACTGGAATTGTTTAACAAAGGCATTGCATAAAAATATTTTGAATTGAATGTTATTTTCTATAAGAACATGCTTGGTTTTCCTCTTCTGTTATAATGTTTAATTTGCAATTTTTCTCTTTTGTTCAGAATTAACCCTTCATTTGGTCTAGAGGCTATGTGGAGGAATCATTGAGCCTTCTTTAATGGCATTGGCTAGGAAATATAGTCAGGACAAGACCATCTACTGCAGGTGAGTTTTTCTTTAATGGCATTTCAAGAAGCTTACATAGCAAATGGAAATCAAATTGAGAGGAATATGGTGTAGTTCAAATGTTTTATGATTTCTAGATTTATTTTCTTTTCTATAATTTTCGCTTATTGTCTTTTTGTAGTTATTCAGAGGTATAAACATTATCGTCTACTTTGAGTTATGTATGGGATGTCAAAAGTGATTTTTAGTTACAGACCTCCTTATTATGACATGGTCATTCATCAAATTACATTCGAAGAAAAAACTTGAACTTTGAGCTAGAGACCACCGTATTACTGTTTCTTTTTTATAAATGTGTTTCTGAACTTTTTTATTCTTGGAGAATGAACTTGGGGGTTTTAATCAATCTTTCATACTTTTGTGTTCTAAGGATAATATTCCATTTTATGACCTATGCCTCTTGTATTACCCCTGCAAGTTACTACTCTACCTTCTTATTTATATGTTTTTTAAATTCAACAGTTGACTACAGCTATAGTTGCCCCACAATTGCAACTTGTGTTATAGTATTGTATATGAGGTGGCTCTCTACTATTAATTCTTATATCGTACTACCTATGCAGCAATCATTCCAATTACATATGTGATGAAGACCAGGTAGCAGGTCCATGGGCTTCAACACCTTACGATGGAACAACTACATGCAAACTCTATTCACATAATGTAAGCATTTTTATCTTCTCATTAAACTAGAATTGTTGTCATTTTGGTATGGTCATTTCAATATCATTTGAGATTTAGATTGTTATCATTTGTTCTTGAAAAGATGGCAACATAAGTCATAGATAAATCCATCATACGAGTTGCATTATCTAAAGGTTTTGCTTTACGAAAAAATATTGACATATTAGAAAATATTACTATAAAAAATGAAGGTTCTTCAAGAATGTATTTTCTTGATATTTGAACCTCAGTTGTAGATAGTTATGGTTGAGAAAATGAAGTTGCTTAAGCAAAGTGTGGCAATGGAATAAAAATGTTGTTGCTTGGATTCATTCATGTTGAGTAATTGTGTTCACAGAGAAAGCAGCAGAAGAGGGATCATAACAATGCCAGAGATTCCCAAATCTGCCCTTCATCAACTTCTACTACTCTTTGGTAAGCAATCTTATTATACGCTTAGCAACCTCCATTTCCCCCAAATTTCTCTCATCCTCACTCTCTCTTCAGGTTCGTCTCCTATACTCACTTCAATTCTATATATTTGCTGTTTATATTTCATGTTTTATTTTGGAAATTGTTGATTATATATTGCGATGAATGATTCTATTGCTTGAATTTTGTTTCATTGGATGAATCATGTTTTCATTTCTTTTGATTTGTTTATGAAGTATATACCTTGTGAAGAATTTACAGGTTTTATGATACCTGTTTAGCGTTATCATCTATAATAGTATAATCTGTGCATGTTACGGTTTTGATTTTTAGGTTTTTTGGTTGATGTGAATTAAAGCAGGTAAATTAGCTGACGGAGCGAGAGGATGAAAGCCAATGGCGACTTCTGATGGTAACGATTTTTTTGAATATTAGGTTAAATGAAGTTTCTTCATGTTTATCGATAGTCTGTAGTTTCGGTTGTGTCTTAGTACTTGACGGTTTCTTCATGTGGATTGTTGTGCAAAAATCGAAGTTTTTTTTAGCAGTTGTGTCTATATGAAATTGTTGTTTGGTGTATGATTTCAACAGTTATTGGCCATTTTGGAAGTTAGTTTTTGCATCTGATTTTCCAAATCTGGTTTTTTTAATCCACTTTTTCTACTACTACCGTAAATTGATTGATTGGCGCTTTATCGCCTCTCTTATCTCTCTCAACTCTGCTCTCTGTATTGCTCAACTTATTGCGACAATTGGCGCTTTCCTTGCTGTCTGCCCAACGATCGATTTGTGTTGTTATTAAATCTTGACTATTGAGGATTTGAGGTAATCGTTTAGATAAGGGTTTATGGATTGATTTGTTTACTTCTGTTTACTGTTTGGTTTTTATGTTTATGAATTGAGGTAATCTCTTCAGATTACGTTTTTTTACGATTTGTGTACTCCTTCATAATGCTTGCTTAGCTTTTAGATTTGTGTATTGAGGTAATCATTCTAGATTTAAGATAATGTTTATTCATTAGGTTGGTTTCATCGGATATGAATCTGAGAGTAGACTAGAACCGTAAGGATGTAGTGATATATTTAAATCTCCCCCATAAGGCTACATTTCATTTTCACAAATATATGTAACTCTCAAAAAATGTATATATGTATATGTAACTTTTACATGTATTATTTCTTTTTTTCCTTTCCAATTGTATTTTTGTTATTGTACTTTAAGTTTTTGAGCTCTTTAAATGACCTCACTCTCGAATCTTCACGCTATTGGTTCTTTGTACTATCCAGGTGAACTAGAGAGTATTTTATGCAACAAGGGACCTATCTTTGCAAGATTGGAGAAAATCAGCCCATGAAAACGATCTCTACCTAATTGGTACAGAAAATGATGAAGATTTCTTCCTATTGTATTAGAACACCCCCCCCCCCCCCCCCCACACACACACACCCTAAAAAAACCTCTTAAAGCTTCCTACACCATTAAGCCACTACCAAACAATCATACACAATAAGCTGTGAGTCTCACTAAGCTCATTAAGCTTTTGCGTGGTATGCTCGTCCCCATATAGATGCTTTACTTGTACATTCATGTATAAATGGCATTCATTATCAAAGCTTAAGGTGGTGGTTAAAATCAGATTTACTTGCATTAGCCCTTGTTCACCATCTTTTTTTGCTTTATATCCGCTAAAATGGGAATGCTTAATATGATTCCAGGGAGCCATGCTTTTGGATCAGACTATATGCATAATGCGATGGGGCCAAGATGCAGTCGACTCAAATAGGTGGCAGATGTTCATGATGATCTTTCCCAAATTGGTTTTTTTGGTATATATACGTAGGTATATGATTTTCTTTTACTTAAATGGCGCCATTAAGTTTGTTTATGGTGATTCAAATTTATTGAATGGTTTGCACTTTGGATTTGTTCATTTGAGATGAACTCTGTCAATACTTGCTGTTACTATATCTCTATATTATAGTATGATTTGAAAAGATCAAATTAAATTCTCATTGTATTATTATATTTGGTTTCCTTATAATTATCATTTATGATGTTTAAATGATTCACCGTTACCTCATAGGTTTTCAAGAGACCAAGTTTTGCAACCTATTGGAAGTTAGCAATGGTTAACGGCATTTGACGATCCGATTATATGTAATCCAGAATATGTATTCATTATGAGTATATAAGTTACCAAGGTTTATTGTATCTTTTATATCTTCTGTCTTTTACGTTTAAAAACTAACAATTTTATCATAAAACCCCCAAAACTTTTAAAAATTTTAAAATTTAAACAAATAAGAATACTATTGCTACAAGTTTTCACGCCCGCCGATGCGGCGGGTAGGATTTACTAGTATATGAAGAAGATACAACATTGTTGACTTGAAAGAGTGTATGTTCAATTAAGTTTGTTTGACTCTACTCTTAAGTATTTAATCGAGTTTTTCAACAAGTTGAGCCAAATGTTGGTGTTATGAAGCTCGACTCATTATAGTTGCACAAGTTTTATTTTGTATTATAGATCGACTAAATTTGTATATTATCCAATTTGCAATATAAAAGGATATAGATTCAAAAAATTTAACATCGAGAGAAAAGGAGATAGAACAAAAAATGAAAGGTGATTGTTGTTTCACATTCTCAGTTTTGATTTGCAGATACTCCGCCCTGCATCGCACGCCTGTACCTATCTAGTACCAAAATAAGTTAATAAGTTACAATATAGTAATTTATTAAAAACTAGCTTAATTTTTTTTTCATTTTCACCAAGATCTTATTATTACCGTTGCCCCAAACCGAAGGGATTCATATCCACCAAAACCCTAATCAAAGAATTTCAAAATTTCAATTTGCGCGCCTCTTCACATCTCCACCTCACCTACCGACGCTCCTCTTTCTGCCTTCCTTTTTCCAATTGCATCTCATTTCACTACTACTACCATTTTCAAACCCTAACTAAACCCCCAAATCAATTTCAAACAATTTCCCAAATGGGTGCTGCAGAAAGCCGCCGAGATTTGGAAATCTCCGATTCCGAATCCGAGGAAGAAGACCAACAGTCCGAAGAAGAAGAAGAAGAAAACTACGAAGACGTTAAAGACCACCATTCAGCCACCAAAACCCCACCCAAAACCCCATCCTCTGTGGACGAAATCGAAGCCAAACTCAAAGCCCTAAAACTCAAATACCAATCCAAAAACGAAACCTTAAAGAACGCCGTTAAGCTCTACATTCATGTCGGTGGAGTCACCGGTAAGTCGAAATGGACCGTTGCCGATAAACTCACTTCCTATAGCTTCGTCAAAACCACGATGAACGAGGAGGAAGAGGATGAGGAAGAAGACGAAGATGGGGATTTGTATTGGTTTCTGAAGGTTGGATCGAAAGTTAGGGCTTTAGTGGATCAGCAGCTGCAGTTGAAGCCGATTATGGATCAGTTAAGGATAGATTTCGTCTCGAATGGCGTTTATGCCGTGAAGTTTTTCGGTATCGAGGATTACAAGGGATTTATCGAGCACTACGAGAAGTGTTTGTTTGAGAACACGTACGGTTTCGAATGCACCGATGAGAACAAGGCCAAGGTCTACGGAAAGGATTTTGGAGCGTGGGCGAATCCGGAAGCTGCGGATGATTCGATGTGGGAGGATGCTGAAGATAGTTTTAACAAAAGCCCTGCTTTCAAGACTCCGGTGAGAGCAAACCATTTCAAAGAGGAGGAGTATGAGGAGGAGGCTGCGAAAGGGGGAAGCATAAAGAGCTTAGCTTTAGGGGCGCTCGATAACAGTTTTCTCGTAAGTGATTCCGGTATTCAAGTTGTTAAGAATTTCAGCCACGGGATTCATGGGAAAGGGGTTTATGTTAATTTTGATAGCGGGATGAAAGGCCATGTTGAATCGACCCCTAGAAAGGCTCTTTTGATGAAGGCCGAAACAAATATGTTGTTGATGAGTCCGATGACTGACGGGAAGCCACACACAAGGGGGCTCCATCAGTTTGATATCGAGACAGGGAAGGTTGTGACGGAGTGGAAGTTTGCAAAAGATGGGACGGATATTACGATGAGGGATGTGACAAACGATAGCAAAGGGGCTCAGATGGATCCTTCGGGGTCTACTTTCTTGGGTTTGGATGATAATCGGCTTTGTAGGTGGGATATGCGTGACCGCCATGGGATTGTTCAGAATCTTGCTGACGCAAATGCCCCTGTCTTGAATTGGACTCAGGGACATCAGTTCTCGAGAGGGACTAACTTTCAGTGTTTTGCAACGACTGGTGATGGATCGATCGTGGTTGGATCTGTTGATGGGAAGATAAGGTTGTACTCGGTTTCTTCCATGAGACAAGCGAAGACTGCTTTTCCGGGGCTTGGGTCACCCATTACTCATGTAGATGTTACTTATGATGGGAAGTGGATTTTGGGCACAACTGATACTTATTTGATTCTGATCTGCACCTTGTATACTGATAAGGATGGGAAATCGAAGACGGGTTTTGCTGGGCGTATGGGAAATAGAATTTCAGCCCCAAGGTTGTTGAAATTGAATCCTCTGGATTCGCACAGGGCTGGAATAAACAACAAGTTTCGTGGAGCCCAATTCTCATGGGTATGTATCAGTTTCACTTCACTCGATTTGCTTTATCTCTAATTCTCTATCATATGCAGATGTTATGCTTTTTAGAAACATTTTAATTGCAACATCTGGTTCATGTATCCATGTGGTTGCATAAGATTACATGTGGTGGTTCCGGTTGATGTTTCCATGGTTTACATTTTGCTCGTTGGTGTATTTATTGCCACATCTTACAATAAAGTTACAGATACTTTTGCCTTTATGAAAAATCATTTGATGAGTATGCCGGTAGGATTGCAGGGTACTTTATTTCAGCTTCTTCAGCTATACTTCCATCCCTATTCACTACCTTGCTTAAAATTTCTTTGTTTAATTACTATATCTGAAGAACAACTGATTGTGAAACTAAGTTATGATCTTAGAAGGCTTATGCTTCAATTTGCAGTTGGTAGAATGGCTGACCTTTTTGTCTGTATAAGTTATATCTATTTCTTCACGATGACCATCCTTCAATTACAATGCAAATTTTAATCATTTCTAGCTCGTTAGAGGGCAAACGAAAGAAATTAAATTATGACTATGTTTGCCATATACGTTCCAACTGTTTCTTTGTGTTGATTCACATGATATGGGATACTATGTAATAGCAATGAACACTATAATGCATTCTCGATTGTAGATAAATAAACTGTTTTATAACTTCTGGTTTGTTGGAACTTTGGATTGATTAGAGGTTTTTATTTTTTATGATTGACATAGGTAACTGAAGATGGGAAACAAGAGCGCCATCTTGTTGCCACTGTTGGCAAGTTCAGTGTGATATGGAACTTCCAGCAGGTGAAGGATGGGGCCCATGAGTGCTACCGAAATCAGGTGGGTCTGAAGAGCTGCTACTGCTACAAGATAGTCCCTAAAGACGATTCCATTGTCGATAGTCGTTTCATGCACGAGAAGTTTGCAGTCAGCGATTCGCCTGAGGCTCCACTGGTTGTGGCTACTCCAATGAAAGTTAGCTCTTTCAGCATATCCAGCAGACTTTCTTACGCTTAAGAAATGATCCTTGTTGACTTTCGAGCCTTCTTAGATTCTGTTTCTGTGATTTGTGTCCGAAAATGGAACTTTCTTCATTGTACTGTCATCATCAACAAGTCGACTGTACTTTTCTTGTTAGCAACTAGATTGTTGTAATGGTTAAGGAGAACCTTTAGTGCTTGATTTTTATTTAAGTCTAATTGAAATCGTTTCTTATGAACATGTTATCTACTAATATAACATCTTATGAAGTTAAGCCTTTTAAGGTGTTTCCTTTAGTGTTTATCTTTTATTCAAATGCTTATATTGGTTTTTGATTCAATGGCTGAAAAGAATTTGGATAAGTTGTGTCCTTCCATCACATATTTGTGGATATTAGTGGGCCCCTTGTGGTTTTTATGCCTACAGAGTGGCAGTTTGATTGTTGTTTGTTGATAAGGAGAAAGAAATGTACATTTCAATTGGGAGAAGCTCCCATGTATTGGTAAGCTCTTCTTCTTCATCTTTTCTCGCAAAATACAGTACATTCAGAACAGCATATGGTACAACTCCCATATATTCTCCGGGCAGATGGGGCAGGGGTGCCCGACACTCGAGAACCTCCATTCAAGCTCAGCAGCGACCCACATGGCTTCCTGGGCTCGACCCTCCGGCATATCTTGATGGAACGTAAGTTAAGCCCTTACAACACTTGATCACATCGGCATTCCTAAAATCTTTATTGCTCTTTTTGTTTTCGTACTATTATCATTATTGTTTATTGTTTGAAGTCTTGCTGGAGATTTTGGGTTTGACCCTCTTGGACTTGGAGAGGATCCTGAGAGCTTGAAGTGGTATGTGCAGGCAGAACTGGTTCATGCCCGTTTTGCTATGGCTGGAGTCGCTGGAATTCTTTTCACTGACGTGAGTTCCTCAGGCATCTTAGTATTATAGACCTTTCGTCCCAAAATAAATGCCCACAATTGAAAAGACAATTCTAGAAATGTGTAATTATTACACTTTTTAATCAACTACATGACAATTTTACCTTTATAATAAAGTTCTCCATCTGATAATTAAGGGTAGAATCGGAAAGTAGCACTTACTTTTGAAATTTGACACTTGTTTTGGGACAAATTGAAATAGAAAATTGACATTTATTTTGGGAGAGACGAAGTGTCTTAGCTTCCACAGCTCAGAAAATAAATTGGATGAACCCTAGTCTTGGGAGGATAAGATGTACCCAGACCTGACCTCTACCCCAAAGAGTAGAGCCTAGAAAATGAGATTGCTTTATAGTTAATTCCACATTTCATGATTTACCGAACTTTTTGTTGTTGTTGCAGCTGCTTCGTGTAACAGGAATAAGCAACCTACCGGTGTGGTATGAAGCAGGTGCCACCAAGTTCGATTTTGCCAGCACTAGAACTCTCTTCATTGTTCAACTACTTTTGATGGGGTAACTGGACTCATTTAAACATGTCAAATTCCGCTAAACCTTAACCTGCTCCTATAATTCGATTTCTGATCTCGGAATTCAATTTCTGCAGGTTTGTTGAGACCAAAAGGTACATGGATTTCACTAATCCAGGGTCTCAAGCCAAAGAAGGGTCTTTTTTCGGTTTGGAAGCTTCTCTAGAAGGTTTAGAACCGGGGTAAAAAGTTCGTTACTTTAATTAACAATCTTGATTCATTGTTTCAACTTACACATAATAAGAACAAGATAAAGTTAGTTACATTTTGGTGTAATTTCCCTATCAAATATACATATACATATAATAACCAATAAAAGATGTTGATTCTATATATTGTAATGGTATATATAACAGATATCCTGGTGGGCCTTTGTTAAATCCTCTTGGTCTTGCTAAGGATATAAGAAATGCTGATGAGTTGAAGCTGAAGGAGATAAAAAATGGTGCAACTTCTTTTTTTCTTGATATTTGGATTACGTTGTAGCTATTTAGTAATGGGTTTTTTTGGACTAATTGAGTGGATGATGGTTTTAGGACGGCTTGCGATGGTGGCGATGGCTGGGATGTTCGTGCAGGCTAACGTGACTCATGTGGGGCCTATCGACAACCTTATTAGGCACTTATCGAACCCGTGGCATGAAACTATCATACAAACCCTTGGATGGTCTGGTTCTTGAGGCTGTTACTTGATTTCTTTGTATGAATGATGAATGTTTTTTGCTAAATGTTAGTATGCCAAGAGAAGGAAATTGAAAGGGAAATTCTTGTTGCTGAAAGTCATGTTGTCCAAAGTAAATAATGATATATTGATGTGCATGTTTTACATGACTTGCTTTGATTACAAGACAGAATGTACCAAAGGAGCAGGTTCAAAAGAGAAGATATGTAATTTGTGAGAATGAATATGAGCCATATATTTTATTAATTTAAAAGTAGAATAAATAAAAAATGTTTTTTTTAAACAAAAGAATAATTATCACTTTGAAATTTGAATTGGATAAATCCTTAAAAATGTGATTATTTCTTTTAGATTTATTAGTATATTAATTAAAAATAATTTTATAATTTCTTTTTATCAAAATTTGTATAAATATTTTTCTCTAAATGTTCTTTTAATAAAAAATTCATAATTTTATTATCACATTGATATACAATCAAATCATATGTGATAATTACAGATTTTTTCATAATAATGTGATTATGTATATTTATATTTATAAATTAGCATGTCACTTATATTATTATATTATCATATGTGACATGTCTAAAATTCACATAGTGTAACAAAGGGTTAAAGTTAATGTCTAATGAGTTCAAAAGTTTTCATCATTTATATAAAACGGTAAATGTAACATTTTAAAAATAGAAACAAATTTAAACCTGTAAATTTCATCAACTTGTTTTAAGGACAAGGAAATATTCAACATGGGGAAGTATGTACATCCATTACAAATAGAATGATGAGGCATGAGTATGACAAACTACTTGGTCCATACAATTAACAATTAGATTAAAGGGGGTGTCACGATGTCTCCAAAAGTAACGCTTTTCTCAAAAGCCACAAAAAAGTCCGACACCTCAGGTGCTCCTAAAAGGCATTCGATAACCCTACTCCACTTAGATCCACTGCTAATGAACTTTGTGAACCACGAATACAAAAACAAGTGTTAGGTCAGAAGTCTAGTGAGATCATGAACAAGTAAAACCATATACAATATTGACATTTAATACAAGTTACCCGAACCGCATCAAGATCATGCTACCAAATGTCATAACCTCTCACGACGTTTCAAGCCCTGATCATAACTCAATTTCTTCGTGGTGACGGGAACACGCAAGTATGGTCATCAAAAGATGCTAGTAAGAAAAAGGTAAAACAAAATCTTTGTATTTAGACCAACAAACTTTCACACAATATTTTTATTAGACAAATGAAGCATACAAATTCAAACCCCAATTCCCTTATCACCAAAATCTGCACACCCAAAACCAAAAACATTATTACATAACATATACAATCAACACCCTTTTAACCTCTCTTAAAGGAAGACTCCGATTTCTTCCTTCTCAACAACATAAAAATTCGTGGGAAAAACGACCGTTTCTTTTTCTTCAAACCCCCCCTCACCTCTGGTGACGATTCCGTCGTGTTGCTGTTGCTTTCCGGCAAAACCGTCCTTACACTCGGCCTCGGAATCTGGGCCGAAGTGTTCACCACGTTCTTCGCCACTTCAAAGCTCTCTCTTGCACCCGATTTCCGCCTTTGCTCGTGTTCAGCCCTCCACTTCCTCAAATCCTGCTCCACTCCCAGCTTTCCTTCTTTCGCCTTTTCCGCTTTCTGTAATGCACCATCGAGATCTTGCTTTCTCGCACCCAATTCTCGGTTCATTTCCTCAAGTTTACTTAAGCTTTTCAATTCAGACTCTTTTGCGACCTCGATTTGCGCGATTGCTTCTGCTACCCTTTTGTTAGATTCCTCTTCTGCTTCATGGGCTTTCTTGCTTAGCTCATAATATTCCTCTAAAGAAAGAGTAACTCCGGTTTCCAGCTCGATATCAGCAGATACGCTTCCATGGAGTGCATCAATGGCTGCCATTGCTAATTTTTCTGAAGCTTTTGCTGCTTCTATCTCCTTCTGTGCAGCATTTAGTCTGCTTGCCATGGTTCTTGCTCCACCTTTTGCTTGTTCTACCGATTCTTTTGCTTTTTTTAACTCTTCACGCGCTTTTTCCGCCTCTGATTTTGCTTGATCGGCTTCTTCGGCCGCTCTCTGGAGTTGTTTTGGGATTTCCACCATCTTTTCACGGGCCGCCTTTTCTTTTGATTGAATTAGAGCGATTTCTGATCTTGTTCGGTTTAGTTCCGCTTCAAGAGAAGCAACCGCAACTGATGCCATCCCTTCTCTCTGTCTAATGGTGGCGAGTGCGGTCTTTTCTCTCTCGAGCTCGGATTTTAACGAAATGGCAGCCATTTTTAGGTAATCAATCTCCTCTGTTGCTTTTGCAATACTTTGTTTCACCTCTTCCACATTCTTCTTTGCGGCTTCTATATCATTCTCGGCATTATTATTTTCATTATTATTATCGTCTTGATTCGACTTTGATTGCATGTAAACCGCCAATTCGGTTTTCAAGTCCTGAAGCAAAGCTGAAGCAGTATCTAGTTTCGATTTGCGATCTTTAGTCGAAATGATCTGTTGGTTGACCTTCTCGAATTCCTCTTCTGCCTGTTTCAATTCTCGCTCCCAATTCAGAGCGTCTTGCTCTCGTGCCATGGCTGCCCCAATTCGGTGTTCTTCGGCCTCCAAATGAGCAGCATGGGTTGATTCTAAAGATTCTTTTGCCATCATAAGTTCGATGGTCAGGTTTTCCACTGTTTTCTCAACTTCTTTCGATGCAGATGCTGCCTCCCGAGCTTTCTTTACGGCTATATCCTTTTCAGACACCAATAAAGCATAGTCTTTTTGAAGATCTTCAAGCTCCTTTTTAACGGTTTCCAGCTCCAAAACTGCAGCCGTGTGTCTGGCTTGGGCAACCTCGAGCTGTGCCTTGGCGGCAACGCTAGATTCGTCAGCAATCCCTTGCTCCATTTCTTCGACTCTTAGCCTGACAAGTTCGGAGTCTTGTTTGGCTTCATGTTCTTCGGTTTGTGCTCTCTCCAGGTTTAGTTTCAATTCTTCTATGAGCCTCTTGGTGCTGTCTAGCTCCTTTAACACCTGCAGTTTGGCTTCCTCAGCCGCCTCTGACTTCTTCTTGAACAACGGAATCTCCTCATTTGCCTTCTCGAGTTCTTGTTCTATATGCTTGCGTTTCTAAATGCCCAACAAAAAGTACAGTAAATACAACTCCCGATTCGCCAGATATCTAAGATACTAAAATACCTCAATGGTATAAAATCAGCAAATGTTGTGTAACCAACTCAACCGGAAAGTTTAAATGAGAACCATAAATATTTTGAGAACCGAGAAAACAATTGTTTGTGTGTGTGTGTATAGAGAGAGAGTTGGGTTCAAACGAGAATGGTATCTATTTAAGAGTATAAAAAAATAGTGAAATCACATCTGATTTTACACTAACACAACGTACAAAATCACAGTGCTGTGGCGGATTGGTTATAGCTCGGGTGTTCATAGCGCCCTAACCGAGTTCGAGCCTTCCCGTGCGCATGCCTGGGGACATTTAAGTGGGGCCATGTTTAGCCCCCAAAATTGCCGGGATTAGTCGGGCTTTGGCCCGGACACCCTTCCCAAAAAAAAATCACATGTGATTCACGCGACTTTGTCCGGTGACCTGAAGACACAGCCAAAGTCGCCCACACGGCCGCGCACCTTTTTCGGACTGTTTTAATGTAAAATCCCATGTGATTTTGCACGTGATTTGACTGCTTTTACATTCTCTTAAATAGTCAGTGTTCTCGTTTGAAATTTATATAGTGTATATGCATCTGGTTCTCACGGTTCTCAAAAATTTGTAATATTTACTTGAAAACTTCCCAAAAGTAGAAACGCTATATTTTTACAAGGCAAAAGGAATTGATCGTTTAATATTATGTGACGTAAGCTGAAGAAGATAATACCTCAACAGTTTGAACTCTATGAGCTTTCCAGTCAACAATGCCACCGAACTTGGAAACAGCTTCTTTAACAGATTCAAAAGGTGCAGCAGTATCGATATCTCCTACTTTTGAGCTCACGTTCTTTAGTTGTTTAACAGGAGTAACCACTTCAACTTGCGGAGGACCGTCATTGGCCACCACTACACGCTTGTTATTTTCTATCTTTCCAAGTCCTGAAGGTGATTCTGGACTTTTGAGAGTATCAACACTGCTAAGGGAGTCACTTGGCAACCCATCATCTGGTTTTGGTGCAGATGCTTCTGATGGAGCAGGTGATACAGCTGTTTCTTGAACAAGCGAGTTACTAGTTGTGGGACTATCCTTTTCTGTTCCATTAGGTTTTGTTTCTACAGGTGTAGAAAGACTGTCAACGGAGGTTTTTGGTTCACTTTCAGGGCCATCAGAAGTATGCTCTACAGGTACTGAGACACCTGAAATAGGAGGGTTATTTGGTAAATTTGTAAAACCTTCACCATTTGTTGTTGAACCCTCTACGCGAACTTCCGTTTCATCCATTCCAGAAAGATCAGATCTGAAATTTCATCAAACAGGCAATCATAATATGATTGGATAGCAAGTAGCACTGACATAGATAAACACATATGCTGCACTGAAGCGAGTAATGCAATCAACTTCTGTGACTAAATTGCAAAATCACAATTGAAACTATGCTGAAGAATAAGGATGTAAAATGATAACTCTAAGAAAATAAGATACCGCTGAAGGTAAACATTCTACACTAATGATTCAATCAATTAACACTCGTGGTAAGTCGAGGCTACAACAGAAAACAAAAGCAATAACTCAGATGTCAAACTAAAACCTAGTGAACGCTTTATTGTCTCTTTGCTGTTCATAGTTCTCTACATGGGAATTCTACAAGATTGTAGATGGAATTTAGAATCTAAGCATCAAAAAGTTATATGGCTCTACTGGGGTCATTGCACGCAAAATACCTATCGAGTAACTGATTATCACTCAAAACCTTAAAAAGCACTGACCAATGACGGTAAAAGGAGTGACAATCAACAAGTAGGTAGTATTAGCTTGAAATTTGTATGGATAGCGGATAACAATCAATACCACCAATACCAGGGACAATTTTAAACCAGTTCAGCAACTAGGGGGTAGGTTCTGTGTACATCCTGCCCTATAGACCCTACTTCCAATCAGATATATTGGGTACATTTGGTTTCAATGACATCAATAATTTGCAGTCATGACAAGTAGTGAAGTAGGTAACATTAGCTTGAAAATCTATCAAAAAAAAGCAAGTAATTTTCATGGGAGTATGGGACATCCCAAATGGAGATCATTTTGCAAACTTTCATGAGGTGGAGCCACCAGAGAAGTACAATCTTGGTTTTGTAGTCTTTCAAATACCATACAGTTTTCAATTTTAAAAAAAAGAAAGGCTATAGTTAACAAAATTGAAGTACTTCATTGACTTCCAGATTACCCTACAAAGTACAAACTCTTTCTTCATCTTCAATCTTCCTCCCCCTTTTTTCCTTATCCTTACCAAAATAGTATGAAGATGAACAAAATGAATGGATCAAACAATCAAAGATATTAATTTTGGCTGACCACCATAAATACAAATCCTCAGCAATAAATTTGTGACCTATAACACCCGAATAAGGGTTTGGGGTTTTAGAAACTTCATATTCTCGAAGGCGATTGGCAAATTGACTACCATATCGATTCATCGATCAATTTCGTAACATCATACAACATATATAATAATAAAGCAAATTAAGCTGATTTTTAGAACTTGAAATTGCAAAAATCAAACAATTAAGTAATAATATGAAATCCTATGTTTTGGAATTAGAGATTGCGTATAGATGGCATACCAGTAAAACCCTCGGAGTCAAAAGTAATACAAATTTCTCTGCCGATGTTTTCTAATAAACTCGATTAAGACGAATAAATCAAGGATTGATTATAGGTTCAAAATCACTGTAACAGAAAAGGTGAATCAAAATGATGATTAATTAATGTAAAACAAGTATGAAAAAAAAAAAGGGAAAAAGTGAAATTGAAGGAGCTGGCCTACCTTTAGAAAGAATGAATTTAATTCTGAATCAGTTAGCTGTAGCTACTCCTCCATGGAAGAAGAATAGAGAATCCAAAAGAAGCATGTAGGGTGGGGTCACCATGAATAATACATAATCCAAGAAGAAGCAGAGCTGGATTTTGGATTTTTGAAATTTGGTTAAAAAAGAAGAAAGGTTTGTGATATTTGGATGGTGGAGAGCATCAGCTGCTGTTTTTTCTAACTTGTGGAAAAGTCGTCGCCACATACCAAAATGCCCCACGCGTACCTGGTCCTCTTTGGACTTTTTGTTACCACCCGAGGTTTTAAGTTTTTCTTTTTGAACCGTAAGCAAACATATATAGGTGTTTTTGTTTTTGGATATCTGGATCCAAGAGCACCCGATTAAGTGATAGATCCATAATCGGGATGCCACATGCTCACCATAAAGTTCAAACCTGGAAGGCTATCAGTAGTGCAACCCTCTGAGCCCCCCTAGCCCACTCTGGCACATCAGCATCACATTATCTTTACTCACTATAAACCCTCTAGATAGGGATCACAATGGGACGGGGGTATGGGGCAAGTATTGATAATCCCAATCACATACCTTATTATGAAACCATGTCTCATACGCGGTCCCGTCTCGTTAGGTATCCCGTTAACAAATAACCATCGGGATCACGAGTATTCCCGCGGGTATCGGGTATCCCATTTATATTTTAGTTGATTATAATTTACTAAACAAAATTTCATTAATTAGAATTATATGCGAATCAGTTTCGTCTTTGAGGTCTGTTTCGGCCAAGATAAAGATCGAGTTTGTAGAAACTTGAAACTACAAAGTTTTAGTCACATCTTTTGGCTTTCTAGAACATTTTGAATCATGTTAATCGGAACATGGACAAGTGATATATGCTCAAAACGCCAATGTCGCGCAAAGCTGCCAAATTGTAAAACTTAAATATATATTTTCTATACTAATAAAATCAGTCCATCATTTCTATTATTCTATATAATAATAAAATTGTAATGTATATTATATTAATAATAAACTTTATGAATTATTAAATATATATATGGTTCGGGGTTGGGTAAATGAGATCGGGTAAATGGGCAGGTATTGACTAAAACCATAATTATCCCAAACCCGTGATTTTTTTTTTAAAAAATCCCATATCCGGTCCCATAACCATTTACCCAGCCCAATCCCGTCCCAAAAGTTTTGGGTTCGGGATTCCCATCAGATTCGGGTATTTCTGCCATTCCTACCTCTGGAACCCTCTCTGTTTAGCACCACAACCCACCAAACCAATACCTAATACATATATATTTCAATTAAAGAAAAGAAGTGTGTGGGGGAGGGAGAGAGCCGGGTTGATTGGTTTGGCCACACCGATGTGCCTCCAGCCCACCGAGTTAGTACTAGTAGCCAGGTGAGCCTGCTCAGCACGCTAAGGCAAGCCGCCCAGCCTAAACTCTTCGATACGCATAACTTAAGGGTACCATCCACTAATCCTCGAGGATGTTACCTTAAGGCCATCCTTAGCCATACCACCCATACCACCCATTTCTGCTGCCACATCAGCTTTACCACTACCCTACCAATTCCATACCTTTCATCCTTAACCATACCACTCATACCCCTCATTTTATTTTTTTATTTCTAAAATATATTAAAATAATATACTTAAAATTAAAATAACTAAAATTCAAATTATGATTAAAATTAAAATTAAAATTAAAATTAAAATTAAAATTAAAATTAAAATTAAAATTACATTTTATTAAAACTAAAAAAATACAATAAAACTAATTATTGTGCAAAGAGTCCCACAAGTGCTGAGATAAATCTTGGCGAAGGTTGGCGTGCCTCTCTCGGTTTTTCACTAGGTTGACGTTTCTTGCCCGGTCTGCTTCGGAGATATTTGTTTCGATATCTTCCGGTAAAACCTCCGTAGGATCAAAAGGATAATCTGAAATGCCTTCGTCTTCACGAATCATGTTGTGTAAAATTATACACGTGTACATGATTTCTTGTAGCTTCGTTCGTGTCCATACTCGCACCGGTCTTTTTACCATGTGCCATTTACTTTGAAGCGTGGCGAATGTCCGTTAGGTGTCTTTCCTAGCCGATTCTTGACGTTCCTTGAAGTGGATCTGTCTCTCGTCGTCATGTGGATACCTAAATGCTTTGACGAAAGTCGTCCACTCCGGATATATCCCGTCGGCAAGATAATACCCGTGATTGTAGTGTGTGCCATTCACTACAAACGAACTATCGGGGTCTTTATCTTCGAATAAATCGTTGAAAACCGGTGATTGATTGACAACGATTACCGTCGCACCCGGAACCCCGAAGAATACGTGCCAGATCCATTCATCATATGATGCGACCGCTTCTAGAATTACCGTCGGTCCAGCATGATCACCTCTATGGAATTGACCCCTCCATGCGACGGGGCAATTTTTCCAGGCCCAATGCATACAGTCAATGCTACCAAGCATGCCGGGCAAGCCGTGGACTTGTTCATGCATTGCGTAGATTCGTTGAATATCGCTAGCAGTAGGCTTTCGTAAATATTGTCGCATATATAGGTAAATAATACCTTTGCAAAAATTCTCAAGGCAATCCCTTGACGTCGTTTCGCTCATCCTCAAGTACTCATCGGAAGCATCCGAAGCAGACCCGTACGCCAATTGTCGAATAGCAGACGTACACTTTTGAAGCGCGGAAAACCCTTTCATGCCTCTTGCATCCCAATGTTGCTTGAAATATTCGACCTCTCTTTCTAGATCGTTAACTATCCTTAAGAATAGTCGTCGAGTCATACGAAAACGCCGCTTAAAGTCTTCGTCGTTGTACACCGGGTTATTAGAAAAGTAGTCGGCGATAAGTTTATCGTGTCCCTCTTCCCGACCTCTTTCTTTATTCGGCCCTCTCGGTCTTTTATTTGACGGACCTTCTCCATTGTTTTGCAATACCCCGGTAGTCACAAGTTTACCGACCAACTCGGCAGCTTGAAGGTTGGCAAGAAGAACTTGATCTATCATGAGATCAAAATCGTCATCGGAATCCGACATTTTTTTTGTGGATAGGAAAGAAAGAGAAGAAAATGAAAGAAGAGAATAGGATGAGATGTGGAGCTGTTTGTTGTTTGGATGTGATGTATATATAGAGATAAAAGGAATTTTTTTTTAAAAAAAAGAGCCGTTAGAGAGCCGTTGGCGGGGGTGGGGGTGGGGGTCATGCACGCAATTTCGAAGCCGTTATGTGGGTACCGACTAGGCCCACTGCCGGTTCCATACCGATGAAGCATGACGTGCAACGTCGGTACCGGCGGCGGTACCGGTGCCACACCTCCCCCGTTAATGATGGCCTAATACCTTAACATCGGGGTAGATATTTTTTGATTAAGTTAGTGTGTTTTTCATTTTTCTATAAAAAATTATAATTTATCAAGAATTTATGTTCTACTCAAATTTAAAACCTATACATTTACCAACTCTTGTTTTACTATTGATAAGCTACAGGGTCAAGTTACCCTCCTCCTAAATCTTTTCCTCCCATATTTAATCATATTATCTAACTTACATTTTATACCCTTTGAGTTATATATTTATTTGTTATACACCTTTTAGTTTTATATATTTTATTTTACATTTTTGTTAATATAATCGTATATTCACTAAATTACGTTTAAAAAACTACGTTTTAATTTTAACATGTTACACCATTATATTAGTCTCTTTGAAACCTTTGAAATGGGCCCAATATTGAGTATTTTTTGATTTAATTGTAATTTTTATATATAATATATACTACGTAAAAATGCTTTTATTATTTACAATTCCTACCGTTATATAGTCATTCAGAAAATGTCTAAAGACTTAATTGTTAAAAGAATGCGTCTTAATTTCGAAGACTTGATCGTTATTTATTTAGAAGAATTAATCGTTATTTTATTTCGAAGACTTGATCCTAATTTTAATCGGTATAGTTAACCAGAGATATTGATCACAACAAAAGCTAAATTAACCCGATTTCAATTTTATATTTTCTCATGAGATTTTCTTTTTTAGGTTAATCGCCACTTGACCATAGTTGTATTGATTTATGTTAAATTTCAACTGCAATTTGTTGATTTATATCATTATATTTCAACTACTTTTTGTTGATTTATATCGTCATATTTTTATAGTCTCTTCTCTCCCGCAACGCGAGGTAAAAGAACCTAGTTATACATTAAAAATAAAAGTAATATGTTTTCCTTTTTATATTTTTTTGTTACTTTTCTTTCAAGAGGGTTTTGAAAACATGTGGTTTTTGTTTTCCTCTCATGTCCCTTCTATTTCCTTTTTTTTTTCTTTTATGAAAATTTTTGAGGAACAATGTGTACACGTTTGATTTTATAAATTTAGTCAATGAAATATCATATATATAATTTTATATTAAACTATTTAGAATTTTGATGACTTGAATTATTTCCCTGTGGTCACATAGAGAAATCACCAATGTGTGGTTGCTCATGAAAACACTTGCTTTTAAGTACCAACTACCACCTCATAAGTCACAATCATATACTTCACATTGAAGAAGTAGAGATAATTTTTTTTGTTGTTCTTGTCAGGACTTACGTCAATGTCAAGATTTGACTAACTGTGGAAACGATGTTGGTCTTAAATGTGGATCATGGTTCTCCAACATTATTGTTTCTTTATCAATTTAGGGTTTGATCATAGTCAACTTTTGTTGCGGATATGATATTTCGTTTAGGAGAAGGGTAATGACATCCTTATACATTGCTAACTACATTCTATATCAAGTGATTCTCTTCTCATACACATCAATATTAATACGTGCCTTTTACATATGCAATACAAGAATTGATTAATTATTGTTTTTTCTGGGGTGGGGGGTTGGTGTTGTTGGGGGGGGGGGGGGGGGGGGGTTAATACCTTAAGGATTTCCCAATAACTTTATGTGAAATGGTTGCCTATACATGAACTTTAACCCATTGTTTCAAGTAAAAGAGTTGTCGAACTTTGTTTTCCAACTCCAAAGTAAGCTCCATTTGTGTTCGTCCCTTCTTTCTTCTGATTTTTATGTGACATATTTGTGGTAGAGAGATGGTGCTATCGCTTTGTGTAGACCATGCCAATTGTTTTGAAGCAGAGTTTTATCCGGTTCAAGTGTACATGGCATCAGATCTAGACCTAGTTAGTGGAGGTGGACCGATCAGACACCCTCTACACCACCACCACCATTGCCGCTCGCTGCCACCATTTTCGTTGCCACCACCATTATCTTCGCCACTATTGGCACTGCCACCACCAACGAATATTATAATTATATAGGTTTTATAATATAAGCAATAAAGTGTATTTTGGTTATTTATTATTATTATTTCATTGAAGTTTTGGGACTACTTTTAGCCAACTAAACCTATAGATTTCAATTAATATGAGAGATTCCACTTCAAGTCATACCAACCACACACATGGTCAAAGTTAATTGAAATGCATTCAAAATCCTTCAAATTTCAATTGCATCATATCTCTTATTATGGGAACCAAATGCTCCCTTTAGGTAGCGTTTGGTACCCAGACAGGATTGGACAGAACAGGACAGGACAGGACAGGATTGGACTGGACAGTACTGGACAGGACAAGAGAGTAAGACAGGACTGGACGGAACGGGACAGGACTGGACAGAACAAATGTCTGTTTTGTGTTTGGTACGCCTAGGACTGGACTGAACAGAACTAAACAAGTTCCCTCAAAAAATTATTTGATGATTTTATTTATCAATTAATAGTTATAATTAACACAAATAAACTAAACTAGTAATCTATAAAAAAATTACACAATTTTAATAAACATAAACACACACACACACACATATATATACATACGTATATGATTTTTATGCAACTAATTTTGATGGTTATGGTAGACGTGTCGGTGGTGGCCGACGGTAATACTAGTGATGGTGGTGGTGGGTGGTTGTGGTCGGTGGTTGTGGAGAACGTGAAGATGGTGGGTAGTGGTGGTGGTGGTTGCGGTGGAGGAGATGGACAGTTGTAAAGGTGGTAGACGGTGGTGGTAGGTAATCGTTGATAGTTGTAGAGGTGGTGGAGGAGGTTGTTGCAGGGGAAGAGGAGGTGGAGGAGGTTGTTGTAGTGGAAGACGAGGTGGAGGAGGTTGTTGTAGTGGAAGACAAGGTGAAAGTGGCCGATAGTGGCTACCGGTGGCAGCGGCGGCCACGACTAGTGGTGGTAAACACGAAAACAAATACCATATTGAAGTTATATATCAAACAAATGTTAGTTAGTAATATATTAGTTTCTGTCTCATTTCTGTCCCATGTTGTTCCACCTATTTTGGTGGAACAAAAAAACAGTCATTTTTGTCTCATGTTGTCCCACCTTGTCCCAGTTTCTGTTCTGTCCCATGTCGCACCAAACGTGGGACAGTAAATTCCTGTTCTATCCCATGCTGCGCCAAACGTGGGACAGACAGTTTTGTCCCGTCCTGTCCTGTCCTGTCCCACGTACCAAACGCAGCCTTAGAGTTTTGGTCGTCAACAAAGTCTTACATGGCAACGACATTAGGTTTAGATTTTTCTACTCCATTCTTAAATTTCTTTACTCTTCCATGTATCTTACAAAATTTAATTTAATTGCGGTGCTTTCTTTATTCGAATTTGTTAGGGATTCCCACGTTTAAGAAATAACTTGTGCAAATTGACAATACTCAATTCATGATCTATGTAAACGAAGGGTTCCCTAATTCGGTAATTTCCTTTCCTCTGAAGTTATGTCCCATAAAAATTTCAACCATTTTTTTCCTTCAATCTCTAGAAAAAGTTGCATCGCTTTTGATTTTGGGAAGCTTTTCTATTGGAATTACCCAATTATGCTCGTCTTCTAAACGTGTCTGCCATTCAATATATGTTGCTTTTAGTGGTATGTTACATATTTAATGCCATTCAATAAATGTTGCTTTTAGTGCTATGTTACATATTTAATGAAGCATATTTTTGGTTTAGGTGGGCCGTGCTCCGAGGAGACGAAGATCATTAAACGAGTACGATAACTTGACTGGTGGTTCGACTCTTCGTATGTGTTGTCCGAAAAAGATGATTTAATGCCCCTTCTTACATTCATGTGGACCTGGGTTGAAGATCTTGCTAGACTTTTGCTGGAGGGGTAGAAGATTACTGAAATTTCATATATTGTATATTTATCGATGAAAGGACATTCATGAATATACGTCAATGTATATTCATCAGTGAATATACGTCAATGTATATTCATCAGTGAATATACGTCAATGTATATTCATCAGTGAATATACGTCAATGATCAAATTTTCATATACGCTGTATAACGCTATGGTTTCTGCTCATGCATATGTAAATGGCCCATCCTGACCAGGAAACTTTCGAAACTTTCCTAACTGTGCCACCAGTTGATAAAATAAAGAAATTAACTTTTTTCCATATAAACATGGTTGACTAGTTAGTTGGTCCTTTCATAACAAATGACCCATCCTACCCTTCATCCTGTAAGTATAATCCAATCATGGTATTGGTAACTCAAAGCACTACTTTTCAAATTAGAATTGACATTGATGATAGATAATAGGAATACATGATAGTTTAATGTAGTTGACATTTCTCACTACAAAACAAACAATTTCTATCGAACTTTCTATTTAAATCGTAACTCATATTTCACACTCAAAAGTCAAACACAAACTCTTCTATGAGGCTAAACAAGAACAAGAAACATACCTTTTTTTCTCACCAGACTGGAAAATGGCTACATTCGGGCCTGCTTCTGATCATGGGTTATTATGAACCGAATCTTTTTACGCTTTTACCACTTCCTGCAAGTGTTGAGAGTGACTTTTACCAGGAGGGATGAAAATCAGATCTTCCCAACCTGAATTTTTCTCACTCGTCTGCCATCAAGACCATATGTAATGTTAACTTTTTGCTAGATAAATCATATAGTACAGCAAGAAATGCATAATAAGTTAGTTACCTCCATTTTCTTCAGAACATCTTCAAGACTTCCCACCTGCAAGGGGAATAGAACCAGCATTCTCATTTACAAAACAGAGGAGATATTGGAATGATCATCAAATAAAAATATTATAGGTTTAGAATTCAAGTAAGTAAAACCTTTGATTTATCTAGAACTCATTCAATGTGATAAACATAGAAAGAAAGTAGACTACTTGCCAAAGATTTCCACTTATAAATAAGAAACATGAAATGTAAAAAGATTTACAATACCATGATATGTTGTGAAATCCCTGGTCCTCTTGGTCCACGTGGAACCATTAACAATTCTTTCTCGATATCCTCCTGCTTGTAAAACAGGCATGCATTCAAGTTCCAATCAGTAAAGCATTCTAACCAAATCTACCATCTCATACATTGTGGGTTGTTAGAAAATTCAAATACAAACCTTGCGAAAGTATATAGGACAGTAGCGTTTGTTTTTCTTCTTTACAACCAGGAGATCCGACTATACAAAGAAACAAAAAAAATCAAACATAAGTTTATTAAAAAAGTAATAATCCACATCCAGGATAGTTTTATACACACGCCATCTCGTTAAAATCCGGCAACAATTGAAATAAGTAGAGAATGGAAGAAAAAATGTTGGTATATATTATTACAAGAAAGAAATGCTATAAAAATAAAATTCAGCCCTGATTTTGCATCATCTGTTGCTAGATTATTTACTCATCTTTGACACAAGTGGGCGTATATTTTGTACTTACAACTTGTTGCCAGAATTTATGTTCTTGGCTTCTTGCGCATTAGATTGAAAATATTACTTTGAAAGAGTTGGTGCCAAGTGAAAAGTTTTGGGTATAACAGCATTGTCACTTTAAAGAAAGAACTCACCAGATTACAGATAAGTTAAACATACCTGAAAAACAGGGACTCCATCAAACCCACTCTTGGTAGCAGAAGATTTTAGCTATAAACATGACAATAAGAACTACTCAGAATTAGAATACCAAGATCAAAATCAGTAGCAGGATGAATATCAACGAAATACATTTTTTTCCCAAGGACAGACAATAAGCAAGCAATCTACATGCTAAATTATGTTAGCAAGGCAAAAAACCGAGCTTTAATTCAAGTGTGATCTTTAACCATGGGTTTTAGTTGAGTAGCTCATTGATATATGTAGCCTTGGGGTTTTAAACTTTTGAGCAGAAACCTATTAAACAATTGTGTTTTCATGTATATCAATAGGCAAATACAGATTAAAAAATACCACCATTTAATTCATGATCCTACTCCAATATCATGGAAAGTATACTACTGTAAATTACATCATGACACAATGCATTGGCATGCACAGTGATGATTGACTGCCACTGCATTCAAACTAGAATGACGAAATGATCATCGGATCATGATTCACAATAAACTCTGGATATAAGATTGATTTATTGTCTACAACAACGCTAAGTTTCTTTTATTCTTCTCCTGACATTTAAAAATAGATGAACTATAGGAACCATCTCCACGAAAAGGTCTTCATTTAAAAATACAAATAAAAGAAATGATGTAAAACAATCACTAATTGTAAAGCACCAACCTCCATTGCATTCTTAAGTTGAACAGGATCGGGCAAAAATCGAAATGCAATTCCTTCAACCTTCAACAAATAAACCTGGATACAGAAAATTGATACAAATAACAGAAATTGAACATTAAACATAATAAAAGTGAAGCACATTATGCTAACTGATGAAAATGATACCACGTGCAATCTAATACAACGACAAGGACAATTATAAATGTTTACTACTGCTAGGGCTTGAAGATATCCCCCAAGATATATTAACAAAGCAAAAGGCATATAATCCCCCCACATAAAGCAAATGAGATGCACTTATGAACTAAGATACAGATAAATTCCCATATTGTGACAGAATTCGAGACCCAAAGTAAGCACTTTATTCAAAGTTAATCAGATAACTTCATTGCTGTAAGGTAAAAGCAAGACAGTTATTCTGAACGACATCCCCTTTATTAGCCTCTGCTTATGATTCAGCCAAGCTGTACACATTTACCAACAAAAGCCATAAACTTGTGGTTTTGAGCATATTCTTGCTTTTTCTCCACACAGATTGAAAACCATCCATTGTGCACGCTTGTTTATGATTAAAAACAGAAAAATAGAACACGACAAGAATAGATGCATGGTTCAGCACTCTGGTTATAGAACTAAAAGAATTATTATCACATACACATTTATCAATATAGTGTATAAACATAGTATTCAGATGGTTCCTAAAAGCCAATGGGTCTCAAGCTGTATGTATCAGACAGTTGGACCGTCCTCAGAGCTGATGAAACAAGTAGTTTAGTCAGGCTAATGGCTCAAGCCCCTTGTGCTCTTAAATGCAAATCTTGAGTTTTATCACTGCAGCACCAGGTTAAAGGCCCCAGTTTTACACTTTTACTCTAATAAATGGTTCATTCTACTGGTACCATTATTAGTATCCGAATGACAGTCAACCCTTGTTTAAGCTAAATTAAATAAAAAACTGACTGCATGAAGCTTGCTCAGAATCCAAATGATACATCGGTTCACATGCTTAAATCAACCGTTTTATATAAATACCTACCTGCTCATTGACATTAAACTATGCCAATTTGATAAGAACCCAAAAACTAGAAAATATCACCTCTCACTCTTGAACCAAGACACAATTATACTTCCATATCTATCCTCAAACACAACATTATTCAGATGCAAAATTAAGATGAATTTTGTGCCCAATTTACTGCCAACATCCTTCACTTGTGTGAGTTGATTGCAATAATGTCCTCAATACTCTAGAATATCAACAAATTTACTATTTCACTATCAAATTGAAGCACAGCTCTCTTGTTTAACAACTATGCAACTTTAATCAACTTCAACGCCCTAGATTCCAAATATAGCAATCACCTGATCAAGTGCAATTGGCACAACCTTCGCCCGCCCTCTCAACTCCCCTTTCCTCAATCGAACCTGCAATTTCAAATGTATACATATTATATATATATATATATATATATATATATAAACCTTACTCTCAACACACACACACACACACACACACACACACACACACACACACACACACACAATCCAAATATCCAATTGACTCGTACCTGAGCGAGGAATGCTTCAGCATCTTCTTGACGAAAACAAAGCAATCCGATGGATTTAAGTCCATTAGGATCAGAAATCAGAACGAATTCATTGTCGGAATTGCTGACCGTGTAGAGCTCCGTTCCGGCGAGCGTCTTGGAGACATGGTCGGAGCTTAACGCCAAGTCGAAAACATGTTTCCCGCCGCGAAGATTGCTGCTGTCATCTTGTTGTTGTTGCCGTGACTGTTGTGAGTCTGAGATGGAAGCAAAAGGCAATGATGATGATGATGAACGCTTATTATGTTGTGGATGATGAAACGGGAAGAGGTTTTTTGCGAACTCCCGGCGGGTTTCGTCGAGACGGCCGGCGACGGCGGAGCTGAGGCGGAGGAAATGCTGGTGGAAGAAGGCGAAGGGATTGGGATTGGGTGTTGCAGAGGAGGAAGAGGGGTTTGGAGACCCCATTACCATTTACTACCAAGAAGAAGGAGAGAAAAAGGGGAGGAATGAAGGTGGAATGGAGTTGCTTGTATTCCAATATTTCTTAGTGGGCTTTCATGGTTTGGCCCATTTATGTTGCTATCTATCAATAATTTTGGGCTATTTTTACAAAAAGTCAACCCAATAGGCTTCAATTTAGATGATGATGATTTTGTTTTGATTTGTGTGTGCCGGAGGATGTTGATGGCCGAATCTAATCGGCTATAACTGGCTTGGTCGTTAACCCGGTTATAACAGGTCCAATGCTTAATAGAGGGTGTTAATGGTCAAACGTAACCGGTTATAACAGGTCCAATGCTTAATAGGTTAGTTAACCGAAAATCTTAACCGGTTAAGGTTTTTCCCGAAAATGCATAACCGGTAACAGATTTTTCTGAAAAAAATGGATGTTATTTTATGTTTTAGTGATATATATTTTTATATAATTAATATAATTAGTTTAAAAGTATAATAAAACGAAAAAAAGAAGATAAGCCTTAACTGGTCATGTAACCGATTATAATCGGTCAAAGTAAACCGATTAAAATTACCTTAAACCGATTATACCTCCAAACCTCCTTAACCGTAACCGGTTAAGCCAAGGTAACCGGCCTGGAAAGTACCCGATTATAACTGGCCCGGGCCCGGTTTTTGGCCATCACTAGTCAAGAGATACAGGTGTGTTAGAATTGATTTGTGGGTTGGGCTTCTAAGATTGTAGGTGACTGACTATTTATCAAACCTTTAATGGGCAAATATTTATTAGGTGTGATGTTGTTATGAGATTGTTGAAAATCTTGGCTTGTGATTGTGATTGTACAAATGTTTGTGATTCTCGGCCTAGCTTTTAAGTCGATTAACTATATAAATTGAAGAGCAATTCAATCTCCAATTTTATGGTGAATAGATATTTAATAGTGGTGGAAATAGGACTATTAATATTCACTAAAGAGTTGGTAAAGTAAGTTATTATTTTCTATCAAGAAAAGAACAATGAAAAGGGGGGATATGCAAGCAATTTTTTACTATAGTACCTTATCTATACAGAACCCAATCTTGACACAATTTTTTCTACCAAAAATGGCATAAAAAAGTACCATTACTTACCATATGTTGAAGAATATAAAAACCAAAAAAAAAAATAAAAAATAAAATTCACCACAATAATTAAGAAGATGCTAGGATCAAATGCTTAGGTCATAGATATCGTGGAAGCCACGCAATGGGAGGACAACAACATAACGTAACCCGATCAAGAAGCATGTTGATTTATTCATATTCCAATAATTGAATTAATCAATAATATCAACAATAGTAAAATTGGATAATCAGTTACACAAGAAAAAAAAAATCATGCATCAAGTAGGCAAGTTTAACCTCAGAAGTTAACAAGAAGATTTGTTGTTATAGAAGTAATACAAAGAAGAGATTTTGATGTTCTAGCAAGTGTAAATATGGTTGCCAACTCCAGTTTCTCTTGAGTTTTTTTTCTCTTTTCAAAGGCTGTGAAAATCGATACAGCCCAGATTCTCGTTTTACATATTTAAATGAGAAATCGATAATTATTGACAATTTACTCCATAATTAATGGTTATAGTGTTAATGGATAAGATATTAAGATCAAGGGACAACCGAATATGAAATATGAACCTCTAGAGCTTTGGATATAGAACAATGACCAAAAATGGGAGCCATATCTGGACACACACGTTTAGTGATGGATTGAAAAGCAACTAGAGATAGAGATCGCTTCGGGGCCATCATAGGAACATGCCAGCGACACTGCTCTTAGGACCCCGCAAGGGGGAGCAGGCTGTTGACCCCCATTTATGGCGATCTAAGGTGATAGAGACAACATTTTATAAGTATGCATTCTGTACCTCTTAACCCATGTATGTTTTCCTTATCACCTTGATTGATCTCAAGTAAATCACAATTACACCAAGATGCTTGATGACACTAAAATCATCAATACGTCCATTGCTCAATTGTTCCCCAAAAAGCTTTCCTGAACTATTGTATTTCTAGGGGAGAAGTTGATTTTTCGTTTTGTCAATTGTCATTTTAATCTAATGAAAATATTGGGAATCTTATGGAAAACAAAAACAGGCTTGCTTCATTTCCTTTATGGTTTGGCTCATAACTACAAGGGTGCAATCATATCATATTCTTAGGAATGCATCATTTCTAAAAAAGACAAACTTTCTACTCGTTGAATGGTTCCCGAATCGCGAACCCTTTAAAGAAATCCTCCTCAATAATTAACAACCAACCACCAACCTAATCCTTTTCAGACCGCTTTAATTAGTTAATTACACATATTCAGATCTTCCTAAAAGTAGAAATAATGTATGGTGGATGCACCAATTCCTTCCAATGCAATATATAATAACTCCATATTCCCATTAATGTATCTATCTAAATCTAATCTAATCTAATCTAATCTTGATTTAATAGTATTAGAAAACCACTTTCAGGTATGACAAGAATCTGTTCAAGATCAAGTTCTTGAGTGTACCCAAATCCTATCCATGTCTTTCCTTAATAGAAATGATTTCTGAATAATAAAGCAGTTCATGGGAATAAATTCTCTTACTTGGTAGTCAAGTTTCGAATCGATGCCTCCTTAATTATATTGACAATTTGTTCCGTATGAAACCGACTAATATATAATTAATGGTGTTCTCTTTTACTTTTGCAAAGGGATCTTTTTCGTGATTGTAGTGAACTATATTCTTGTGAAAGTACTATGTGAAACTCTGTTAGATTACTGTTCAAAAGAGTCGTTAGGGAAAGAAGGAATGTTGTAAAAATGGTCAAAATTTAGCTGATGTGAAACTCTAATAATGTTAATACCCCTACCGAATGTTGTCCCTTATTATAATGTTCATAGGGAATAAAAACTCAAAACAAAGCATCGTCAAACATCCGGTCAAGCTTTATGCTATTTTGGAAAGAATATGTATCTAATGACCGAAGACTATTTTCCTTTGTCTGGTCTCAACCATTGAACCTCTATTATTCGAACAAATTAAGTGGGTGGTGGTAAATTTTCAGTAGATGCTTAGCTTGTGTCAAACACACTTCAGGTTATCGAATCGACTGCTTGTGATTGCACCTTAATAAACCGGACTAGTTGTCAATAACAACATACAAGTGTTCAAATTAAATGATGAGAAATACATAATATATGTTTTAGAAAACACATCAACTGTATAAAATGAGCACCGATCCTCGACCATTGTGGCATTTCCCCATTAATTCTTAATTTTGATTTCTATACATCAACTATCTTTGTTGGGTTATTTTGTGTAGCAGAAGTATCGGGTTGATTGAAGATTGTTAAGTCTGGTTATTACTGCTCTTTTGAAGTTACTGCTGCTGATTGATCGTTAATGCTGCTGCAGTAGTAATGGAGATACTAGAAGACTGAAGTGAGATTACTGCTGCTATATCAAGTTAGTGTTGCTGATGAAGACGTAGAAGCAGTAATGGTTACTCCTGCTTAGAAGTTATTACTGCTACTTGTTATTGCTGCTAGTCAGTTTTGACAGTTACAGTTAATGCTTCTTTTTGTTACTGCTGCTTCTAAGGATGCGATAAGGAACAAATTCTGTTGGAGTGATAAGGAAATGATTCCGAATATCTTGGAATTTGTTTAGGAGATTTGTTTTCCTTATGTTTATCTTGTATTCTGTATATATAGTCTGTTAGTTTGTTTTGGAACAGATCACGAGATATCTTTTGTTTAGTTGAGAGAAAAACAGGGCCTCAAGAGTTTTCCTAGCAATAGAGAAGTATTGCTCGTCTATGAGAGATTTGTTCTTGTAGATTGAGGCTTTGTGTGTAAACTGATAATTGAAAGTTGTGAATGAAATTGATCCTTCAAGTTCATAGTTTGATTTCCAATTAAAGTATTTATTCCGCAATTTCTTTAATTTGTTTTCTGAGTGTTTATTTCTTGTTACGAAATCGATCCTGACAATCTTCTATTCACCAATTAAGTAAATAACTATTAAGAACGAAGTAATCCTTTAAGTTTGTTTAACGTCCCCCTTTTTTTCGAGAAAGGAGAATAGGAACGAAAAAAAAAACCATTTGGCTCTTACGCTCGATGTAAATTCCCATATCTTTATTGTTAATGTAATGAGCCTATCCTCTATTCTCGATCAACTGTTTGAAGATCTTTCGGTAGAAAAAAACTAATTTTAGATGCATCAAGAGTTGGGTACCTATAGATCTTCATCTTTTGGTTAATATTATAATATTAAAAATATTAGTGGAAAAATTGAAAAAATTCTTGAAACTATAAAGAGCTGTTGTGTCCGGATTTATGGGGTCCGAGTTCCAGCATTAGCCTTTATGGTTGAGGTACTATATTGAAAGAGGTATAGGCTAAGCCGCCATTCGGCTCGAGGTTGAGGCCGGGGATTTGGTCTAGAAAAATTAAGGGAGACACCTTGGACACAGATAATTCCTTTTGTTCTAATGGTTAAAATCCTAACAATAGATTATGTAAGAAAAAGATATTTTCTACTCTTCCACGGAACATCCTAATTATTATAAAGGAAAGAAAGAAAAAGTAGTTTTAGCATGATGGAAAAGTCATGTTTAAGCATCTGTGCTGCCTATATAATATGTATATATATATATATATATATATAGAGCATCTTGGCAATACAAACCAGTTTCACCAATTGCCAACATAAACTAAACTCTCCTTAAGTCTTCAATATATCATCTTAATTTCTTCGATTATGCGAAAGTCTTGGTGTTTGAGACAGGTAGAAATGCCCATGACGGATGAGCAGATAAAGGGTATGCTAAAGAGATTCGATACCAACGGAGATGGCAAGATCAGTCGGAGGGAATTGAGGGTCGGTTTGAGGAGCCTTGACCTGCGCTTTGCGGGCTTCAGAGCTAGGCGTGCACTGCGTCATGCTGATGCTAACGGAGATGGTGTTATCAGCGAAGATGAATTAAACGAGCTTGCTAAATATGTTTCCAAGTGGGGCTTTACTATCAGTTAATTAAGGGCTTCAATTCGTATTAGTAACTTTAAGTCTATAAAAATACATATTATATAGCTTGCTTTTTTGGTTTTCATGTTTTCTTCCTTTATTTTGCTAAGTTGGATCTAGGTCAAGTGTGAACCAGCAACCATCTTCATGTTGCATAATCATGAACAAGAAGAATGTGTTGAAGTCTAATGTAAAATCAAGAGATTTGTAATAATTAACTACTACTCTTGCTCATTTTCTATGTCTACTCCAAAGCATGTGGATGTGACTTGTTTCTGGATGTATTTACTAGCTATTATATATTGTTTTCCTTCTCTTTTCCCTTTTCTAGTAGTATTAGTTAAACACATCTTGACAACCCATATCCAACATCATTTGGAGTGTTTATAAGGTGTCTCCCTCCCTTGTGGTTGTGGGTTCGAGTCCCGTCGTGGACATTGGTGTAGATTTAGGAGTAGGTTAGTTGGGTGTTTAATCTGCTGTTCAAAAAAAAGTTACATCTAATACAAATGCATTATATGTGCTTGGTGACCAAAACGATTATATATGCCAAATTAATCTCCAAAGAAACTTGATTTATGCCAAATTAATCTCCAAAGAAACTTGATTAATGGAAAAGGAACGTTGGTCGTCATGGACCATGTTAGTTTGTCAAATCATCTTTTTGCTCTGATCAGTATTTATCAAATGTGTTCCTGTCTAACAGAGCGATTAACTTATTTTTACTTACGGTCTGAACCAGGAAGGATTTATATAAGCCAATTATCTAATCATCCCCTTGACTTTCTAGGTTATCGTTCAAGTGTCACGTCCTGAATTAGATCCCTCCCCTCGTGCTAGTGTCTAGTTAGCGTCTGGTTGGTTTTAATAAATGGCCGTTTGAAAAAAAAAGATACATGCATGAGAGAGTAGTGGACTATGAGTATATCATCTAATGTAATCGGAAAAAAGTTTGGTCTATTAGTCTGTTGGAATAGTTCTTTGAGGTCTACCTAAATATCCAATGTTATAGTCCCAGATCGGCTAGACTTGGACCAAATCTTCACTATATATATGTTGGAACCCCCATTCTCTCCCAAGGGCTCTTTTGGATATTACATCTAGGGGTTCCACATATTCTCACACATTAAACATCACGCTAAGCTAGTTGATCCATCTTTAGCTAGAAATTAAACCATATTCAACAACAGTGAAATAACAATGTTGTTATTTCGTGTATCTGAAACGTCATCAGATAAAGATCCATCAATGTAGCCGAACAAACTTATTTGCAGTTTGGCTAACTTATTCCTTCCAACAATCCAACAAAACAAATTAACCATAAAAAATAGCTTAATTAGACAAAAAAAAAAAAAAAAAAAAAACTCTTCTCAAATTAGTCTTAGCGTGTTAGAAACTATAAGAATTCCATCATTAATATTCAAAACTCAAACTCAAACCCAAATTAAACCACACAAACTTATTTGACCGTATTTCATTCCTCCATTCCGTATTTTCATTCCTCCATGAATCAAATACCACCAAAACAACGTTGGCACCAAACAAAATTAATAAAAGGTTATTAAGAATCAACAATATTACAAGAAAGATTAAAAGGATCAACTTTTTTGTTAATTGACAAAAGAAATTATTACAAGAAACAGATTATGAAATTTCAATCATAAATTATGCATCTAAAAATCTAAAAAAGGTAGATTTCATAGACAATAATAACAAAAATATTGAGTTTTATATTAGCATATAAATTACTTTTCAAAAAGCCGAATGTAAAGACTCGCTTGGAAAGTTAGAATCATTCCTGTGGTTCCAAGTGTATGTATTGTATATATATATATATGTAAAAGTAGGATATTTTTCATATCTAAAGAACAAAATAACAACCTTAAAACCATATATGATGTGTGTTCTACATAATATAAAATCATATATGATTGAATCAGATATGATTTTATATTATGTGAGACCACATCATATGTGGCTCTAAGGGTGTTTCTTTGTTCATTTAAATATAGGGTGTTCTCGTATAGACTTGCCTTATATATTATATATATACTTGTATGATCCGATGTATGGCTGAAAAACTTGTCCCTTCAAGTAGATAAGAATAATCGGCTGAAAAGCAAAACAAAGACTTCAAAATTAATTATGCTTTATAGATGAAGATACTGTTGAAAAGAATATAAAGCTAATGTTTCGATAACCCTTTTCCGGACCTCAATTATTGAAGCTCTAGCTAGGGCTAGAATTATGACATGGATGGATGAACTTGCATCGTGTCAAGCCCACTATACATTAACCAAGGATCGTGATTGTCCCGTAACAAATTAAATATACATATTTATACAATCTCTATACAAGCACGGCAAGTGTCTAAAATTCTCGATAACAATAACGACGATACACAAGATAATCTATCTTATACATTTGTTTAAAAGAGTATCATTTAAAGCACCTTTCCAAATAAGTTAACTAGATATTTATCGTAAAAGAATCTACATAGAGCATACCCAAGCTTTTAGGTGCATAGCTCGTTAAGAAGCTAGAAGAAAAACACACAAAAATATTATTCTTATATGCGTACCTAGTATTCGTTGTTACGTGCGTAGAGGCATGGAAATAATTAAGTTGGAAAAAGTTAACTACTCATAGAGGCTTGGAAATAATTAAGTTGGAAAAAGTTAAAAAGATTTACATAGAAATTGAAGAGAAAGTAATAGAGGCTTGGAAATAATCCGATCCCTTCAAATGAGAGCTTCAGGTGTCTTTTATAGTTGATTTTGCAGCAACGGTCGTCAATAATAGCTCATTAATTACAACGGTTGTAACTGTCGCGGGAATCCTGGTCGTAACGGCTGAGTATTAATTAGATGTGTATCTTGGCTTTTAATGATTATTTAGTCTTCGATTACGGTTGATTACCTGTTACAAGAAAACAGACTAAGGAAAAATATGACCGTTAGTAGATATCTGATAACTGTCGTACGTTATCCTATGAGAGTCGTACGATACTTGCTGGAGTAATCGTTCGACGAATACGCTATGACGTTCGATGGTATTATGCAGATGTTCGACGGAATTCTAGGCTTGTCTCAGGACCTTATCTTAATACAATACTAAGGTCCAATAAGATATCTTACGATTTTATATCGTCGTCGTACGATGGTAAATTTTTACCTAAACAGTTTGCCCCCAAGATTTAGAAAAATATTTGCAATTGATTTTTCTGAATCTTCTAATCGTGCCGAGGTCTGATCGAACGTCGAATGAATTGTTTAGAATGTAGTCGAATACCAAACGGTTCGAATGACGCATTCTGATGACGTCGTTTACAGCTGTCGATTCGATGGTTTTCTCTGGACGCGTGTCG
Organism: Centaurea solstitialis; assembly: GCA_030169165.1. NCBI lineage: Eukaryota > Viridiplantae > Streptophyta > Magnoliopsida > Asterales > Asteraceae > Centaurea > Centaurea solstitialis. The sequence goes on along the minus strand of CM058040.1, from coordinate 90,546,943 downwards.
TAATTTGATTGGACCTTAATTACTTGGAGGAGAATTCGGTTACCATAAAAGGTTTTAATTTTGATTTTGGAATGTTAATCTCTTCCGATTTTCTTCTGATTTTCTTCCGATCGTAATCCAATCCAATTTTTATTCCTCTATCTTCGGCAAGGATTTTGATTCCAAGTTATTATAAGGTACTTTCTTCTTCCCCATTGTTGATACGTTTGAGGTTTAGCTAGGACGTTTTTGTAAGATAGTTTAGAGGGTTTTGAATCTTCAATGGCGATCGAAGTTGCAAGCACGATTATCGATAGCTCGGATGTCCAATCTTTCCGGGATTTAGCAGGTCTTCCTGAGGGGATTGAGACTAGGCTAGTTAAACATGTCCGTCCGGCGGATGCCCCAACAGGATTTTTTGCCCTATTTGAATATCCATTCCGAATTGGGTTTCGATGGCCTTTCACGTCCCTCGCCAGGTCCCTTATGAATAGGTTTAGCATATCTCCTGGCCAACTGATGCCCCAAGTTTGGAGAATCCTTTGGGTGATCGAGAAGGTTACCAAGGACTGGGATCGTCCTGCCTTCACCGTCGAGGACTTGCTTACAGCGTACACCATGACGCCCTTCCCTTATAACCGATATGGGTTGTATCCTAAGGGGAGGGGGAACGCGATGTTGGTTCACGGTTTGCAGGTGAATGATCGTGGATGGAAATCCCGATATATCTTCATTCGTTCTTCGACGGTCGAAGGGGATTGGATTGTTCCAGAATGGAACTCATTAGGTATAGGTTTTTTCATTTGTTTTGATCATTTATATGTAGTTTTTGTAGTATCTGACAATGATCGTTTACATTCTACAGAAATCGATCTTAAGTTCGAGGCCACTCCTGAATCTACTGAAGTCGTAGAGCACTTCTTATCTTTCGGAATTGTCGCACGTTCTTATACGACGCAGAGATCAGGGGACGATCAAGACGTTGAGGAGGTTGAAATCCAAGAAATTTCGGCGGAAGATATGGAAGGTACTTTGCCTTGACAAGTTTTATTCGTATGATTCCTTGTTATCATATTGTTGATGTGCTTTTTCTTTTTGTGTCGTAGGTCAGAAGAGTAATAGGAGAGCTGAACAACTGGAAGCGGCCAAGAGGGCTAAAAACAAAAGGAAGCCCCTAGAGGCTAAACAAGCCTCGACGAAGAAGCTCAGGTCGAACTTGTCTGAAAGTCGGCTTCTGTCGAAGGAACAAGTCCATCCAAGGATGCTGCGCGCAAGGCGGAGGATGTGACTGAGGCTTCTCCGTTGAGTTTTGTCCCTCCGGAGATTGAATTGAAGAAAGCTAATGTGGTGAAGACGCCCCAAAGAACGCCAAAGGACAAGGGTGTCGGAAGTAGTTCTGGTCCTACGACTCTGAACATAAAACTTCCTCAGGACTTTCTGTCGAACGACACCATCAATACCGATAACCTTTTTCCTGCGATTTCTCAGTTCCTTCTTCCATCACAAATGGAGCATATGAAGGATATGTCAATCGAGGATATCCATGCTTTGGTGACTGGTCTCTCCTTCTTGGTAAGTAATGTCGTATGTTTCATATTCATGACTATGATCATACGATCTAATTTTTCTTTTTTGTTTTGTAGGGCCTTCAGGCGAGTCTTGGTCTCCATGCCGGTATGGAGGAGATCAAGAGAGAGTTGACGCTTAATAAGTCTGTTGTAGCTAAGGCCCGCAAAGACTTGGAGAAGGCCAACAACAAGGTCTTTAAGATGGCTGATGAGATCAAGGCAAAGCAGGTCCTTGTCGAGGATCTTCAGTCGACGTTAGAGGAGGAAGAGCTCATCAAGAATGAACAGCGCGGACGTCTGAAGTCTGCTGTCGATCAAGTCAAAGAGCTTCAGGAGGAAGTCGCCCGTCTTCGTGAAGAGAGGGCTAAGGCTGATGAAAACTCGTCCTCGGAAATCCAAGATCTGAAGGATGAAGTGGCTTTGACTAGGTTGGTCGCGCGTGCTGCTCTCCTCCGTCGTGTGGTCGCGGGTACTTTTACCATTGACATGGCGAAGGCTGAGGTTGAAGCCTTTAAGGATCAGATGGGATCCGAGGAAGATCTGGATGCTGATGACTTGAAGGATCTCGATGAAGGTGCAGCGGAAGAGGATAAGACGTTGGAAGAGCCTCAGGTTGCGGGTTCTGGGGAGGAGGTCATGCAAATAATGACTTCTGAATCCGTTCCTGTGACCGAGGTCGAGAAGGTTCTTACTGAGGCTGACTTCCCTTAGTTCATATGTTTTAAGACAATTTTTGTAATCGTACGACGCCGTTTTTTGCCAGTTTAAACATTGTTTGGCTTATAATATTTTACTTTATCTTGCGTTATTCTGCGTTTATATTTTGTTTTGTCGTGCGACTTTAGGCCTTAGAATAATTTAGAAACGTTTCTTTGTTGTTTTACTCTTAAATCGAGCAATCGTGCGACTGGCGTTTAGTCTTGCGCTCGTGCGATAGCTTCGTGCGTTTAAAGCAATCTGCGTTTTGTGCGAAAATCATGCGATTCAAGCCTTTGTCTTGCGATTCATGCGATACTCATGTGGTCATAACATTCTACTTGCGTTTCGTGCGATGGTCGTGCGATACTTGCGTTGATCGTGCGATTTCTGCAAAGAGTTTAGCTAAGGGGTGGCCGTTGGCTTGGCCAACGGCGCTCCGACGCCCAAGTCAGTATTTTGATAAAGTAGATAATCCAAATGAAAAAAGGATTAGAAGTAGTACCTTTTCAAGTGCGTCGCATTCCAGCTACGTGGGATTTCCTTACCATCCATGGTCGTAAGTCGATAGGCTCCGTTTCCAATAACTTTGGAAATCCTGTATGGTCCTTCCCATTTGATGGAAAGTTTTCCGGCGTTTGTCTCTTGTGTGTTTTGGAACACATGTCGTAGGACATAATCTCCTACTTGGAATATTTTGGCTTTCACTTTTTTGTTGAAATGTCGTTCGATTATTCCTTTTTGGGAAGCCATTCGTTGTAGAGCTGTTTCTCTTAATCCTTCCAAGGCATCCAAATCGTAAGATAGGTCAATAGCGTTCTGTTCGATTGTTCGATGCCTTGCTGTAGGAATGTAGGATTCGATTGGTAAGACTGCTTCGCATCCGTACACCAAAGAGAATGGAGTTTGTCCTGTCGAAGATCTGGGAGTCGTACGATTTGCCCATAGTACTGAAGGCAATTCTTCGACCCACCTTCCTTTTGCTTCTTTAAGCCTCTTTCGCAAGTTATTGATAATAACTTTGTTACTCGACTCAGCTAGGCCATTTGATTGTGGATATCGTGGAGTGGACGTTATGAGCTTGATTCTTCTTTCGTCGCAGAACTTGCGGGTTTTTTCACTTATGAATTGTGCACCATTGTCGCACATTATCTCTGAGGGTACTCCGAATCTGTAAATAATGTTAGTCTGGATGAAGGAAATGACTTCCTTATCCCTGATTTGCGAGAATGCGGCCGCTTCGATCCATTTTGAAAAATAATCCGTAAGAACAAGTAAGAACACCTTCTGTCCTGGAGCAGGTGGGAGTTTTCCCACGATGTCCATTCCCCATCGCATGAACGGCCAAGGGATTAAGACAGAGTGCAATGGTTCGGAAGGTCGATGGATCATACCTGAGTGTTTCTGACATGCGTCACATTTCTGGACGTACCTTATTGCGTCTTCTCTTAAGGTTGGCCAATAGTAACCTTGTCGAGAGATCCGATTGGCAAGGCTTCTGCCTCCAAAATGGTTTCCACACTCTCCGTCGTGCATCTCTTGGAGGATTTTGTTTATTTGACTTGGATCTGAGATGCATCGTAGGATCAACCCTGAGGTGGATCTTCGGTATAATTGATTTTCGATGATGGTATAACGAGAAGCCTTGATCTTTACTTTTCGAGCTTCCATTTTATCTTCGGGAAGACGGTCGTACTTAAGATAGTTCCAGATGTCGAGCGACCAATTGTACACTTCTTCATTCATGAACATTTCCTCTTTGTTTTCGATCGTTGGTGTCATGAGATGAATTATAGGTATGTTTTCCAGGGATGGATCGTTGAATGCGGATCCCAAGTTGGCTAAAGCGTCGGCTTGCATATTCAGATCTCTTGGAATCTGTTCTATCGAAAAAGATTCGAATCGTGCGATTCGTTCTTTAGTAGCTTGGAGATACATCATCATCTTTGAGTCTTTTGCTTGGAATTCTCCATTTACTTGATTCGTGACTAATAGAGAGTCACTTCGTACATGCAGTTGTTTTGCCCCCAGTTTATGGGCTATATCTAACCCTGCGATCAAAGCTTCATATTCTGCCTCGTTGTTTGTTGCTTTGAAGTCGCATCGTATGGAGTATACTATGTTGCCCTCATGTGATGGTTTTAAGACAACTCCAAGTCCTGATCCTCGTACGTTCAAGGATCCATCTACGTGCAAAATCCAGGGCCTGTTGTCTTGAAGCATCACATTATTTACTTCGTCGTACGTCGGAGGTTCTATCTCTGGACTGAATTCAGCTACGAAGTCTGCAAGTACCTGCGATTTTATTGCCGTCTTGGGTTTGAATTCGATGTCAAACCCACTTAGGTATAAGCTCCACTTTGCTAGTCGTCCTGTAAGCTCAGGCTTTCGAAGTACAGTCTTGAGTGGATAGTTTGTTACGACAATAATATGATGAGACTCGAAATAATGCCTTAGCTTTTTCGCAGCAGTAACTAAACCCAGAAGTAATTTTTCCATCGAAGTGTACCTGGTTTCTGCGTCGAGGAAAGATTTACTTACGTAGTAGATGGGACGTTGTTGCCGATCTTCCTCTCGTACGATTACTGCGCTTACGGCATTATTGCTTACAGCCAGATACAAATACAAGCTTTCTCCTTCATTTGGCTTCGTTAACAGTGGTGGGGACATCATGTATTGTTTCAATTCTTGCAGAGCTTTCTCGTGTGATTCGGTCCAGTTGAACCCAAGGTTCTTTCGCAGGACGTTGTAGAATAAATGACATTTGTCGGACGACCTGGAGATGAACCTGTTTAAAGCTGCGACACGACCTGTCAATTTCTGAACCTCTTTCACATTTCTGGGTGATTGTAGTTCCAAGATCGCTTTTATCTGTTCTGGACTTGCTTCGATCCCTCGTCGTGTGACCATGTATCCAAGGAACTTTCCAGCTCGTACGCCGAAGGAGCATTTGGTTGGATTGAGCTTCATCTTATACTGTCGTAGTATGTCGAACGATTGTCGTAGATGTTGTATGTGATCGTTCGATTTTGCAGATTTAACCAACATGTCGTCAATGTAAACTTCCATCGTACGTCCTAGATGTTCCTTGAACATCCTGTTAACCAGTCGTTGATATGTCGATCCTGCGTTCTTTAAACCGAAGGGCATTACTTTGTAGCAATAGATTCCCTTATCTGTCATGAATGCCGTCTTCTCTTGATCATCCGTATGCATCAGGATTTGGTTGTATCCTGAATATGCGTCCATAAATGTCAAGATTTCGTGACCTGCTGTTGCGTCAACCATTGCATCTATGTGCGGAAGAGGGAATGGATCTTTTGGGCAAGCTTTGTTCAAATCTGTGAAGTCAATACACACTCGCGATTTTCCATTCTTCTTTTGCACGACCACGACGTTCGCAAGCCAGTCCGGGTATTTGACTTCTCTGATTTTTCCGGTCTTGAGTAGATTATCAACTTCGTCGTTGATAACTTTATTGCGCTCAGGCGCGAACTTACGACGCTTTTGTTTTATCGGCTTGAAGGTTGGATCCACATTCAGCTTATGCGAGATGATATCTGGATCAATCCCTACCATATCTTCGTGCGTCCAAGCGAAGCAGTCGGAGTGTTCCTGCAAAAAAGATATGATACTATTTTTTATGTCAGAAGGTAGGGTTGCCCCCACGAATACCTTTCGATCAGGATTCTTTGGGTCGAGGACGACTTCTTCTAGTTGAAGGTCATCGTACGACTGGACTGCATCCTGGTTCTGTAATTGCTAGATAGTCTGCGGCTTCGATTTCATAGTGATCTTGTAGCATTCACGTGCGATCTTCTTTTCACTCACGATCTCTTGCACACCCCAAGGTGATGGGAATTTGACCTTCTGGTGGTACGTCGAGGGAACGGCTTTCATGTCGTGGATCCATGGTCTTCCGAGTATGGCGTTATAAGCAGACTGGCAGTCTATCACATTGAATTTGATTTGCTTATTGATGCCTTTAGCGAATACTGGCAATATTATTTCGCCAAGTGTATTCGTCGTATCTCCATTGAATCCGATCAATGTGGTAGTTCGTCGTACGATGTTTGATCTGTCAATTCCCATAATCTTCAAGGTGTCGGCAAAGATGACATTGGCAGAACTACCACCATCAATGAGGATTCTCTTCATCAAGCAGTTCCCGATGGTTAATTGAATGACCAGCGCGTCGTGATGTCTTGGATCAGTTTCCGAGAGGTCGTCTTGGTCGAACGTTATCTTCGACGCGTCAAGTTCTTTCTCGGTTACTGATTTACATTCATCTGGAATTGGTTGTCCTTCTGGACCTTCTCGTGCGTGTCTCTTGGCTGCTGAATAGGTCAAACCACAGACTTCTGATCCACCAGTGATACAATTTACGACTTTTGTGTGTACTAGCGACGCAGGTCTCTTTTCTTCGTCGGGAAGGATGTCTTTTAAATGACCTTTCGATTTCAAATAGGAAACTTCTTTCTTCAGGCTGATGCATTCAGTCGTCGTATGTCCATGATCACTATGGAAGTCGCACCATTTGGATTGATCTTTGTCTTTGTTAGGAACTTCCGGCTTCTTCGGCCATCGTATGTTTGTGTCGAGCTTGCGTAGGGCGTCAACTAGCTCCTTAGCTGTACCTGCAAAATTGTAAGTAGATAATTCTGGATATCTAGTTTTACCTGAACCACGGGTCGAACGATTATTGGTCTCTTGTCGAGAGTTTCCAATTTTGTTCACCCTCTTTTGTTTGAATTCATGCTTTTGAGGACCATGAGACTTCTTGTCGTTTGAATGTTTGCGTCGAAAGATAGCATCGTCTTCAATTCTCATGTGCGCAAGTGTTCGAGCTCGTACGTCATCGAAGTTTTCGGGTGGATACTTGGTAAGATCCAAGTATAGTCCTGATGAGTCGTCCAATCCGCGTTTGTAGGCTTCAATGGCAGTCTTGATGTCACACTTCTTGACTTCGATCATTTCTGCATTAAATCTGTTAAAATAATCACGGATAGTCTCACCAGAGTTTTGTACGACATAGTATAGATCACTGGTCTGTTTCTCCATCTTGCGACTGCTTGCGAATTGTCGTGTGAACTGATTTACTAGCTCGGACCAAGATGTGATGCTCTTGGGTTTTAAGTTGATCAACCATTGTAGAGCCGCTCCTGTAAGTGTAGATCCAAAACTCTTGCACATGCAGATTTCTTGAAATTGTGCTGGAATCGGGACTGTCCATACAAGTTGCTTGTATTGTGCGACGTGTTCGACGGGGTCCGTAATTCCAGAGTATTTTGGCGTGAATGCTGGGATGTTGTATTTTTTAGGAATGTCGACAAGGGCAATCTCATCAACATATGGCGAGGCTTGAAATCCAGTCTTTGGCTCGACGTCGACCGGTACTGCGGCGCGCTCCAGGTAATTTTGCAAGTAATGCTAACATCTTTTGATTTTGTTCCTCTAGCATCTTTAGTCGTGCGTCCATAGGATCGCTTGTAGGTATCGGGTTAAATGGAAGGAAACTGTAGGATGGGCCATTGTTGGTATATGTTCGGGCATTGATTGCGATGAGCTAACAAAAGGCCGAAAAGTGAAGAATGGGGAACTTTGCGGTATTGAAGGTTGCACAAAGTTTGATTGGAAGTTTATTCTAGGTGGAGGTGGCGGTGGGAAATTAATCAAAGGAGGTGGCATGTTTACTCCAGGAGGTGGTGGTGGTGGTAAATCAAACGAGGGTCGTGGTATTGGTGTTGAGAGAGGAAGCGAAGTGATTGTGGTAGCGATTGAGGTTGTCGTAGCATTTGAAGCTCGAAGTCGTGCAAGTTCCTCGTTAGCTTGCACAGTTTGTTGGTTTAATTGCCGGATCTGCTCTTGGGCAGCAGCAAGTTGTTGTTGCAATGATGTCTCATGTTGGTCAGCCATATTCCTGCAAATAAGTGCTCAAAGAGACTCGAGAAAAAATATTAGTAGACAAGCGCCTTTACCAAATGAGATTTTCTTAAGACGGGGCCCCACGGTGGGCGCCAAATTGTTTATGCAAAAAATTACACAAATTACGTCGTAAGATAAATTGTGAGGCTAATCCGTCGAAAGTAAGAATCTAACTTGTTAAACACACAAACAAATAAACTAAAATGAACACAACAGATTGATGACGCAGGAAAAACCTCAATGTCGAGGAAAAAACCTGCGGTCGACTAAGATATAGTCGACGTTGCACTATGTATCACCAAGCAGGGGTGATGTCCTTGAATTTTACAGTATCGGTCGTACGATTACAATAGAAATGACAATTCGATCGAAGGTAAATTACAAAGATTTACGTAGAAATTGAAGAGAAAGTAATAGAGGCTTGGAAATAATCCGATCCCTTCAAATGAGAGCTTCAGGTGTCTTTTATAGTTGATTTTGCAGCAACGGTCGTCAATAATAGCTCATTAATTACAACGGTTGTAACTGTCGCGGGAATCCTGGTCGTAACGGCTGAGTATTAATTAGATGTGTATCTTGGCTTTTAATGATGATTTAGTCTTCGATTACGGTTGATTACCTCTTACAAGAAAACAGACTAAGGAAAAATATGACCGTTAGTAGATATCTGATAACTGTCGTACGTTATCCTATGAGAGTCGTACGATACTTGCTGGAGTAATCGTTCGACGAATACGCTATGACGTTCGATGGTATTATGCAGATGTTCGACGGAATTCTAGGCTTGTCTCAGGACCTTATCTTAATACAATACTAAGGTCCAATAAGATATCTTACGATTTTATATCGTCGTCGTACGATGGTAAATTTTTACCTAAACAGCAACTACCTACTCTGCCTCCCTCGTGGCTCCGCCCCTATTTAGGGGTGATTTATTAGTCCACCAAAAATCACTTTTACCTACAACAGTTCTTTTGATTAGAGAATCATCCAAAAATCATCTTTTTTGACCGATGTTTCCTCAAGTGAAAGCCAATGGATAGTAGTATAATGGTTACCAATGTTTTCACACCACACGTCTATAGTAAACAAGAGTAATTGAGATGCCATTACGAAAACACTTCCTTAAGATATTAGTTAGAGAATCCATTATGTATTTTTTAACATGTTTCTAAAGGATTTTAGGAGGTTTTTCAAAAAGTTAAAGTCCTTTGAAGTTTTTTATTTGGTGGAGAGAATTTTCATTTAGATTTTTTGTTATAAATTGTAATTGCATGACCCGCTTTATTAGATATTTATCGTCTTTAATTAGTTTAAATTTTATAAAACTTTTTATTTTATCAATTTTATTTATTAAACAAATTTATTTAGTACTATACCTAAAGTAAATTTACTAATAAAAAATATATTAACATAATTATATTTTTTATATTTAAGTTAATGTCTTAAATTATAGATAAAGTTATGTATTTATACTTTTTAGTAATTATCTATTTATTTATATATTTAAATTAATGTCTTAAATTTGACATATTTATACAATTTTCTAATATATAACCCAATTTTTATTTCTTAGTATACATACTTTAATATTTTTTGTTTAGTTTTTTTTTATCAAATCTATTTTTATACAGGCTATATTTAGCACTCGTAGCTTATAAGCTAGCTGGTAGCTGATAAGCTAGCTGTTGATTGATAAGCTTGCTAGTAGCTGATAAGCTAGTTTATGAACAAATTATGTTTGACAAAAACTAGCTTATGAGTATGTAAAATGACTAAAAAGGGTATATTTGAATTTAATAACTAATATTAATAAGGGTATAAGTGGAAAAAGCTACAATAAGCTCCTCATAAGCTATTCAAAGTAGCGTTTCAAAAAGCTAGCTTATAAGCTAGTTTCTGGTACATGTTTAGATGGACTAGCTTATAAGCTAGCTTATTTTTGCCAACCACAGCCACAATCTCTATAGATTTCTTAACCTTTTAGTATTATTATTTTTAAATAATATATATTGTATTAAAACATATAAATAGTTATGTAAAATAAACACATATTAAAACTTTTAATATTTATTTGTATGATTTTTGATATATTTATTTTTATAAATGAAAATAAAAATGATATAAAGTTAAACTTGTAGGATTATGAAAATTTTTAAAAAGCTATAAAAAACTTGGATGAGATTTTTTATATAGTGAAGGTATATAGAGCCGTAAAGGTTTTGAAACCTTTTGAGATAATAAGAACGTATAAAAAAAAAGCTATGTAAAATCTTTATGAAAACGTTTAACATTATGGATGCTCTTAGTTAATAATTAAAGAATCCGCATGCGGCATACCCATGCTTTTTAGGTACTAAACCACTTGATGATAAGCCAAGAGATAATTAAATTTTATTCTTTTATTGCCTAATTAAGCCTACCTAAAACACATTGCATGGTGATTCTCTTTTGGTCAATTGACTGTTGTAAGAAATTCAATACAGAATATTGTAACGTTTTCAATTATTAATTTGGATGTGTCCAAAGTTACACGTTTCGCTCTTTTGCCAACAAACGATGGAATCCATCCAAAAGATTTCAAGTTATGCTTGCTTTCAGTCGTCTTTCATGGTGTTAGGTTTTTTTTTATTATACACTTCACATTCTTCGTGCTAAATGATGCCTAATACACATAGGCAAATCTAGAGAGGGGCTTAAATGAGAACGATTAACATAAAAAAGGGATGTTGTATCGAAATCACATGGGATTCATGAAGAATACGGCCAACGCAAGAGTATCCAAGCTATTTGTCACGACGACTAAGGCCAACATAGAATCACATATGATTTTAATGTAAAAGCACATATGATTTCGCTAATATCGTTCATATTTATTTGATCACTGCTCCTATTTGGGTGCAAGGGAAAACCTCAAAAAATAGAAACTCAAGGAACACCCTCGTAGCCTTCCATTTGGACCGTATGTGCTTGTGGACAAATGGAATTTGTAATATATACATGTGCATAATGCACATGTGCATTAAAACCAAAAACAATTTGATTTACTCTTATACACAAGTGCATCCAGATGGAAGGCTACGAGGGTGTTCCTTGAGCCCCTCCCCCCTATATATATCATGCGTGTTAGACCCTTCTTAGTAACACAAGCTATATTCAAGCTCTCGTTTCTCAACACAAATCTCTTCCTGCTTATCATCCTTTTGAGTACTATGCGGAAGGCCTCGTACCTAAGACAGGTAGAACAGCCCCTTACAGAAGACCAGATAAAGGGTCTTCTCAGAAAGTTCGACACCAATGGAGATGGCAAGCTTAGTCGAAAGGAACTGAAGGTGGGCTTGAAGAGCCTTGACTTTCGCTTCGCCGGCTTAAAAGCATGGCGCGCTATTCGTCGTGCAGATGCTAACAAAGACGGTGTCATCAGCGATGAGGAGATAAATGAGCTCGCTAAATATATTTCCAAGTGGGGTATTTTTATCGCTTAAGATATAGCTTAATTAGATACATAATTAGCAATTTTAGAAGTCCATCAACATGCTTTATGTATCTAATTAAGCTATATCTTAAGCGATAAAAATTGCTAATTATGTATCTAATTGCTAATATCAAGACAAGTAGACCACCATGATGTTGTATGCTTAGGATAACAAGAAGTCCAAATCAATCGTACTATTTGTTGCTCGTTGTTATGGAATATATAATATGGAACTTGCAACTTTAATTAGGTGTGCACAGATTGGATCAATCAGATGAAGTTGTTTCATCGTTATCAACGTACACGATTTCTATCATATCTAACATTCTCGTTAGAAATATCCTACCCTTTCCTTCCTCTTAAAAATCTCTAGAACAGGGCGTATATACGATATATGGAACCTTCAATATTCTCTACTTAGGCTGTTGGGCTCGGCGGGCTTATGCGTCGGTATAGGCGGGCTCCGATCGGTTTGCTCTACTGAATCAGCGGGCTTGTGCGGCGCTTTGGTGATTGGGTTTGGGAACCCACTTGATTTAGTGGTGGGACCCACCTAAATTATATATGATTTATTTAATATGTATGACATACATGGGCCCTCATCACATTTGGTTAAAATTGAGTTCATTTGTTACTACAAATATCAAATGTTGTTATTTGAAACATAGTGATAATGAATATCATATGTTAAATATTATCGTGAAACATCCAATTAATCTTTGTTATTTTGGTGGGTTCCATCACTAAATCATATATGATTTATTTAATATGTGGGACCCACATGAGCCCACATCACATGTGGTTCAAATGAATTCATTTTTTTTGGAAAAAGGTTCATCTAGGCTTTGCCTAGACTACATCCTTTGGCAATTTAGAACAGAAATTGAAAATTCGGCCGTCCGAGACTAAGTCTGGCCACAAGATGTGCACGAGGGGATTCGAACCTGGGGTGAATGAGATACCATCCACATTCCTCACAGGCCTTACCGCTACGCCACAGACCTTGTGGTTTTCAAATGAGTTCCTTTAATTTGTTCCTACAAATATCAAAGGTTATTATTTAGTGATAATGAATGTCAATATGTTTCATATTATCGTGATCCAATCTTTGTTACAAAAGTTCACCTTGATTATCATAGAAAACCTCTTCGACCTTCAGATGGTAACTCAATTCACTAAAAGAATCCCTTGAGCCAGTGAGCTTCTTTCACAACTTGACTAACTACAATATATTCCCGGTTCCATTGTGGACAAAACAATAGTAGGTTGCAAATGTACCTTCCAACTAATAACACATCCATTAACAGTAAAAACATATTTTTTGACAGATATTTTATTATCATGATCGGAATCCACCTAGCTAAGCATCTCTAAAGAATTCTTCCAAAAATGTTGTTAGGTTTAAATCTACATAATTAAATCAAGAGAAACAAGATTGAACCGCAAAATCTTTGTATTGATTTACCAAGTTGATATAAACACTTGAAAAAAAGTCAAACCACACACACTAAAGTCAAAGGATTAACTCTCTCAATGAAATTATTACTAAGAAAACAAAGCCATTGTGGGTCTTTATACCCTTATAAAAAACATAATAAAAATTTACAAACATGCAATCCCCTTAAACTATGACTCAGTTACAAATATGACCTGACAAACGCAAACATAGATCTATCGTGCTCTTCAAGTAATGAAAGATTCATTATACAACTTTCCAATGCTCCTTACCCGGGTTAGCCATACATATGCTAACATAAACTGCATGGGTAAGGTTAGGATGGGCACAAATCATAACATACATTAAAGATCCCACCACACTATAATATAGAGAAAATAATAAGGGTTCTTGAGGTTCTTAAGAGAAACTGTAACCACGTTTTAAAGAGAGAGAGAGAGAGAGAGAGAGAGAGAGAGAGAGAGAGAGAGAGAGAGAGAGAGAGAGAGAGAGAGAGAGAGAGAGAGAGAGAGAGTGTGTGGTGTGTGTGTACAAAAAAAAGTTTTTATTTTATAGTCCGATTTGTTCAAAATCAGTAGCTCACGAAAAGAAATAAATTTGACAGGTTTAACCCTTGCACATACAAACACCAAGAGTGCCGCTTGATGGGCCATAGGGCCCATGAGAGGAAAAAAAACACCTTACACAAAGGCTTGAGGCTATTGGAAGGAACTTTAAGGAAACTAGATCTGATCAAGAAAGTGGTGGGATTTTCAAGAAAATTAGAACTGATCAAGAAAGTGTGTGGTATCTCTATTCTAATGCAGGTAGCCACATATGCTAGTATAAGCATATGTTCACCAAACATGAAAATGGCCATGTTTAATTTTCATGGAGATACTTCCAAAGTGCGAAAAAAAGGCAATGGTAGAATTTTGATTGATTTGAAACGTGAGAAGCTTTTTCATATGTCTATTATGTCCCATAAATAAAGACAGGCAATTTAAGTCTCTCACAATTGTTCGAACAGGGCTATCGATGGTCATATCAAGTTGTTACACCTAATGAGTTGTAGATATCCCTACAAAGTCCCTCAACTATGACCAATCAACTTAGGTAGATGCATAGACTTGTGAAGACGTGCCAAGTTCACCCCCAGGGTGGGGGGAGGGGTTAGAATTACACCCGAGTCCTCTACCTTCAACGATAACTTTTTTTTTTGCCTCAGTTGTTAAAGTGGCATTTGGAAGGTCAAATGGAATATGTTCCAAGTGTTAACCTCCCAAGTAGAAGTCGACCATTCAATGAACGTCGCCTTGCATCGTTTGGAATTTTCTACGTAAAGTTATGACTTGATCGTTGACCTGAAAGAATTTCGTTTAGAGAGAATGTTTATGTTTCTTTCTTTTAGTTTCGAGTCTCTTAAAATTTTCTAATAAATGTTTGTAATATGTTGATCATTAGATGCTATAAGATACTACTTTTCTTTGTTTTGGTGTGTGGAAAACAGAAAACATAAGTAAAAGGAAGCAGAAAAAGTTTTTAATTTATACGGATCAAGAGTATTAATGCAAAAGTTTTTCACCAAACATTCTATAGTTTGTTTGTCACATTTATTTACTAAAATAAAACTATGTAATTTATTTCTTTCACACAATCATTTTGAATTCAAGCTCAAAGTTTATTTTCTTTAAGAATTAAAAGCACTAGCATGGTATTTAAACAATCTCACCGCCCTTTCAAGGGATCAGAATAAAGCACTTCCAAGTGCCCCATTGTTTCCTTTAAAGCATTACATATTACTATTAAAAGTTGATTCATATTTGCTACAAATGATCAACTCCAAGAATAAGCAGGTGAAAATTATTTAATACCCTTATTTGTCAATCAGAGTTTGGCTTCACACCTACTTAAAGTGATTTGTTCCATGAGTTATGGATTTATGAGAATATTGTGTACGCCAAACCTGATATATAATCATGTTTTATTAGTAAATCTTGTGAAAAAAGGAATACAAATCTTAATTATCTATAACTGAGAATCCCTTTTTGCTATCTAGCCTCAATTGGTGAAGCTAAATCTTTGTATAAAGACACAAGAGATATATATATATATATATAGTTCGAATCATAGATATACTTAAAATACATAGATGCTATTTCTCACACTTTTGTCTAGTAAAATTTTGGTCATGTATAATTGCAAATCCATAATTTGTGTCAAATGTTAACAATGATGGATAAATTCATTTCATCTTCTGGAATGGTGTACCTAATTGACCGGTTAAAGAAATAGAAGCAAGTAATTAATCCTATGGTATCGGATGATGTAATTTCTTAGAAAAATCGATCAGTGGAGCCAAGCAGGGAAAAATTAAAAAACATGTTTAACGATATTTGATGCATTTATTTTCCTTTAGAGGAGTATAATATGGCAAGAACCACATGAAACGTACACTAAAAACTAGCATCATCGGCAGCGAATCTAGAACATAAAATCATTTGGTTTCCTAATTAAGTAAAGCCGACACTCCAACACACATAACAAGATTTAAGATTTTAAGAGCATCTCCAACAGCATTGCTAAAATAGAAAAAAATGAGGTTTTTCTTCTAAAATGGAAAAAAATTTCTCTAAATATAAAGATTTCTCCAAGTCCAAGGTGTTGTGGTGGAGTGGTTAGTGCTTGGAGGGTACATAGTGCCCACCCAAGTTCTAATCCCATCATCCACATATTGAAGGACATTTGTCAATTCCTTTGTAGCTCAATGGTCGGTAACATCCTGAGGGGGGTAGCGGATGGTATCCCTGTCTACTTGAATTCGATTCGGAGGGGGAACAGGAGGCGACACCCCAGTTCATGGGTCGACCTTCGGGCCGACCATGGGCGAGGCTATGGGCCGGTAACGGTTTCCATGGTTGAGAGGATTAGTCGGGTGCCCGAATGGATCCCGGATACCTCTTTGACTTCGGTCGGGGCGTGTGCGTGTGTTTAACTGGCGTCCAAAAAAAATAAATAAATAAAGATTTCTCCAAAATCTCTAATGATGAGAGAGTAACATTATTTTAATGTATTCCACCAATGACATAATTTATTATCTAAAAGTTTTTAAAAGTTTATTAGGATAATAAATAAAATGCATATAAATGATGATAGTTTCTCTAATATAGCAAAATTGTTGGAGATCGAAAGATAAAGTTTTAGAAATTTTGATCTTCTATCCTCTATTTTTTTAAAAATATAGCAAAACTTTTGGAGATGCTTTAGACTTCTAAAAAAGAATTTAAAGTGGGAAGTACCTTGGGCTCTAGATAGATTCGCACTTGAGCACTATTCGTTTTAGACATTAATTTCCTTAACCTCCATTCTCTATTAAAAATTAGTTAGATCCCGAGAGCTATCTTGGGCTCTAGCTAGATTCGCACTTGAGCACTATTCGTTTTAGACATTAATTTCCTTAACCTTCTCCATTCTCTATTAAAAAATTAGTTGGGTCTCGAAAACTACCTTGGCTTTAGATAGATTCGCACTTGAGCACTATTCGTTTTAGACATCACTATAAAAATTTTACTTTATAGCAACCAAGTCTATAGCGACGACCTGAAGTCGTCGCTAAAAGTATTAAAAATAGTGTTTTTTTACACCTACTGCGACTAAAATTGGTCGCTAAAAAGAGTTTCAGCGACGGGGCTATTGTGACAGAGTATACAGCGACGAAATAGTCACAATAGAAAAATAGCGACGAAAATCAGACCTTTAGCTAATAGAGTAGTAGGGGTGAGCAAAAACCGGACCGAAAACCGAAAAAAAACACGAGAAACCGAAACCGAAAAAACCGAAAACCGAAAAAAACCGAAAAACCGAAACCGAAACCGAAAACCGGAAAA
This sequence comes from Centaurea solstitialis, assembly GCA_030169165.1. NCBI lineage: Eukaryota > Viridiplantae > Streptophyta > Magnoliopsida > Asterales > Asteraceae > Centaurea > Centaurea solstitialis. The sequence goes on along the minus strand of CM058040.1, from coordinate 90,529,978 downwards.
CCAAATGGTTCGGTTTCGGTTTTGGCTCCAAAACCGAACCGAAAAAACCGAACCGAACCGAAAATATTATATATTTAAAATTTTATATTATATATATAATATATATTTAAAATTTTATATTATATATATAATTAGATATATTGTCGATTAATCGATTTTCTTCTTAATATTTCACAAAACTAGCAATTCTAACACCTCTTATGTACTCTTTAATTTTCAATTTCATATACTCCTAAATTTTGAACTATTAGGCTTCAAGTCTCAAGCTTGTATGTTTCTATCTTATCTTCAATAAATTGGTTTTTAAGAATGCAAACATATTTTTTGAACAACTTAAAGGAAAATTGTCAAGTTGAAAAATGAAAGAAATATAGAGTTATAGACCGAAAAACCGGGGAAAAAACCGGGAAAAACCGAAAAAACGAAAAAAAATCCGAAAACCGAAAAAAACCGAAAACCGAACCGAAAAAAAACCGAAAACCGAAAAAAACCGAAAAAACCAAAAACCGAAAAACGAACCGAAAAAACCGAAAACCGAACAACGCTCGGTTTTCGGTTCGGTTTTTGCCAAAAACCGAACCGTGCTCACCCCTATAGAGTAGATTTTCTGTAGTGATAATTTTCCTTAACCTTCTCCATTCTTCGTTTTGTGTTGGTATATCGAGGACAGAGAAGAATATGAGAAATGGAGAGACATTATACGAATATATAAAGCTAAGCGACAAATTCGATCTCTAGGTACCATACTAGCCTGCCCTTGGGGGCCTAATTAAATAAAGAAGGAATTTTTAATTATAAGAAGAAAAGTGAACAATTATCTGCATGTCTTTTGTGCGTGTATATATAGAGCTATCAACAATAGAAACCATATCCACCTTCTCAGTACAAAACCTTTTACCCTTAACATATATACCTTCAAAATGCGAAAGGGTTGGTGTCATCGATCCATAGAAGTGTTATCCGATGACCCGTTAAAAGGTGTTCTTAAAACCTTTGACAAAAATGGGGATGGGAAGCTTAGTCGGAAGGAATTGAAGGTCGGGTTGAAGAGCCTTGGCCTGCGCTTTGCCGGCTTCAGGGCTTGGCGTGCAGTGCGTCGTGCTGATGCTAATGGAGATGGTCAAATCGGTGATGAAGAGATGGACGAGCTCGCGAAATATGTTTCCAAGTGGGGACTTTCAATATCGACTTATTGATCGGTCTCTAATGATACATATTAGGCATGTGTCTTTTATATTTTGTTATTGGCAGGTTTATATATATATATATATAGAGAGAGAGTGGATTATGCGATAACTTAAACATTTTACAAGAAGCGTGATATAATATATGATTGCATGGCGTCTGGATGTGTTTGATCATATATGATTAAACTTCTATGTATTGTCGATGTAACGTGTGTTTAAATAATATATATGATTAAGCTTGTATATCATATATCATATCACACTTTTTGCCTTCTCATAGGATATTTATCTTATTGTTTGAAGAGAGAGAGGGAGAGGGAGAGGATTAAGGAAAAACCTCTAAAAATGGAAAACCGAGGAACACCTCCATCTGGACAGTATGTCCAAGTAATTTGAGTTCTTTTTGGGTTTTTATGCACAAGTGAATTATGGACCTATGCATATGCACATGTGCACACAACTATATACGGTCCAAATGGAGTGTTACGAGGGTGTTCCTTAGTTTTCCGTTTCTTAAAATCCTCCATTTAACCTGACCCTATATATATATATATAGTATTAGGTTCACATGAGAAGTGCTAAAAAAATTAGAAGTAGAGAAGTGATCTCCACCACTCATCCGGTCAATAAAGGCGGCTTTGACCGGGTCACCCTCCTTTAATCGTCTCCACCCTCCATGAATCGCGTCAATCCTTTGTGATCGTGTCCACCGTAACCAAAGCCGCCGTTATTGACCGGATGAGTGGTGGAGATCACTTCTCTACTTCTCATTTTTTTAGCACTTCTCATTTGAACTTTTCTATCTCTCTCTCTCTCTCTCTCTCTATATATATATATATATATATGGATGGGTTCAAATGTGAACCACTTTTTGGTTGTGAACGTGAGGACAGTCGAGAGCGCGACACGTGGCGGATGACTAGGCGCCACGTCAGGTCCACGGTGGATGACTAGGCGCGATTCATTGGAGGGCATTGAGTTAAAAGGGGGGACCACACTCAAAGCCGCCTTTATTGACTAGTCTCTGCCACGTGTCGTGCTCTCGGTTGTCCTCACGTTCACAACCAAAAAGTGGTTCACATTTGAACTTTCCTCTATATATGTATATATATATATATAGACTTAGGTTCAGATGAGACCAAGCTGTTTCCGTGTGACCAGTGAGACCAACACTTTTTACATGAAACTTCACAGCAAAACACTGTTAAAGTTAAAAAAATCGAACATTCATCGTAAAAACACTGTAAATGTTGTTCAAGGTGTTTTTGGAGGTGAAGGTTCGATTTTTTTTACCTTCACAATATTTTTGTTGTGAAGGTTCGAATTAGTTATTTGTTACCTTCACAGTTTTTTGAGCTATGAAGGTTTCATTTTTTTTACTTTTTTTGGATTTTTTTCACTCGCTAGTCTTTTTTAGTATGTTTTTACGATGAATGTTCGGATTTTTAAACCTTCACAATGTTTTGCTGTGAAGTTTCATGTAAAAAGTGGTTGTCTCACCGGTCTCACGGAAACAGCTTGGTCTCACCGGAATCCAACTCTCTCTCTCTCTCTCTCTCTATATATATATATATATGATCTTCTCTCTCTCTCTCTCTCTCTCTCTCTCTCTCTCTCCACACACACACACACACACATATATAGTCAAGTTCAAATGAGAACTCATCTTTCATTGTGAACGTGATGTGGACAATAGAGAGTGCGCCGCGTGGCATATTCTGTCTGAATAATCATGTTTTATTCAGACCGAATAATACAACATTCAATACTAAATAATACAGAATAAAACATAATTATTCAGACTGAATATGTCACCTGATGCGTTCTTGGTTGTCCTCAAGTTCACAATGAAAGATGAGTTCGCAACCGAATTTTCGTGTATACACACACACACACATATAGAATGATAATCATTTACAACCCATTCTAACGTGAAACCGACGCAACCCTATAAAATTTTATGAAACATTTTCATATTTAATATGAAATATATGGAAAATCAATGATTATGAAATATATAGAAAGTCAATGATTATGGAAATAGAATTCAATTTCACAGGTTTGCATGTGTTTCACGTTAGCTAGGAGTTCTATAAGAGGGGGGACTCTCTCTCTCTCTCTCTCTCTCTCTCTCTCTCTCTCTCTCTCTCTCAACAGTTCCATTAAGAGGCGGACTTTGAATCGTTTACAGGTAAATCTTGTTCGTAAAAAAAAATTGCCTGCCTCTTAATGGTTCAAAAACCCTCTAAATGATTTTGTATCTTGGACATATCTTAATTATTTAGAGCCCTGATTTCATTCTTAACAATTACCAAACCACGAGGTTGACTTTGGTCGGGAGCCTGTCCAAATTCATCCGCCAATAGCGAATTCTCACTTTTCCGGGCACCACTTTGTTCCACGTCATCGTCGGACTGCATCTACATAAGTAACCTCATATAGTCAAAAGCACTTCTAAGCAAAGCAACTGAATACTCCTCGTTGATGTCCAACACCCACCTCCATAGATCCACACCGCCATCATGGAACCTCGTCTCGCAGAAATTTCTTAATCGACTTAGATCCGCTGATTCTCGACCTTCTCTAATCGCCCTCGTCCAGCACCATTGAAAATGCAGATACTCCCCCCATCCAGACCCAATCGGTCCGCTATATAGCACCCTCGGTCTAGGTCCAGTGCCGCTAGTTAATCTCGGGATAGAATTACAATTTTAGCCTCTGTAGTTTGTGTAAAGACTCATTAATCTTTCATAATAACTTTTCATTATAATTAACAATATTAAGTCTAGTCAAAAACCTTCTAGCCTAGTGGTAAGGCTTGAGCATGGCATAGTCATGAACCCGAGTTCAAGCCCCGGGAAAGGAGTGTTGGCGACATTTAAGTGAGGCCATGTTTAGCTTCCAAAATTGCCGGGGATTAGTCGGGCTTTGGCCCGGACACCCTTCTAAAAAAAAACAATATTAAGTCTAGGAACTATGAGTATTATATATAACAAAATTGAAAATTTGAGGGCCAAAGTGTAGGTAGTTTGCTTTAAGAACCAATTTGAAAATTTTAGCAAACCACCTGACCACCAACTAATTCACTCAAGAATTTATGTAGGCAATTGTCATTCTTTCTCTTGGTGTGAAATCCATTATTATATACCAACATACATATATAGTATAAAATTCTATTGGTACTTCCTTTCTAAAAAAAGGAGATTCCATAGGCACCCAGATTCTTAGCTTGGTTTAACAGCCAAATTAACAAAATAAAAAAATGAAGTAGAATAAAAAGAAGATAATGACCACAAATGTGCCTATATATATTTCTTGATTTCTAAGCCTCTTAGTAACACAAACAACTGCCAGCTTTCTCAATACGGTGTTTTTTCCCTTATAAATAATATTTCTTTAAGAATGCGAAAAGGTTGGTGTGGTGGACGGGTGGAAGTGCCGTGGTCGGAAAACCAGGTGAAGGGTGTTTTCAAAGCATTTGACACCAATGGAGATGGCAAGCTCAGTCGGAAGGAGTTAAAGGTAGGGTTGAAGAGCTTTGGCATACGTTTTGCCGGCTTTAGGGCTTGGCGTGCAGTGCGTCATTCTGATACTAATGGTGACGGCCTAATATGCGAGGAGGAGATAGACGAGCTCACAAAATATGCTTCCAAGTGGGGAATTGTAGTCACTCCTTAGCCGCTATGTGAGACCAAATTGTTTCCGATAGACTTGTGAGACCACATTTTTACATTTGAAAATTCACAGCAAAGTATTATGAAGGTAAAAAAAAAACTGAACTTTCACAGCAAAAAGGTTGTGAAGGTTAACTTCAGAATACTTTATTGTGACGTTTCAAGTGCAAATTTTTTGTCCTATGAGTATTATGAAAACAATTTAATCTCATGTCATCCCAAGTCTATCTCTGTATATATGCATGTAATAATTGTTTTCTTTTTCCATGGCTAGCTGGTTTTTCTACGAGGTGATGTTTTAGTACGATTGTCAACGCGGTCGTCTTTTGTTAGATATGTAGGAAGGACACCTTGTGGAAGACCACTAAACTATCTGTACCAATTAAGCTTTCTCGATATGCTTTGCAACTATTCAATATATCGGGTGCTTGTACATGTTGATGAATATTACTTTGGTCTTCTAGGAATCAAGAGATTATTTTCCTATTTCAAGTTAATTAATGGGGGGATGGTGTAATATTATGAGAACTCGAGGATTTTTCATTAGTCAATATATGCGCAAGATGATAGGGATGAAAAATGAAGGTTCAATATTAACAAGATGAACTAATAATCATCATTCAACACAAATAGTACATGGCTAGCTCGCTGATTAATAATCAAGGGTGTGCTCTCCCAACCCTCTTTTATCTATTTTTCACTCACATAATCCATGCCTCTTTCCTACTTTAGACCCACTCACTCACTCACATACACCTACTAATTTAGAAGGGTATGGATAGAATTTCCCATAATCAAATGCGTAAAATTTAATTTAATTAAATGAAATATTGAAAAGGCCCACTAACAAAAATGGGAATCTAAAGCTATAATGATTGATAAAAAGGAATAGATAAACTTGAAATACTTTTCCAAAGAAACTGCATTTATTTAAACAATTCAAAAATTAAGCAGTTAATTACATTTGTTTGAAATAAAAATTTAGTTTAGATGCTTTCTTAGTTTCTTAATTATGGTCCGAATACTCCGAAATCAGGTATCTAAAAAATTAAGCATAAACTCACACCTACTGGCTACTGCAAAGGCACCTCACGTGGCCAAAAGTTTTGGAGCATCAAGAACATAGGTTATATTCATTTCGGAACCTTTTATATAAATATTTATTTTTGGATCAGTCTTATGGAATACCTTTGAAAAAAAAGTTGGGTTAATGACTTAGGAGGGTAACTAACTATTCTGTTTGATTATACTTTATCATTGAACTTATTTTTGTAGTCAATATACCATTGAACTTTTTTAAAATGTTCAAATCTTACCATTATGACCGGTTATAGTAGGTATTCGCTTACGTGGCATCCACGTGGCAACTACTATACTTATAACAAGTGGCATTGACGTGGCAAGGTAAAGGGTTAATTTATGACTTATAAAGGTAACAAACTATTTTGTTTGGTGACATTTTACCATTGAACTTATTTTTGTACTCAACATACCATTCCGTTCACGCGAACTAGAGACACCTTAGGGGGCCTTTAGTTCGCAGAATGATTTCTGAAGGAATCTAATATGTCAAAGGAGTTGGAATACGGAAGGAATGGAATGGAATGTTCTCAGGTTTAACTAGGTGTTTGGTTGACATGAAATGGAATGAAATCTGTTAAAGCAATTGGAATCTGTCTGTTTGGTTAACAAAATGTAGCTTTGGAATTGAAATGAAATAATGAAAAATGATCAAAATACTCTTTTATGTTTTAAAAAAAATACTAATAAAATACCAATAATAATGTTGAACGGTAGTGGTGGCCGATGGCAGTGGTTGCCGGAGGCGGTGGTGGAAGCTGGCGGTGGTGTTGGTTGACGACGGTGGTGGTCGGAGGTGATGGTGGCCGGTGGCGGTGGTGGCCGGTGGCGGTGGTGGCCGGAGGTGGTGATGGTGGCCGAGGGTGGTGCTGGCTGATGGTGGTTGGATAAGAGCATTTTTGTCGGTAACAAAATATTGGAAGGAATGAAATTCAATTCCATGTCATTGAGAAGGAATGACCAAATCCACAAATGAATGAATTCATGGAATCATGGAATTCAATTCCATTCCTTAGACAACTGAACATCATGAAGGAATTTGATCAATAGAATTGACCATTCCAATTCCACCAGATTTCGACGGATTCTAGCGAACCAAACGCTCCCTTAAAGTTTTACATGAAAGCTTACATACTAACATACAAATTTGAGTGTTCCCCATCATCAAATTTTTTGGGATTGTCTTTTAAACCTTCTATATATAAGGGTTCGAATGGGAACACAATGAATGAATATGTTAGCAACGAAAAAACTTGAAAAAGAAAAAAAACAAATGAAGAGGTTATATATAAGTACTACTTGATAATTCGTATGGAATTTATTAATAAATAGGAGGGGGTTGTTGAAAAGTTAAATTCTTAACCATCTTTTTGTCACCTTTCTTGGATCAAATCCTTCTAAAGTTGTTGAAACTTTTTTCTAGATTTCCAAACTCTTTGATGTTTTCCTTAACCTCCATGTAAATACGTATAAATGCAAGTATGACATACATTGCATATGATCTCCAACAATTGATAGTAGCTCGCTCTTGGTTCTTTAAGAAGAAAAAAAATGATATATTTGACATTATTGATTAAGTAAACCTATGGTATATTTACATTCATGTTACAAAATGATTTTAGTAAAACTTCATTGTTGTTTGTCATTTATTTGAAATGGCTTTGTGTTTTTATTCTTCCAACAAATAACAGATAATGTTTAATGTTGGCATCTAAATTAGCACACTTTACCTTGATGTTATCGTCTTTAATATGCCAATAACACCGTCACATCAATTCACAACATGAGCAACCCTTGTCCACCTTTAGAGGATATATGAGATGAGTGAACAAGTGCAAGGACATCAAATTTCAAAATATGTTTTGGGATCTCTAAAGGTGCGTTTGATAGAATGAAACAAAGAATCAAGATAAAGAGAACTAGAATAAGTTCTTATGTTTGGTTAGTCGTTAATTAGGAATGTAAGCAATTTCATTCTGTTAATACCCCGAACTTTACCTCTAGCAACATAAGATGCAGCGGGTTTGTTTGATTTGATTTGTTTTCGTTATTCACTTTTCCAGAAATGAAGATAAACGGAAGATTTGAAGGAAAAATATCAAACCATTTAGTGGGTGAAATTGTCTTGAAAAGTGTAGATGATCAAAATATGAGAAAATGTGAATGTTAAAGACGTCACCTAATTCACGCATTCCACCAAAGAATTCAAATTGTTTTCCATGTAAAAAAAGATTCTATCAACTTTTTTCGGACGATTCATGTCCTATCATTTGTCAAAAGAAATAAATTGCTTGATTGTGAATCATCCAAATGATGGAATTGATTCCATTGCTCTAGTTCATTCAATTTCTCTTCACTTTTGTCCTCATAATTGATTTTGTTCCATCTAATTATCCGACCTAAAAATTTTAGTAATTTTTAGGTCTTACTCTCTATCCTTACATTCGAATGACAAACCCAAATTAACACTTTAAATAGTGTACAAATAAGTTTTCGACCCATAAACTAACTTTAAATCCTATTACATATTTAAAGCCCAAAACAATTAACTTTTAAAACATTACATTAATTTGGAGACAAATTAATCTATAAGACCCACATACACAGACCAAATTGTCCAAACCAAATCTCCATATACAAACTTGTGCCTCTTTCACCAAACTCCATCATCGGGGGATCATCCCATCCCCTCTATACAAGTTATACATATACCCCCTTCCCACAGCTTCTCCGGTGAAACCTTCTCTAACCATGTCTTACGCTTGCAACTCTAGCACCCAAACAACCTTGCCCCTTGCTAAGCCATCTCACTATCCAACCATTCCTTTCATCCACCAACCTCACCTCACGTTGTCTTCCTCTTGTTACTTCACCTTGCAAGATATAATTATGTAATACGTCCATAAAAGGGATTTGGTCCCTATATATACATATATGCTAGATATAATTATGTAAAACTAGCCAATCAAATGTGAAACCAGTCAAAAAAGGGATTTGGTCCCTATATATACATATATGCTAGATATAATTATGTAATACGTCCATAAAATTTGATGGTTCTTAAAAAACAAAAAAATTAGAAAAATATATAAAATGATTAAAATAGCTCTTATTAAATTCGACTTAGTAGGAAATGTTGACCACCATTAAACTAAGGGACCAAACCGTAGGAAATCGACAAACATAACGGTTAATATACAGTTGAAGGGAAAAGTCGTTAAAAATGATAAATGTTAGGAATGATAAGTGAATTTTACTCAAAACAAACAATGGCATATCTAAAATAACTAAGGAGGTTGCTATTTGGATCTCCCCCCTCCCTTACTCACATAAATATAGTGGATCCCACCATTGGGACCCACCTGTGCACTCACATCAGTTACTTTCACTTCCATACAAGGGGTTCCAAATAGAATTCACCATAACTAAATGATGTCAATAAAATAAATAAATAAATAAGTCTTTAATAACTGAAAGAGCAATGGCTGTGGCTCAATACATGATATTAATTAAAAACTCCAACATTTACCAACTTGTTGGTAACTATTCCTAAGCTATAGTAATTTATTTCCTTTTTACTTTTTCTTTTTACTTTTTTGTTTCTTATATCATGTAGATTTTTAAATATCATCCATAAGCTTTATTTATTACTTAATTTACTACTTTTATTTTATATTATATTTTAATACTACATATTAGAGCTCATTAATGTCTGCTAAAATTTCAAACCTACTCAAATGTGTTCAATGTTATATTATATGCTTTACGAAAGAAGTCAATAGATATAATACATATATAGTTTCGTAATAGAAAAGGTGAATTTTTTGGATTTAGGCTTCTAGAAATTCAAATATAATCATCCTAATTTTAATTGTTATAGTTAACTAAAGATGTTGACCACAACAAAAGCTATATTAACCCAATTTCAATTTTATATTTTTTCATATGATTTTCTTTTCTAGGCTAATAATGAATCACTGTTTGCACCATAATTGTCCTATAGAGTTATGTTATACTTCAATTGGCTTTTGTTGATTTATGTTATACTTAATTGTTTTTTATTGATTTATGTCACTATATTTTTATAATCTACCCTCTCCCCTGCAACGTAGGGTCAAAAGAACCTCGTTACAAACTATTTCAAAAGTAAATTATCAATACAACCCAATAGAAGTTGTAAATAGTATCAACAAGAAATGGCAAACAATGACTTCTTTTCTTTTTCAATGCAAGAAGAACGAAAGACGGGTGAAGAATTTATTTATTTATACTAATTAAATTACGACATATCAAGCTGGACATTATTTGAATACAAATAATAATCTTTATTAAACATATATAAGATAGCTTTTTTACTAATTATTAGAATAAAAAAATCTAATATCAAATGGCAAAACATATATATATATATATATATATATATATATAAAGTCATAGCTTTGATATATATATTTTTTTCAAAGCTAGTGTGGTGTAATTGCATGCCTTGATTAAATTGCAGAATCAACGTATTGATAATGTGTTATAAAATAAAGGAAACAATGGAATATTGAATATATATATATATAAGAAATTTAATATTTTTATTAACCATAATGTCTTTATATAAGAACAAACTATAAATATATAATTAGAAGAGATCTTAACTTAATTGACAATATGACACTAAAAAATTTAGCCCAATTAAATAGGTTTGGGGGAATCACCCAGAAATTCTAGGTGTGTGCGCCTCTTATTATCTTTGAAATCAAAGAAGATTAGATGTTTGGATGGGTCATAAGCTGACTTAGGCTATGTTTGGCAAGCGTAGCTTATAAGCTAGCTGGTAGCTGATAAGCTAGCGGATAGCTGATAAGCTAGCTGTTGATTGATAAGCTTGCTAGTAGCTGATAAGCTAGCTGTTGAACAAATTATGTTTGGCAAAAACTAGCTTATGAGTATGTAAAATGACCAAAAAGGGTATATTTGAATTTAATAATTAATATTAATAAGGGTATAATTGGAAAAAGCTACAATAAGCTTCTCATAAGCTACTCAAAGTAGCGTTTCAAAAAGCTAGCTTATAAGCTAGCTGATAAGCTAGCTTCCTGGTACATGTTTGGATGGACTAGCTTATAAGCTAGCTTATCAGCTAGCTTATAAGCTAGCTTATGCTTGCCAAACACAGCCTTATAAGTTAGCTTATAAGCTAGCTTTTTGAAAAACTACTTTGAGTAGCATTTTGGTAATTTATTGTAATTATGACACTTATTATTCTTTTTATTCCAAATATACTCTTTTACTTTTTACATTACTAATTTTTAAGTATGTCTTTTTTATCTTTTTACAGTCATAAGCTACCTTATCAGCTAGTTTTTGTCAAACGTAAATTATTTATCAGTTATCTTATCAGTCATCAGCTACCTTATCAGTCACCAGCTACCTTATCAGTTATAAGTTACCTTATCAGTAATAAGCTACCTTATCAGCTAGCTTGCCAAACATAGCCTAGGCATGCATGGAAAAGCTAAAGTAAAATTGATACTCTTATATTCCTTTATCGAAATGATTGTATTTGGGTTGAAAAATGACGTAGATGGAACCAATAACATAATGTATGTATTTTACTCTTCATTAATTTTCTCCTTTAATAAACAATGAGCACTGCTTGTAGCGTATACACATGAGGCACACGTTCATTTTGTAGCACATAGCGGCATACACATGAAACCGGATTTAGTTATAGTTCTTTTATGCACTTTTAAATATGTAAGTCACTACTGATAATTTCTTTTTAAACATCCATTGTTTTTGGTATTGTGGGTATTTTTAGTGAAATGAAATAAACCACATTTACATGATAATTTTCTTCGCGTTACTGGTATTTAAAGATGTTGATTGCATGTTGTGTCGTTACAATATTTGGTACTTTACATAAGAGATCTATATCTCTTGGCTCCTTTTCTATATTGGGCTCTTTCTTCTCTATTTTAAGATTTGTATGATAGACAATTTCAAGTGACTCATCATCGACGCACTAAAATATGCTTAGCTTAATTCTACAAGTTGTTTAACATTTATCGTTTTTCTTACCTGTTTATATTTGTCCAAGACTGTGCTTAATATAATAGGTGTGGTCATGTCTGTTGAGTCTGAAGATACCACTGCTGATACTATTGCTGGAAGGTTACCACTGCTAGCTTTGATAGTTCATCTGAAGATTACCACTGCTAGTATGTGTGTTAACACTGAAGGACAACTTACCACTGCCAGTACAAGAGTTACCACACTGCTGGAACAGAATTGCCACTGCTGTTGAAGATTACTACTGATTCTGTTTTGCCACTGCTGAAGAGATCAAGATAAGGAAAGGATTCTGTTGGAGAAGATATGGGATAGATACGATTATCTTGGAGATTATCTAGAGTAGATTTACTTTCCTTATTGTAATCTTGTAACTCGTATAAATAGCTGATAGGTTTTCAATGTTTAGATACGAGTCTTTAAGCTTTTGTTTAGAATTATTAAGCCTCAAGATTGTTCTTGAATCCCTGCAATTGAGAAGAGTTGCACGTCTGATTTGAGCCTGTTCAAATCAGATTGGGGCTTTGGTTGTAATCATTAAGCTTTTGACTAATACACAATTTGTTACTCAATTCATTGTTAAGTCAATCAAAGTGTTATTCCGCAAACTTCTTTGATTTAGTTTTCTGTTCTTGATAATTTCGATCCTGTCAAGTGGTATCAGAGCTAGTTTAATTCAGAAAACAAATTAAAATGGATACTCAGGAAACTGTCTTGCTCTCTAAAGTTCCCATGCTCAAACCCAATGAGTTTGACATGTGGAAAATCAGGATTCATCAATACATGTTTCTCACAGACTATGGAATGTGGGAGGTTGTTGAAAACGGACCTGGTACAGATGAAGGGGTTGTTGAAGGAGCTGCAAGACCCCCTCCCAGGAATGATGCAGATAGGAAAAGAAGGCAAATAGAGATGAAAGCTTTAAGTACTTTGTTGTTGGCTATTCCCAATGAATACCAACATCAATTCAGTACATATGCAGATGCCAAATCTCTCTGGACTGCTCTAGAGAAGAGGTTCTCAGGAACTAAAAGCACAAAGAGGAACCAGAAGGCCATTCTGAAGCAACAATATGAGAACTTCACATTTTTGAAGAATGAATCTATGACACAAACCTTTGATAGATTCAACAAGCTGATTGGAGAACTTGCAACTGTAGATGTGAAGATGGATAAAGATGATGTGAATAGAAAATTCCTTAGATCTCTTGGAGAGGAATGGACTATTTACACTGTCTCATTCAGACAAGGAGATGCTTTAGAAGACAAAGAACTTGAAGATCTATACAATGATCTAATGATCTTTGAAGCAGAAGTAGAGAAGAAGAAAAGACCCATTGGATACTCTCACAATACTGCTCTTCTTTCTTCTGAAAACCCTAGTTCTTTCAATACTACTGCTTTTACTAACACCACTGCTACTTATAATACTACTGCTAATGAAACTGTTTCTAATGTAAATTCTTGTACATCTTAGGAAACCAATGATGATACAATTCTGGAAGCTTTCTTAGCAAGTCATGTCAAATCATCATTGATCAATGATGATTTGGATCAAATCAATGTAGATGATCTTGAATAGATGGATATCAAGTGGCAGATGGCCATGCTCACTCTGAGGATGAAGAGATTTATCAGAAGAACTGGGAGAAACAACTTTGATGTCAAAAGAGGAGATAAAGCTGGATTTGATAAATCAAAGGTCAGATGTTACAAGTGCAATGAACCAGGGCACTTTGCTAGAGAATGCAAAGGAGGATCCACAAATCATCAAAATTCTGGAAGTGGTTCTTCACAAGCCCCTAGATTCAATAATAGGGGAAGCAACTCAAACCCTAGTTCATCACAAGCACTTGTTTCACAAGAGGGACAAGGCTTTGATTGGAGTGATCATGCAGAGGAAGCAGTTCAAAATCAAGCAGTCATGGCTGAAATCAAAGAGACTGAAATCCCATATGAGGTATCTTCTAAACTCTGTTCTGATTCTTGTTTAGAAACTGTGAGAAAGTACAGGGATCACAATCAGACTATGAGTGATAGTATTAAGAAGATGGAGATAGATAGGAGAGAGTATGTTAAGATCATTGACAATCTGGAGGATCAAATAAAGAGCTATAAAGCCAATGAACTTCAGTTTGAATATGATTATAACTACTGGAAGTGGGAAAAGAAAGAATATGAGAGAAAATTGTCCAAGGTTAGGGAAGAGTTGGAGTGTGCTAAGAAAGAGTTGACTGCTGCTAAGGATGACTTAGAAAAAATTTCAAAGTCATCCAAAGCTTTAGAATCCATCATTAAAGCACAAGTCCATGATGACTTAAAGAGGGGAATAGGTTACAACAATACCCCTCCTCCCTATAACCAAAATTACATTCCTCCTACCACTGATCTACTTGATAGGATGGATAGAGGAGAATTGAAGGAAGGTCTAGATAGAATAGATCCAGTGGATACTGAGGAGGAATCTGATAAGAAAAGCACAACAGAGACCATTCCTGATGATAACCACATTCTCAATAATGAGAAGCGAGGTATGCCATTTGTTCCTAGCAAACAGATACTGACCTCTAGGAAAAACAAGGGAAAAGAAGTGATGTCCTCAAATAAGGTTGAAAAGAAGACTGAGACAACTAGAAAAGAGAGTAGGAAGGACCACTATACTCAGAGGACTGTAGTTGATCCTGGTACTTCTTCACAGTCTCAAAACAAAAATCATCCAAGAGGGAACAAAAGAAACTGGAATAACAATTGGGCACAATGTCATGGTGTTGATCTAAGCAAGATAAACAGACCAAAACCATGCTTTATCTGTTGTAAGACTAATCATCTAGCAAGAGACTGTTATTTCAATCCAATTAATCAAAGAAACAGTTTTCAAACTAGAAGATTTGTCCCCAGAAACAGAAGAGTTGTTTCTAAACAGAACAGATCTAGTCAACCTAAAAGAAAAGTCCAAAAGAAAAAGGTTGAAAAGAAGACTGTCAAGATGGTTACTAAATGGGTACCAAAAGCTTCACTAAGCAATGCTACTGCTTCAACAAGCAGTGGAAAAAGTTATAAAGAGATAAAAGTTAACACTACTGCTTGTAAAAACAGCAGTGGTAATTCAAACACTGTTTCCACTGCTAGACCTTCAATAAGAAAACCCATTATAACCAAATATTCCAGTCATGAGATCCCAAACAAAGATTATCTTTTGAAGCTCAACAGATTGACAGAGGTCAATTATGTTAATGATAAAGGAGAACCCAATACCATATTGGCTTGGGTTCCCTCAAGACACTAACTGTTTCACTTTATGTGCAGAGCAACCAAGGAAGAAGGAGCAGTCTTTGGCATGTGGATAGTGGTTGCTCTAGGCACATGACAGGTATCATGTCTTTACTTGAAGACTTTAAAAGGTTTGAAGGTGGACATGTTGCCTTTGGGGATAATCCTACTAGAGGTAAGATAAGTGGCAAAGGTAAGGTATGATAAAAGGTAAGATGACTTTTGATGATGTTTATTATGTGGAGCAGTTGAGATACAACTTGTTAAGTGTATCTCAAGTATGTGACAAGAAGTTTGGTGTATTTTTCACTGATACTGAATGCCTCATACTTGCTCCTGGTTTCAAGATAGATGAGAGTCAAGTAATGCTTAGGACTCCCAGGAAATATAATGTTTACTGTTTGGACATTGAAGATGCTTCTTCTTTATTATCCTTAAACTGTTTATTTTCAAAAGCATCAGTGAGTGAATCATCACTGTGGCATAGGAGGATGTGCCACATGAACTTTAAAAACATGAACTTACTTGTTAAAAACAACCTTGTAAGAGGTTTGCCTGCAAAGGAATTCTCATGTGATGATCATTGTGTAGCATGCCTTAAAGGTAAGCAACACAAATCTTCTCACAAGTCCAAAGAAGTAAACACTATCTCATCACCTTTACAATTATTGCACATGGATCTTTTTGGTCCTACCAATGTGATGAGTATAGGCAAGAAATCCTATTGTCTTGTGATAGTTGATGATTATTCTAGATTTACTTGGGTTTACTTTCTAAGAACAAAGGATGAGACAAGTGGACTGATCAAACCCTTTGTGACTAGAGTGGAAAACAAGACAAACCTTAGAGTAAAAGTCATTAGATCAGACAATGGCACTGAGTTCAAGAATGCTGATCTGAACAGCTTCTGTGAGGAAAAAGGTATTGAGAGACAATACAGTGCTCCTAGAACTCCTCAACAAAATGGTGTTGCTGAGAGAAGAAACAGGACACTAATTGAGGCTGCAAGAACTATGTTAGCTGATTCTAAACTTCCTATCACTTTCTGGGCAGAAGTAGTTAACACTGCTTGTTATGTCCAAAACAGAGTTCTTATAGTCAAATCTAAAGGCAAGACACCTGTTTCGCTCGAAATGTACGTGTTTTTAATCGGAAATCAAGCTTATTTTTAAACCGCAAGCGTACGGTATCGTAACGTAGCATACGGGTCGAACACGGGGAGAAAATGGACAAATCAAAGTGTTTCATTTCCAATTTACAAGTTATGTGAAGTTCAAGTTTCGGAAATTGGTTTCTAACTAAAAGGGGAAAAACCTACTTAGCTAATCTAAAACGTATACATCTCACCACATGAAAAGGAACAAACGAATACACTCGAACAAGCAAACAAACATACGAAAACAAGAAAACAAACCTACATGAACAAACACGAGTAAGGAGATATGGATATCGTATCCCGATCGCTTAAGTGGATTCCGTAGAAAATGTCTATTCCTCTTCCGAGATAACTAGACCGTTTCCTTAGAAATATGATTACTTCCGTATCATTTCCTATGAAAACATCATCCGGAAACATTCCAATCTACAACCGTATCTATCTCCATGATGCGGTCATAGACTCTCAATCAATTCATCGAACGTTAATGAACTTCCGTCCAATTAACCGTTGTTAAATAGTTATCGTAAATCCTCGATGTCAATAGATCGCTAACTTCCGTTAAACGAATTCTTTTCCATCGATGATTCACTTTTGATTATGAAAATGCATCAATTGATTGAGACTCGACGATCGTGATTCGATATCGATATCCTAACCATGCACAAACACTTGACCTAGATCTATACTAACACATACTACTTCTAACCTAATGAGATCTAGCTCAACAAGCATCAAAACACTAATGAATTAATCAATTAACCTAAGCACAAAACTAACAATGAGTTCAAGGTAATTGAATTGCAACTAATCAACATCATCACCATCAACAACATATCAAATCTACATGCAATCAACTAACAATTCACAACCTATCTAATTGAAGAGATCTACACAATTTGAAGACAAGAATTGAAGCAATTAAACTACAAATGCAGAAATTAAGCAATTGAATATCAAATTCATAGATCTAGAACATCAATTCATCAATTACACATTAAACAAAAGCTTAAAAAGAGAAGAGAAGGAGATACTAGCTTTAAGGATGTACAAGATTCACAAAGGAAGATCAAGCCACCATTGATGAATAGATTGAAGCTCTCATCCCAAGCTAAGTAGAGCTCCAACTCAAAATGTGAAACCCTAACTCTTTTGATCCAAAATCCCACCAAAAACTCTCCAAAAAGTTGTTATGGAAGTGAAAAACTAAAAAATGTCAACAAAACGGTCAAAAACCAGTATTTAAACTCAAGAAAAAGTCAACAACTGCCAAAACAGGAAAAATCCACGGGTGTGGTTTGCGGTCCTAGCGATCGCTAGCCAGAATAGCTAGCGATCGCTAGCTAGCTGACACACTTTCACTTTCTTTGATTCTTGATGCTTTCCAACTCCGGTTCACCACTTCGCATCCTCCGTCTTCACTCGCCTTTCCCCGAGCTCCTCTTCATCGTCTCTAGCCTCCGTACCCTCGTCCATCAAACCATCTCGAACCGCCTCCTCTCGATCCTCCTCGGCTCCATTCCGTATATCGCCACCGTTTTCACCGAGTCCCTATACAAATGAACTCAAAACACCCAATTACGTACCAATAGCAAAATACTCGCACTTTGAACCGAAAAATGCAAAATAAGGAAAAAGATGCATGAACTAATTAAACTAAGAAAGAAAATAACCTATCTAATGCATGAAAAATGATGAAAAATATATGCAAAACAAAATACCCACAAGCGAACCTTCCTTGTCCCCAAGGAAGTCCCGCTAAGATCGACTCAAAAAGAAAAAAAAACAAATCACACACAACAAAAAAATGACACTCTCCACAAAGTTTATACCAAATAGAGCTAATCCTCAATAAACATGCTCAAATAAGTCGGCTTTCCGTATCAAATTACAATAGATTACAACAAGCTAAAATCGTTATTCGAAAGGATTCTCAAGTACCAAAGTGCTCAAACTTTTGCAAACCGAATTAACAAAACATGAACATATATCACCTAAGATTTCGCTAAACTTCATAGCCACTAGGGAAAGGGCGGTGATCAAACTCGGACGGATGCTCACGTTATCGCTCTAAACACTCATGTGTATAAAGGGTTAGTGTATACTCTCAAAAAACCTTCCCAATCAAGTGTACTTTTGACGCGTTTGACATGATTCTCGAATCTAATAATTCTAATAAATCGCATAAAAATGAGGACTTTTTGGGTTGGCTACGGGTTAGGGTGATTCGGGAGATGATAAAGGCTTTATAAAGTGGTTTATGGGTTGATTATTCGAAATTTTTTTGGTTTACACACTTAAGTCAACTCCTAAAGCAAATGGATCAAAATTATTGAAATGCAAACTACACACTAATCTATCTTTTATTCTATTTTTCTCTTCTTTTCTTTTCCTTTTGTTTTGCACTTTTTTTTCTTTGTTTTTTTTTTCTATTTTGCTTTTTTTTTTCTATTTTTTTTCTTTTTTTTTCATATATATTTTTTTTCTTTTCTTTTGTTTTTCTCTTTTTTTTTTCACAACCCACAAGCTATGCTTGTTTTAGGGGTTTCCTATCTATCTAAATACAACTAATGTCCAATCCAAAATGCTTTTCGGAAATCAACTAAAGTGTGCATTTTCTTGGTTTAAAGGGGTTTGAAAAGAAAAAGGTTAAAACTTTTGGCTCAAAAGGGGTTAACAAAAGGAAAGATTGAATTTTTTTTTCAAAGGATAAGAAAGTGAAGGCCTCTATGCAACCTATAAGAACTTAGATTGAGAACTATGTCAAATGCCTAAAGATACAACTCAATGGGAAGTACACACACAAGAAGTGAAAGTTGGGATTGATTTTGAATGTGTCAATCCAAGGCTCAAATCCTCACTAGGCTAATCCATCCAAGCATCACAAATTTGATATAGGGGGGCTACGAAAATGAAGCTAGTCCTAGGGTCAATATGAAATGTAAAGCCAATCGGTAAGCGCAAGTGACAAACTAAGGTACAAGAGAAATTCCTAACTAAAACGATCCCGCAAGTAGTAATGAATTGTAATATCATACAAGAAGGCCTCTTATTCAATTATGCCTAAGAAGATAAGCACATATTTGTCAAACAAAGTGGAGAAATATCAAAAATAGAATAGAAAAAATAAAAATAGGAAAAAAATGAAAAATAAAATACGAACACACACACAAAATAAAAGAAAGATAAAACCTAAAACCTACGACACCACCCACAAGCAAAACCGAGCATAGTCCTCGATGCTCATGAGTGGATGAATGCAATGAATGAACCTAAATGCAAACCTAGGATGCAAAAAGAAAATAAAAAGGAAAAGTGCGAGGATTAAGCCCCACCGGAACCACCGGCTCCGTCGTGACCGGGGCCGCGATAGCCATGATACCCATGAAATCCATAATGATCGTAAAAACCATGCAAAGATTGTTGCATGCTTCGGATTAGGGCATTGGTGTCGTTTAGTGCATTAGTGTTGTCGGCGATGGCTTGGGTGTTATTGTCCACCCGAGTGCTAAGATCGTTAAAACGGGCTACGAAATCGAAGTCCTCGGGGAAGTTAGGAACTTGATGTGGTGGTGGATCTTGGTGTTGTGCGGGAGGAGGAGGTACAACACCATTGTCGGGAGGATAAGACCAATTAGTGTTGGCGACATTGGTGCCTTCGGGATTCGGTAAAAACGAATGGTGCTCAAAAGTGTTCCCAAATCACCAAGAATAGCGATTACCCGCGGTATGGATCATGTGCATGTGTTGTAAAGCGGCCATAGAAAGAGTAGTTAACCCATGAGCTTTTTCGAGGTTTTCATTAACTTCAATACTGTGTTGATAGTGGTCTATGAGATAAGTGATTAGACCACCGCAAACAAGAATCCCTCCGGCTTGTTGCCGTTCAAACTTATGGGCAATAAAGGCGCCTACATCTAAAGTAAGAGTACCCGGGTTAATCATGGCAAAAAGGAAATTGAGCTCACTGCTCAAGACGGTACCGGCATCGTGGCGGCCGAGAATAGTCAAGGTCAAAATGCGGTGAGCTATTCGGAGGAGTGGGTGAAGGACATGCGTAGCCTTTGCACCTTGTGCGGAATAACGGACAAGGCGACCGGAAATAGTGCCCCAAAAATCGGATTGATTAAAATCAATATCCGGATCCTCGGTCGGTGTAAGGGAATCCCGGTGAGCCACGCACCCAAAGATGCGTGAGATGTCCGCAAAAGAAAGATTGTAATCTCGGCTCTCGTGTCGGAAAAAGATGATGCGACGCGGCACATTGATTCTAAAACTTGAAAGGAACTCAAGTGTAGGTTTCCGATACGTGTAGGCGAAAACATCGAAAAGTCCAAGACAACCAATATTGGCCAAAAGAGTGCGAATACCTTCGGTGAGACCGAGGTTTTTGAGGGTTTGTTGGTTTACAAATTTAGTGGCCTCCATGCCACGTCGCATCAAGCTATCATAGTGAGTGCGCTGAGTATCATTTTTAAAAGTAAAGCCCGGATCTATAGGTGGTGGAGGTGGTGCGGAACCGGAAGATTGACCCTTTTGGGCCTTTGCGTGTTTACCGCCGGTAACGGTAGTTTTGAAACGCTTCATAGTGAGTGTGTGAAAAGTGTGCAAACGTGGTGTGCAAAAATACGACTAATGAGGAACAAGAACCCAAAACAAGGGGTGACACCACCCACAAGCAATTCCACACAAGAAGTCCCAAATAAGCACAATTAAACACTTAAAACTAACAATTACACTATTATTAACTACTATAAAGCAAAAATAATTAGTTAAGGTAGGGATTATGGAAGGAGTATACCAAACACTTTGAAGGATGTAAAAAATGGTGAAAGGTGAGTGCTTTGATGGTAATCCTTGCAAAATCGTCCTCCAAAAACCCGAAAGAACCCAAAATCAAGTTAAAGATGATGAAAATTCGAAGCTTTTAGTGGGTTTTTAAAAATTGGGGAAAAAGGGTTGAAAGTGGAAGAAAGTGGTGAAAAGGGGTGAAATTGGGGTTTTGGAAGGTGGAGATGATGTTTAATGGAAGATTGGAGGTAAATGGTGGTGAAATCCGGCGAGAATGGTGGCAATTCGGTGGTGGTCGGCGGCTGCTATGGTGGCAGGCGCGAGAGAGAGAAGGAGAGAAGGAGGCTAGGGTTTGAATGAGGAAAAAAAAGAAAAAGAAAGGGTTTAAACCCGAAGCTAGCGATCGCTAGCTTCCAGCCCTAGCGATCGCTAGGTGCGCTTGATACTCGCGGTCGAGAGGCTGGTCGGGAGACGGAACAGGAAAACGGGTTTTTTGCCTAGCGATCGCTAGCCTGATGCCCTAGCGATCGCTAACACTGATTTTTTTTTAAGCATTGAAAATTGAAAAAGAAAAATAAAAATGAAAATGAAAAATAAATAGAGAATTGACGGAAAGGGGGAGAATGGCTCGTTTACGGTCTCAAGCTTGACCGAGAATTATAAAAGAGATAAAGGAGAGAGGTGCTCGGTGGTGGAAAGTCAAAGGATTGACTTTAGGACCCACCACCTTGCGGAGGTGCGGGAATCGGAATAGAAACGGGACTCGGGATCGGATTGCCGACGCGATAAAGCTTGAGCCGTTGACCGTTTACCTTAAAAACTCGGGACTCGCACGACACCTCGACGGCTCCGTACGGAAAGACGCGGACAACGGTGAAGGGACCCGACCATCTTGTTCGGAGTTTTCCGGGAAAAAGTTTGACACGCGAATTGTAAAGGAGAACAAGATCTCCTTCTCGGAATTCTCGACGGACGATACGGTTATCATGCCACTTTTTGGTTTTTTCTTTGAAAATACGGGAACTCTCATAGGAATCTAATCTTAACTCATCTAACTCACTCAATTGCAAAAGACGACGCTCCGCCGCATCTTTATAATCAAAGTTCAAGGCCTTGACCGCCCAAAAAGCGCGGTGTTCGAGTTCGACCGGGAGGTGACACGCTTTGCCGTATACGAGTCGATAAGGAGAGGTTCCAATCGGAGTTTTGAATGCGGTTCTATACGCCCAAAGCGCATCATCAAGCTTGATTGACCAATCTTTCCTAGATGAGGCTACGGTTTTCTCGAGAATGGTTTTCAACTCACGATTGGATATTTCAACTTGACCGCTCGTTTGAGGATGATAAGGAAGACCGACCCGATGTTGAACACCGTACTTTTTCAATAAAGACTCAAACTTTGACTCGATGAAATGACTTCCACCATCACTAATGATTATCCTAGGTACACCGAAACGCGGAAAGATGTTACGCTTAAGAAACTTGGAAACAACCCGAGAATCGTTCGTAGGCGAGGCGATGGCCTCGACCCACTTAGATACATAATCGACGGCCACGAGGATATAGCGATTTGAATAACTTGACGGAAATGGGCCCATGAAATCGATGCCCCACATGTCAAACAACTCGACCTCAAGGATATAATTGAGGGGCATCTCGTGACGACGCGAGATGTTACCGGTGCGTTGACACCGATCGCATTTCCGAACAAAGATATCGGCGTCACGAAAGAGTGTTGGCCAATAGAAACCCGATTGAAGTACCTTAGCCACGGTCTTTCCCGAACCCGCATGTCCACCGCAAGGTAAGGTATGACAATGGGCTAAGATAAAATCGGTTTCTTCAATCGGTACACAACGTCGAATAATGGAATCCGAACAAGAACGATATAAGTGAGGGTCATCCCAAAAATAGAATTTAACATCATGCAAAAACTTCTTACGTTGGTGCGAACTAAAATCATGCGGGACGATACCACACGCAAGATAGTTTACAAAATCGGCATACCAAGGCGTAACACTAGACGAAACGGATAGGAGTTGGTCTCCGGGAAGTGAATCATTAATAGGAGGAATCGAAGGGAGGAACCTAGCTCTAATCGCGAAAGATGATCGGCTACGGAGTTCTCGGAGCCGGGTTTATCTTTGATCTCGATATCAAACTCTTGTAAAAGCAAAATCCAACGAATCAACCTAGGCTTAGCGTCTTTCTTATTCATCAAATACCTAAGTGCGGCGTGGTCGGAGTAAACAATAACCTTAGATCCTACGAGATATGTTCGGAACTTCTCAATGGCATAAACGACCGCTAAAAGCTCTTTTTCGGTAGTCGAGTAATTAAGTTGGGCTGGGTCTAAGGTCTTACTCACGTAATGGATTGCATGCACCCTACCATCTTTTCTTTGTCCTAACACGGCCCTTATTGCAAAATCGCTCGCATCACACATTAGTTCAAAAGGAAGTGTCCAATCCGGGGGTTGAATGATCGGGGCCGAGGTTAACTCTTTTTTAAGTTTCTCAAAAGCCTCAAGACATGAATCGTTAAACAAAAAAGGCGTATCTTTTGCAAGTAGCTCGGTTAAGGGTCGGGCAATTTTCGAAAAATCCTTGATAAATCGTCGGTAAAAACCGGCGTGCCCAAGGAAGCTACGCACCCCTTTGACATTCGTCGGGGGTGGTAGTCCTTCAATAACCGCGATTTTCGCTCTATCGACTTCAATGCCACGACTCGATACAATATGCCCAAGAACGACACCCTCGGTGACCATGAAGTGACATTTCTCCCAATTAAGGACGAGATGCACTTCATGGCACCTTTTCAAAATCGAAGACAAGTTATCGAGACATTCGTCAAAATCCGATCCGTGTACCGAGAAATCATCCATAAACACTTCCATAGATTTTTCGATAAAATTCGAGAAAATAGCCATCATGCACCTTTGAAAGGTAGCCGGCGCGTTACATAGTCCAAACGGCATACGCCGATAGGCAAATGTGCCGTATGGACATGTAAACGTTGTTTTTTCTTGGTCATTCGGATGGACCGGAATTTGCAAAAATCCCGAATACCTGTCTAAATAACAAAAATATGAGTGTTTGGCAAGACGTTCAAGCATTTGATCGATAAAAGGTAAAGGAAAATGGTCCTTCCGGGTGGCCAAATTGAGCTTTCTATAGTCGATGCACATTCGCCATCCGGTGACCGGCCTAGTTGAAATCAATTCGCCTCGATCATTCTTAATAACCGTCATACCCTCCTTTTTTGGAACAACTTGAACCGGGCTTACCCATGGACTATCGGAAATAGGATAGATAATGCCCGATTTAAGCAATTTTAAAACTTCCTTTTGAACTACTTCTTTCATGTTAGGGTTAAGGCGGCGTTGGTGTTCTATTGAGGATACATGCTCGTCATTAAGTAATATCCGATGAGTGCAAAAAGATGGGCTTATTCCCTTGATATCATCTATCGAATATGCTAAGACGCTACGGTATTTTCTAAGGACATGCAACAACTTATCAAGTTGGGACGGTGATAAAGACGAACTAACAATTATCGGATAAGTGCTATCATCTCCTAGAAACGCATATTTTAAAATAGGTGGAAGGGGTTTGAGATCTACCTTCGGTGGAGCCGCGATGTTTTCCTCCTTCGGAGCCGAGATCGGCTCGACCGCAACCTTTTTTGTGAACGGCTCGCTAGCATCAAATATCTCCTCGATAACTCGTGCATCCTCTTCAACCACTAAGATTTCCTCCGAGAACACGGTTTCCAATGCATCGGCGATTTGGATGTCGTCCATTGATGGTGGCAACCCCATTGACTTGCGCAATTCAAACTCGACCTTTTCTTTCCCCATATTGAGAGACAATTTGCCGTGTTTAACATCAATGATCGCTCCGGCGGTAGCTAGAAAAGGCCGACCAAGTATGATTGGGGTGTTTACATCCTCTATCATCTCCAAAACCACAAAATCACAAGGTACGATAAAGTTTCCAACTTGGAGCGGTAAATCTTCCAAGACTCCCACCGGGTACTTAATTGATCGGTCCGCAAGTTGAAGTGAAATGTTGGTTTCTTTCAAATCTCCCAAATGAACTCTATTGGCAATTGCAAGAGGCATAAGACTCACGCTAGCTCCCAAATCACATAACGCTCGATGAATTGATAACCCATTTATAGAGCATGGAATCGAGAAACTCCCGGGATCGCCTAACTTCTCGGGAACCACGGTAGTTATGAGCGCGCTACACTCTTCGAACAAAAGGATTCGGCTTCGACGTTTGGTTGAGATAAGATCCTTAAGGAACTTCGCATAAGTCGGGATTTCGGTAATTGCATCCATGAACGGGATATTGATATGCAATTGTTTCATCATTTCCAAAAACTTCCCAAGCTTAGCTTCCAACTTAGCCTTAGCCAAACGAGCCGGAAATGGAACATTCAGGACATGTGTAGGCTTTTTGACCGAACTCTCAACCGGTGGATCACCCGCTTGAACAACATTCTCCCCTTCATTTGCCTTAGAGACGCCTCCATTACCACCATGTGAAACCACATTCCTCGTCTTCCTCTCAACTTCCTTTAGAATCTTTCCATCTCGTAACGTGATCGCGTTCATTTGAGCCCTCGGATTGGGCTCCGGTTGACCCGGTAATTGACCTTGAGGTCTCACCGAGTTGGCGATTTGTTGAGCCAATTGCGCGATTTGCGTCTCGATCATCTTGTTGTGAGTTGACATCGCTTCGAGACGTGTAGTGACTTGCGTCAACGAGTTTTGGAAATAGTCGTTCTTTTGGTTTTGTTGCGCAATTTGGGTCTCAAGGAGGGTTTCTAGATAAGATCTTTGTGGAGGCGGTTGAAGTGGTTGATTAGGAAGAGGTGGAGGTGGTGCACGGGGTTGATATTGGGGTTGAGGTTGAGGAGGGTAGTATGGTTGTTGTTGCGGAAAAGGTGGTTGAGGTTGGAATTGAGGTTGAGGTTGAAGAACGTGTTGTTGAGGGAGTGGTTGTTGTTGAATTGGAGGGGGTTGGTTGTTTTTGTAGGATAAGTGAGGATGGTCTCTCCAACCGGGGTTGTAAGTGGGCGAGAACGGATCATGGACCCGATATTGCCCCCTCGGTTGAACTTGCAAAGCATTTAACTCCTCCATAGTTAACCCCGCGGTGGATGGACACATTGTCGAGTCGTGGCCTAAACCACCACAAACCACGCAAATGTTAGGAGCATCTTGTGGTTGTTGAGGCACCTTAGTGATTTGAGCTATCTTTTCCTCGAATGACGCATTTAAGTTCTCAATCTTAGCTACGAGTGTAGCCATAGCGTCGGATTCGGGTGTAGAATGCATCCTCCCATGTAATGCTCTCTCATTTGGCCATTGGTAGTGATTTATAGCCAAATTTTCAATCAAATCTTTGATCGCACCGGGCGTCTTAGTCATGATTGAACCACCGGCGGATGTGTCAATCGCAAAGCGCGTCTCCGGCCTCAAACCGTTATAGAAAAGTTGCACTAGCCTCCAATCCTCGATTCCATGATGAGGACAATTACGTTGAAGATTCTTGAACCGCTCCCAAGCTTCATAAAGTTCTTCCATTGGACCTTGCGTGAAATTTGTGATTGCCTTGGTGAGATTCGCCGTCTTCCCCGGTGGAAAGTACCTTGTGATAAAAGCCTTGGCAAGAGCATCCCAAGTCGTGAAGAAGTTCGGCTCATGGCTTTCAAGCCATTCTTTCGCACCGTCCTTCAATGAAAAAGAAAAGAGCTTAAGCCGAATAGCCTCCTCGTCAAGCCCATTGATCCACAAAGTACTACACTTTTCGATAAAGGAATTAAGGTGCTTCGACGGATTCTCCATCGGTAAACCGCCAAATCGATCCATCATCACAAAGTTGATCAAACTCGTCTTGATCTCGTAGTTATGTGCGGTTGAAGTTGGCATAGCAATGCTTGACGCGCTACTAAAACGAGGTTGCACAAAGTCTTTGAGAGTTCTTTCGTCCGCCATTCTCGATTCCTTTAACTTCTTCAAACGTTCCGCGTTTTGTCTACGACAAGTTGCTTCGATTTCGGGATCGAAAATCAATTTCTTCTTAGCTTGCGACCTCCTAATCATAAACTCCTTGCTGAGAATCATCAACAAACGCATCAAGGAACGTGTGGATAACAATTAATATAGCAAAGAAAAAGAAAGGAACGAGAAACGGGGACAAAAAATACACATTTTGGCAAAACAGGGCACCTAGCGATTGCTAGGATGCAGGGCTAGCGATCGCTAGACCCAATAATCAGAAAGCTAGCGAGCTGTGGTGATCGCGAGAAAAAACAGTAGCCATGAAAAATACGCTAGCGATCGCTAGCAAGAGTGCCTAGCGATCGCTAGGTACTGTTCTTTATTAATTTTTTTTATATAGACCAAAAACAAGGAAGAAGGGGTGAGGAAACATAAACGTGCTAATTAGAAATCGTACACCATGTCTATCTAATTTTCTCCCCGGCAGCGGCGCCAAAAACTTGTTTCGCTCGAAATGTACGTGTTTTTAATAGGAAATCAAGCTTATTTTTAAACCGCAAGCGTACGGTATCGTAACGTAGCATACGGGTCGAACACGGGGAGAAAATGGACAAATCAAAGTGTTTCATTTCCAATTTACAAGTTATGTGAAGTTCAAATTTCGGAAATTGGTTTCTAACTAAAAGGGGAAAAACCTACTTAGCTAATCTAAAACGTATACATCTCACCACATGAAAAGGAACAAACGAATACACTCGAACAAGCAAACAAACATACGAAAACAAGAAAACAAACCTACATGAACAAACACGAGTAAGGAGATATGGATATCGTATCCCGATCGCTTAAGTGGATTCCGTAGAAAATGTCTATTCCTCTTCCGAGATAACTAGACCGTTTCCTTAGAAATATGATTACTTCCGTATCATTTCCTATGAAAACATCATCCGGAAACATTCCAATCTACAACCGTATCTATCTCCATGATGCGGTCGTAGACTCTCAATCAATTCATCGAACGTTAATGAACTTCCGTCCAATTAACCGTTGTTAAATAGTTATCATAAATCCTCGATGTCAATAGATCGCTAACTTCCGTTAAACGAATTCTTTTCCATCGATGATTCACTTTTGATTATGAAAATGCATCAATTGATTGAGACTCGACGATCGTGATTCGATATCGATATCCTAACCATGCACAAACACTTGACCTAGATCTATACTAACACATACTACTTCTAACCTAATGAGATCTAGCTCAACAAGCATCAAAACACTAATGAATTAATCAATTAACCTAAGCACAAAACTAACAATGAGTTCAAGGTAATTGAATTGCAACTAATCAACATCATCACCATCAACAACATATCA
Organism: Centaurea solstitialis; assembly: GCA_030169165.1. Taxonomy (NCBI): domain Eukaryota; kingdom Viridiplantae; phylum Streptophyta; class Magnoliopsida; order Asterales; family Asteraceae; genus Centaurea; species Centaurea solstitialis. The sequence goes on along the minus strand of CM058040.1, from coordinate 90,501,368 downwards.
AACTACATGCAATCAACTAACAATTCACAACCTATCTAATTGAAGAGATCTACACAATTTGAAGACAAGAATTGAAGCAATTAAACTACAAATGCAGAAATTAAGCAATTGAATATCAAATTCATAGATCTAGAACATCAATTCATCAATTACACACTAAACAAAAGCTTAAAAAGAGAAGAGAATGAGATACTAGCTTTAAGGATGTACAAGATTCACCAAGGAAGATCAAGCCACCATTGATGAATAGATTGAAGCTCTCATCCCAAGCTTAGTAGAGCTCCAACTCAAAATGTGAAACCCTAACTCTTTTGATCCAAAATCCCACCAAAAACTCTCCAAAAAGTTGTTATGGAAGTGAAAAACTAAAAACTGTCAACAAAACAGTCAAAAACCAGTATTTAAACTCAAGAAAAAGTCAACAACTGCCAAAACAGGAAAAATCCGCGGGTGTGGTTTGCGGTCCTATCGATCGTGTAACACCCTAAAATCAGGGCGAACAAAAACTTTTTAATTTCACAAAAGATGGTATACAATGTACGCCAAGGCGTGAGCTCATCCCAAAACAGGGGTATAAGTAATGTACAATTAATTACAATGTTTGTAATCGAAGGAGAAATACAATAACCAAACTAGTCTAGTCCTGTCTAAGAAGAAGACTACAAAAGGGTTATCGTTCTACGGTAAGTCTCGCGGTCATAGTAGACCGGTATCTCCAATGTTCCCCCAAGCTCACTCTACGTCCGAGGCCTACTTGGGGACAATGTCCCGAGTACCTGAGAGACACATCGACACCAAGCAAGTGTTAGGCTAAAGGAGCCTAGTGAGTTGTGCAAATAATATCGTACATGAAGAATATAATAATACATGCGAGATATACAGGATATGCTAGCAATACAAAGTAGCATGTTAAACCGGTTTATTATTATCTTCGGAAACAATGGGCGCGACCCATTTCCACCAACCAATGTCCCGACATTATCTGATTCCAAACACCTCGATGCCCCGGATTTAGCATGGCGACATCATCAGAGGCCCGCGCACTTCGGAGCCACCCGAAGGCCGGCGACATAGGTACAAACCCGCGACTGTTTGGTGTGGACACATTGCGTTGGTTCGTCCAGGTTATTATCATTAGGATCGTGAGACGGAATTTAGCATCGCGTCACGTCCATATCATCTCCACACAAGACCTAGATACTGAATTTAGCATAGCATCTAGTCCATATCAATTACACATAAACCTAGACACTGAATTTAGCATAGCGTCATTTATAGAGGTATACATCGGGATCTCAAGCCCTTTATATCATTCCGGGTATGCCCCATTTCGGGTATCAACCCCATTCTCACATAATCCCAAATCATGTATCTTGTCGTGCATTTAGTATAATTACATTTATCATACAACCCGTAGATTTAATACATACGACATAGCATACGATAATCTCATCTTATACAAAGAGTCACACCATCCAAGGCATTCATATTTGCATAGCATTTCATACATACCACGAGCATCCTCAACTACACATGAGAAGTAATCTATACCAAGTTCACATATATCCACATAATCAAGTAAGGAATAGACTCCATCAAAATGATGTGCTCTCAGTTTTAACAAAATAGTTTTAGCAACTCACCTTAGGGTTTTGTGATAAAAACCCCCAAATCCCAAGATTAGGTCAAATACGAGCACAAACCTAAATCAAGTAAATCGAACCCTAAGTTAGTTAATAACCTTCATTATACACATAGATTCAACCTACAAGGGTTTATTTGAAGCTTACCAAGTGAGGTCCAACTAGAACCCTAAGTCTTGAGCTTCCCTCTTTTCAAGCAACAATGGTGGGGAAGGGGTGAGTGAGGAAGATGAAGTGAGTGAGGGGTGATTTCCAACTAGCTAGCTCCAAGTATGGATTTAGCTTCAAGATCTTGTAGGGTTTCGGATTTGGAGAAGGTAGAGAGAAAATTCAGGTGGAATGGTTGAGAAATGAAGGAGGAGTGGTCAAATGAGGTTAAGAAGGGTCAAAAACCCGTTTTCTGCCTTGTGCAGACACCTAGCGATCGCTAGGTGTCATGGCTAGCGATCGCTAGCTTGGTTCTTTTCACGGTCGCGAGCCTGTTCGCGAGCAAAAACAGAAACTAGGTAAATTTGCCTAGCGATCGCTAGGGTTGTGGCTAGCGATCGCTAGCATCTGATCCATTTCAGTCCCATTCTGCTTCGGCCATAACTTCTTCGTTTTAGCTCCGTTTTCGATTCCGAAAGAGCCGTTGGACTCGTAATTGAATTGCCTAACATAATAGACCATAAAATGCATGATTTGATCTACAATTCTAATTTCCATATTTTATCAAAGAGTCGTTATTACACCGAAATTACGGGTGTTACAATCCTCCCCTCCTAATTAAAATTTCGTCCTCGAAATTTGTTACACCTACGTGAACAAGTGTGGGTATCTCCGCTTCATGTCCTCCTCGGCCTCCCACGTGACATTAGCACCTCGGTGGTGCTTCCATTGGACTTTGACCATTGTTACCTCTTTATGGCGTAATTTCTTCGTTTTACTTTCTAGGATCGCCTCCGGTTCTTCGACACATCGGTTACCGTTGTCAACTCGAATCTCCGATAGAAGAATGACGCTCTCCTCCTCGGCTAGACACTTCCGCAAATAACATACGTGAAAGGTGGGATGTATCCCATCCATTTCGGGCGGTAGTTCTAACCGATAGGCTTGTAGTCCAACCTTTTCTAAAATGGTAAACGGTCCTAGGAAACGTGGGCTGAGTTTCCCCCGTTTCCCGAACCGTATGATACCCTTCCAAGGAGACACTTTCAACATCACGCGTTCTCCTACTTGGAAATCTACGGGGCGACGTTTCTTGTCGGCATAGCTCTTTTGTCGGTCTTGGGCGGCTTTCAAGCGTTCGCGGATACCCTTTACTTTGTCCGCCGTCTCTTGTATGATTTCGGGTCCCGCAAATTGCTTTTCACCCGCCTCCAACCAACACGTCGGTGTTCTACATTTCCGTCCGTATAGTGCCTCGAAAGGTGCCATCCCGATGCTAGAATGGTAACTGTTGTTGTAGGCAAATTCCACCAATGGTAGGTGTGTATCCCAATTTCCCCCGAAGTCGATCACGCACGACCGCAACATATCCTCTAGCGTCTGAATCGTCCGTTCGCTTTGTCCGTCGGTTTGAGGGTGGTAAGCGGTGCTCAACTTGAGTTTTGTACCCAAGCCCTCTTGTAGTCCATGCCAAAACTGGGAAGTAAATCGGCTATCTCTATCCGAGACAATCGATAAGGGTACACCGTGTCTTCTCACGATCTCCTTTATGTAGAGTTTGGCCAATTTATCCATGGGTAGAGTTTCACGCATCTCGAGAAAGTGAGCACTCTTCGTGAGTCGGTCCACGATCACCCAAATAGTGTCGTGACCCCTTAAGGTTCTCGGTAGTTTGGTCACGAAGTCCATGGTAATATGCTCCCACTTCCATTCCGGGATGTCCAAAGGTTGTAAAATCCCATAGGGCTTTTGGTGTTCCGCCTTGACTTGAAGGCACGTGACACACTTCTCGACGTAGCTAGCCACATCAAGTTTCATGACCGGCCACCAATAGTTCATTTTCAAGTCCCGATACATCTTGGTGCTCCCGGGATGTATGGAATACTTGGATTTGTGGGCATCCTCCAAGAGCAATTCCCGGTTGCCACCAAGCTTCGGCACCCAAACTCGGCCTTGAAACAGTTTAAGCCCGCGGCTATCCTCGGTCAACAACTCTTTTTGCTTCACCATCACCTCATCCTTGAGGTTTTCTTCTCGAAGGGCTTCCGCTTGACTTGCCTTGATCTTTCCCATCAGACTCGACACCACGCTAATCCGGTTAAGGGTCACACCCACGCCATCACCATAGCTCTTACGGCTCAAAGCGTCGGCGACTACGTTCGCCTTACCGGGGTGGTACAATAAATCGCAGTCATAGTCCTTTAGTAGCTCGAGCCATCTCCTTTGCCGCATGTTGAGCTCCTTTTGGTCGAAAATGTGTTGGAGGCTCTTGTGATCGGTGTATAGTGTACACTTGGTTCCGTAAAGGTAGTGTCGCCACAACTTCAAAGCAAACACCACCGCCGCTAACTCCAAATCGTGCACCGGATAATTCCTTTCATGATCCTTCAACTGTCGAGAGGCGTAGGAGATCACTTTGCCTCGTTGCATGAGTACGCACCCGAGTCCCATCTTGGACGCGTCGCTATAGACCACAAAATCCTCCGTTCCGTCCGGTAGCGACAAAATCGGCGCTTGACATAACTTTTTCTTGAGCGTTTGAAAGGCTTCTTCTTGTTTATCGGTCCATAGGAACTTGGCGTTCTTCTTCGTTAGCACCGTAAGCGACGAAGCGATCTTCGAGAAATCTTGGATGAATCTTCGGTAGTAGCCCGCTAAACCTAGAAAGCTTTGTATTCCTGACGGGTTCGTTGGCGACTTCCAACTCATCATGGCCTCGATCTTCGCCGGATCCACCTTGATCCCATCTCGCGACACCACATGTCCTAGAAACTGTACCTCGTGGAGCCAAAACTCGCACTTTGAGAATTTGGCGTACAATTTCTCGTCTCTAAGCACGTTCAATACTTCTCGTAAGTGTCGCTCGTGCTCGGCCTCATCTTTGGAATAGACCAAGATATCGTCGATAAAGACTATGACCGACTTATCTAGGAATGGTCTACACACTCGGTTCATCAAGTCCATGAATACCGCCGGTGCGTTGGTCAAACCAAACGGCATCACTAAGAACTCATAGTGCCCATATCTCGTTCGGAAAGCTGTCTTAGGCACGTCGTCCTCCTTCACCCTAACTTGGTGATACCCGGATCGTAGATCAATCTTCGAGAAGCACCCGGCACCTTGTAGTTGATCGAAGAGGTCGTCGATCCGAGGCAAAGGGTATTTGTTCTTTACCGTCCTCTTGTTCAGTTCCCGGTAGTCGATGCACATCCGCATGGAGCCGTCCTTCTTTTTGACGAAAAGAACCGGCGCTCCCCATGGCGACGAACTCGACCGGATGAATCCCTTCTCGGAGAGTTCTTGCAATTGCGTCATCATTTCTTTCATTTCGGTCGGAGCCAAACGGTATGGAGTGCGCGCGATCGGAGCCGCTCCGGGTGTAAGGTCAATGTGAAACTCCACTTGGCGTTCCGGTGGTAATCCGGGCAAGTCTTCCGGAAAGACGTCCGGGAACTCCCGCACCACATTCACATCGGCGAGCTCTTTCTTCTCTAATTTAGTATCGATGACGTAAGCTAAAAAGGAGGTGCATCCCTTGGCTAGGCACTTCCTTGCCTTAACCATCGAGATGGTCGTGTAGGCGCCCTTCTTCTTATCCCCATACACGGTAATCGGTTTTCCGTTAGGCGCCGGTAACGTGACCATCTTTTTGCCGCAACCTATGTTGGCGTCGTGTGCGCGCAACCAATCGATCCCTAGCACTACGTCGAAGCTACCGACATTCATGGGTATGAGGGTAGCGGAGAAAGGTTCCCCATCTAATTCTATAGTGCACCCCTCAAAGCTATCCCGAACGATCACAAGAAATCCGCCCGCTACTTCTACTACTAACGCATCAGATAAGGGAGTGGTAGGCATAGTGAATTTACTAGCTAGAGTGTCATGCACAAAAGAGCGTTCGGCGCCCGTGTCAAAAAGAACAAGCGCAGGTATGGAGTTAACGAGAAACGTACCCGATACAAGATCGGATGCCTCCCTCGCCTCTCCGGCCGTCATCTGAAAAGCCCGACTAGTCACTCTCGGCGGGGCCTCTCCTTTCGCCACGGATCCACTCGATCCCCCGGTGGGCGTCTTCTTGAATTTCGGGCAAGCATCCCGATAATGTCCTGGCTCCTTGCAGTCATAACACACCGGCACTCGGGCCCCACAATCTTGGGTCGCATGGCCCTTTCTCCCGCACTTCCCACAAGAAATGGGGTTCGTGGGGAAATCACGTCGACACGGCCCGTAGTGCTTACTTCGGCACCGGTTGCACCACTTCATCTCGTTCCGGTTCCCGCCTCGTTTCCCGTCATGAAATGTCTTGCTCGGTCGGGTCGACATGGCGGCCTCCTCAAATTTCCTCTTTTGCCCGGCTTGATAGCCTTCCACCCGGGCTTGGGTGATGTCATCCTCAATCCTCAACGATTCTTCGATCGCCTCATGGAGGGTGGTGACCCTTGCGATCCTCACCGCCGATCTTATCTCGGCCGGTAACCCACGAGAATAGGCCTTGATCTTTGCCTTCTCGTCGGGAGCCAAGTGCTCCACCATCCCAAGCTTCTCCATAAAGTCCTTTGCGTAAAAGGAAATGGGGTTGTTGCCTTTCTTCAGTCCCCGGAATTCGGCCCAGTATTTCTCGAGCATCTTCTTCTTGAACTCGGCCCACGAGAGCCTAGCGTACACCTCCGGCGTGAGGGAAGAGCGGGTCAAGTTCCACCAAGTGAGGGCCTCGCCCTTAAGAAGGTGGGATGCGAACTTGACTCGTTGGGAAGAGTCACACTCGCTAGCCTCAAAGGCCATCTCCATCTCACGGAGCCAATACAAGCAAACAACCGGGTCGGTACATCCTCGGAACTCCGGCGGTTTACACCCCAAGAAGTTCTTGTAGGAGCACCCCTTAGTTTTCCCCTTTTCTTTGCCTCCGGTGATTCGGGTCTCCTCGGTGACCACCACCACCTCCGCATCCCCCGACGCCGTAGCGGCGTTCTCTCCCACCGTCTCATTGCGTCGGTGGCTAGCATCACGATCCTCCAACATTTTCATGAAGGACTCTTGTTGTTTGCTCATGGCCTCGTTCACGGCCTTCATCACACTATCGAGCATTCTCATCTCCGGGGTCACCTCGGTTAGGACCGGGTTTGGGTCCTCAAGATTGACCCTTGGTACGTGCTCCGTTCCCCCACCGAGAACGGGAAGCCTCGGTGGGCTCTCAACCGTCTCGACCCGAACATGTTGGTCGGCGGTCGAAGCAGTTTGGTCGGGTGGTCCTCTCGCGGCGCCCGTTTGACTACGGGTATTCGCCATTCAATCTGTAATACACAATGCACGAGAATAGGATAAGAATAGACTACTTACGAACCTCAACATTTATCATCATCATAATAACAGTTACTCAAACACTCGCGTACAACGCATTCATAGATCAGTAGCTAAGTGATTTATGAACTAATCATACATAAGCATCCTCGTTACCATCACCACAACTTTGAATAAATGTGAATTCGCAATCCTATTGCTCTCCCCACCTAAGGTTCTACCCAAGGTATGTATCGTATTTCTAGTTTGCTAAGTTTAAGTCTAGGCATACTACAGTGATTACCTAGTTCGCTTAAACTAAAGCTCTGATACCAACTTGTAACACCCTAAAATCAGGGCGAACAAAAACTTTTTAATTTCACAAAAGATGGTATACAATGTACGCCAAGGCGTGAGCTCATCCCAAAACAGGGGTATAAGTAATGTACAATTAATTACAATGTTTGTAATCGAAGGAGAAATACAATAACCAAACTAGTCTAGTCCTGTCTAAGAAGAAGACTACAAAAGGGTTATCGTTCTACGGTAAGTCTCGCGGTCATAGTAGACCGGTATCTCCAATGTTCCCCCAAGCTCACTCTACGTCCGAGGCCTACTTGGGGACAATGTCCCGAGTACCTGAGAGACACATCGACACCAAGCAAGTGTTAGGCTAAAGGAGCCTAGTGAGTTGTGCAAATAATATCGTACATGAAGAATATAATAATACATGCGAGATATACAGGATATGCTAGCAATACAAAGTAGCATGTTAAACCGGTTTATTATTATCTTCGGAAACAATGGGCGCGACCCATTTCCACCAACCAATGTCCCGACATTATCTGATTCCAAACACCTCGATGCCCCGGATTTAGCATGGCGACATCATCAGAGGCCCGCGCACTTCGGAGCCACCCGAAGGCCGGCGACATAGGTACAAACCCGCGACTGTTTGGTGTGGACACATTGCGTTGGTTCGTCCAGGTTATTATCATTAGGATCGTGAGACGGAATTTAGCATCGCGTCACGTCCATATCATCTCCACACAAGACCTAGATACTGAATTTAGCATAGCATCTAGTCCATATCAATTACACATAAACCTAGACACTGAATTTAGCATAGCGTCATTTATAGAGGTATACATCGGGATCTCAAGCCCTTTATATCATTCCGGGTATGCCCCATTTCGGGTATCAACCCCATTCTCACATAATCCCAAATCATGTATCTTGTCGTGCATTTAGTATAATTACATTTATCATACAACCCGTAGATTTAATACATACGACATAGCATACGATAATCTCATCTTATACAAAGAGTCACACCATCCAAGGCATTCATATTTGCATAGCATTTCATACATACCACGAGCATCCTCAACTACACATGAGAAGTAATCTATACCAAGTTCACATATATCCACATAATCAAGTAAGGAATAGACTCCATCAAAATGATGTGCTCTCAGTTTTAACAAAATAGTTTTAGCAACTCACCTTAGGGTTTTGTGATAAAAACCCCCAAATCCCAAGATTAGGTCAAATACGAGCACAAACCTAAATCAAGTAAATCGAACCCTAAGTTAGTTAATAACCTTCATTATACACATAGATTCAACCTACAAGGGTTTATTTGAAGCTTACCAAGTGAGGTCCAACTAGAACCCTAAGTCTTGAGCTTCCCTCTTTTCAAGCAACAATGGTGGGGAAGGGGTGAGTGAGGAAGATGAAGTGAGTGAGGGGTGATTTCCAACTAGCTAGCTCCAAGTATGGATTTAGCTTCAAGATCTTGTAGGGTTTCGGATTTGGAGAAGGTAGAGAGAAAATTCAGGTGGAATGGTTGAGAAATGAAGGAGGAGTGGTCAAATGAGGTTAAGAAGGGTCAAAAACCCGTTTTCTGCCTTGTGCAGACACCTAGCGATCGCTAGGTGTCATGGCTAGCGATCGCTAGCTTGGTTCTTTTCACGGTCGCGAGCCTGTTCGCGAGCAAAAACAGAAACTAGGTAAATTTGCCTAGCGATCGCTAGGGTTGTGGCTAGCGATCGCTAGCATCTGATCCATTTCAGTCCCATTTTGCTTCGGCCATAACTTCTTCGTTTTAGCTCCGTTTTCGATTCCGAAAGAGCCGTTGGACTCGTAATTGAATTGCCTAACATAATAGACCATAAAATGCATGATTTGATCTACAATTCTAATTTCCATATTTTATCAAAGAGTCGTTATTACACCGAAATTACGGGTGTTACAGATCGCTAGCCAGAATAGCTAGCGATCGCTAGCTAGCTGACACACTTTCGCTTTCTTTGATTCTTGATGCTTTCCAACTCCGGTTCACCACTTCGCATCCTCCGTCTTCACTCGCCTTTCCCCGAGCTCCTCTTCATCGTCTCTAGCCTCCGTACCCTCGTCCATCAAACCATCTCGAACCGCCTCCTCTCGATCCTCCTCGGCTCCATTCCGTATATCGCCACCGTTTTCACCGAGTCCCTATACAAATGAACTCAAAACACCCAATTACGTACCAATAGCAAAATACTCGCACTTTGAACGGAAAAAATGCAAAATAAGGAAAAAGATACATGAACTAATTAAACTAAGAAAGAAAATAACCTATCTAATGCATGAAAAATGATGAAAAATATATGCAAAACAACACCCTATGAACTTTTTGAGAAAAAGAAACCCTATATAGGATTCTTAAAACCATTTGGGTGTCCTTGCACAATTCTAGATACCAAAACTCACCTAGGCAAGTTTGACAACAAATCTGATGATGGATTTCTTGTAGGATATTCTTCTCAAAGCAAAGCTCTTAGGGTATTCAATAACTCTACAAGAATCATAGAAGAAAGTGATAATGTCAAATGCAATGAGAACACTCCTAACATACCTGGAAGTGGTCCAAATTGGTTGTTTGACATTGTATCACTAACTAACTCTTTGAATATGAGCAATGCAGTGAATACAGGTTCGGGTACAGATCAGATCCAGGAAACAAGTCCTCTATTTGTTGTGTTTCCCATGCCATTGGAAGAATCAAATGATGACTGTACCACTGCTGAGTCAACCTCAGGAGAGCCAAAAGAACCTGAGACTGCTGAGAAGAGTGATGATCAACCATCTGGGGAAACTTCTCTCTCTGAGAACATTGAAGGAATATATGTTTCAGATGAGGGACCTCAATGGGATCAAGAACCAGAAGTGAATGATTCAAATCTAGGGGTGGACTTGCCTGAAGAACCCCTGCATCTTACAAGAACTCAGAAGAATCATCCACCTACTCTGGTAATAGGAGACATTCAGTCTCCTATGATAACAAGGAAGCAAAGCAAATCCCTACCCAATCCACACTTGAGTATGATCTCAGTTTTTCTATCTCAGACAGAACCAAAGAAGGCCCATGATGCAATGAAGGACCCAAGTTGGATAGAGGCTATGCAAGAAGAACTGTTGCAATTTGTCTTGCAGCATGTGTGGGATCTGGTGGATCTCCCAATACGAAGTGGATTTTCAGGAACAAGACTGATGAAAGGGGGATTGTTATTAAGAACAAAGCCAGATTGGTAGCACAACGATATACTCAAGAGGAAGGAATAGACTATGATGATGTATTTGCTCCAGTTGCCAGAATTGAAGCCATCAGGCTATTCTTGTCATTTGCATCTTACAAAGGATTCAAAGTATATCAGATGGATGTCAAGAGTGCCTTTCTCTATAGCATTATAGATGAAGAGGTGTATGTCAGTCAACCACCAGGGTTTGAAGATCCCAAATACCCTGACAAAGTGTATAAGTTGAGAAAAGCACTGTATGGTCTTCATCAAGCACCTAGGGCTTGGTATGATACCTTGTCCTCCTATTTGTTGGAAAACAAGTTTGAGAGGGGTGTCATTGATAAGACCTTGTTCATTAAGAGAACAAAGACTGATATGCTTCTAGTACAGATCTATGTGGATGATATCATCTTTGGATCTACAAGGGATGATATGTGCAAGGAGTTTGAGGAGCTGATGCATAAGAAGTTCAAGATGAGTTCCATGGGAGCACTCACTTTCTTTCTTGGTTTACAGGTCAAGCAGAAGGCTGATGGTATTTTTATCAATCAGTCTAAATATGTGGCATCATTGCTTTAAAAGTTTGGGATGAATGATGCAAAGCCAGCTAGCACTCCTACGGAAACACACAAGCACCTTACTGCTGATGTTGAGGGGGAGGAAGTTGATGTTCACCATTACAGATCCATGATTGGATCATTAATGTATCTTACAGCTTCAAGGCCTGATATTATGTTTGCTGTTTGTGTTTGTGCCAGGTTTCAGGTTAGGCCAAATGAGTCTCATCTACATGCAGTCAAAAAGATATTCAAATATCTCAAGGGTCAACCAAGGTTGGGACTTTGGTATCCCAATGACTCTTCTTTTGACCTAGTGGCTTACACTGATAGTGACTATGGAGGAGCAAATTTGGATAGAAAGTCTACATCAGGAGGATGTCAGTTCTTGGGAGGAAGATTGGTCTCATGGCAGTGCAAGAAACAGACCACTGTTTCACAATCAACAACAGAGACTGAATACATAGCTGCATCTCAGTGCTGTTCACAAGTTCTATGGATTCAGAATCAAATGCAAGATTATGGTCTTTCATTCTTGCAGACACCAATCTATATTGACAATAACAGTGCTATCAGCATTGTTAACAATCCTGTCAAACACTCCAAGACCAAACATATAGAGATCAAGTACCACTTTATCCGAGACTGTAATGAAAAGAAGTTAATTCAGGTTCTGAAAGTCCACACTGATGATCAATATGCAGACCTGTTCACTAAAGCCTTTGATGTAGGCAGGTTTACATTTTTGGTTACAGGAGTAGGAATGATGAACTCTGAATAACCCTCTTCTTATTACATTTATTTTGTACTATCTCTGTATTATGTCTTTCTTTCTTATTTGTCTTCTATTATTTGGTAGGTATTTAATACGTTTGTGAATGTTGCAGATAGTTGGTGGAATCATTGGATTGGTCAAAAGATGCAGGGTGAAGTTACCACTGCTTATTTGAAGTTACTTCTGCTAGCAGTTTCACTATCGCAAAGCATAGTTTCTATCACTAAGTCTTTACCACTGCTCGTTTCGCACATTACCACCGCTAGCACATTCGCACATTACCACCGCTAGCACATTTGTACTTTACCACTGCTGGTTACATAAGCGTGTTTTTACCACTGCGCGTGCTTTTTACCACTGCTTTTAACCTAACACGCGTAAGGTACCACTACTAGTGTATTTTACCACTGCGCGTGCTTTATACCACTGGTTTTAACCTAACACGCGTATGGTACCACTGCTTTTAACTTAACACATGTATGTTACCACTGCTCTTGTATTTTACCATTGCTAGTGTTACTTAATTTCAGTTACCCCCGCTTTCATTGAGATGCACAATACCACTGCTCATGGTTCGAGTATAAAAGCCCTAAACTGACCGCCTTTTTCACAAACGGCTATTCTGTGCTTTTGCTCTAAAAACGTTTGCGATTCTGCAACTTTTCTCTCTCTGTGTTCTTGCAATTCAATCTTCTTTCGTTTCGATTACTGATTCTACATCTGTTCTATGGTTTTTCTTGTTCGTTCGATAATGGATTCTCTTTACTTTGTTAAGGATCACAACAAAGTTGGCTATCTCACCAAAGATAGCAATTCCGAAGGGTTTGAAGATATTCTTGATTTCTTGGCCTCATCCACTATCGCATATGCCGCAACCCTCAATCCAACTATCTACATTCGGCATATGAATGATTTTTGGGCCAATGCGGTGGTGGAGGAACTTGAAGGGGTCAAACAAATCCAGACCACCATCAGTGGTCATTCTCTGACTATTAATCCCGCAAAGATCAGACAACACCTACGTCTACAGGATGAGTCAGGTACAACTATGCTCTCTACTTCCACCATCATGGAAGCTTTTCTAAGAATGGGGTATACAGGCTCTCGTACTTCTTTAAAATACCTTAAGGGTAAATTTTGCCCTCAGTGGAGGTTCTTTGTGCATACCCTATTACATTGTTTTTCAAAGAAAACTACAAGTTTTGGTGAGTTTAGTAGTACCATTGCCTCTGCTTTGGTTTGCCTAGCTACTAATCAGATTTTCAATTTCTCTCAAATGATTTTTGATGATCTTGTCTACAATCTTGAAAACATGAATAATTCCAAAGTAAAATCTTTTTACATGTTTCCAAGATTTGTACAAGAAGTGATAACCCAAGAATTGACAGATGTACCCATGGATGGAGACACTTATCAGAGCTCTGCTCTTGGTAATAAAGTGTTTTCTAACATGCAGAGACCTGCTCCAGGCTCAAATGACATTTTCACCCCATTGTTCTCAACAATGATGAGGGTGAACCACCCACAAGGTGAGGCATCAGGCTTGCAGCCCTCACATTCAAGCATACCCACTGATGACCTACCCCCACCTACCACTGATACACTTCCTCAGTCCCTTGATTCAACCCCCACCCCTACATTCAAAAGATACATAAGAAAGAACAGGGAGGCTCCTTCCTCCTCTGGTTCTAAACCCCAAGAGCCTATAAGCCCTCAATTGGAGCACTCTCCTTCTGATATTTTCCAAAGGGATACCCCTGGAGTGATGCCCCACTCAAGTGTAAAGAAGGTGCCCTCTCAGGAGAAGGATGGGCATGTGGTTGGTGAGGCTCAAACTACTGATGTTGCACAAGGTGTACATCAGGACAGTTTGAACATAACTAAGACCCCCACCACGGCAACTCCTAGTGAGAAATCACAGGGAGGTCCCAGGCGCCAAGAAACCAAGGGGCAGCTAGTGCTTCAGCTAGACTGAAGGCTTCTGCTAAAAAGCTCAAAGATCCAGTAATGGAGGTAAAAACTCCTAAATTTGGTGAGGGCAGTTATACACATAAAGAATTGATGGCAGACCTGGCAACCATTGCCAAAGATTTGAAAGCTCATGATGGGAACTTTCAAATTCATGAGGAGAAGCACAAATCGCATGAAGAGAGGCTGGATATACTGGAGAAGATGGTTGATGTTCAGAATCAGCTCATTAAGGATAAAGATGCAATGCTGGAGGAACTTCTAAAGAAGCTTAAGTCTCAGGGTGCTCTGATGGCCTCCATGCGCTTGAAGAAGAAATACTCCACTTTGGTCCCATTCACAAAGGGGGAGAAGAGATCAAAGGTTAAGGGGGAGTACAAGAAGAAGGAAAAGACTGTTGAAGACACTGAGGTTGTGAATGAACCTTCAGTTGATGCTGATACTGAAATGCCTGAAATTGTGAAGGAAGCAGGTGCTAAGGGGGAGACTAAGAAAGAGATTGGTACAGAGGCTGATCCAGAGGTAAATGAGGATGAGGAAACTATTGTTGAGTTACTTTTGAAACTTCCTAAGGCTATTCCAAAGGCCAAAGGAGTTGTCATTAGTGAGCCTGTACAGACTGATGTTTTAAAGAAGAAGGCTGAAGTGTTGGATCCAAAAGATAAAGGCAAGAAGATTATAGAAGAAGAAGCTATATTAGAGTCTGATGATGAGGATGAAGGGTTCAAGCCAGTGGTAGACCCTGTAACTGAAGGAATTCTCTCAGATGCTCTGATTCAAGAAATTGAAGAGGAAGATGAGAAAAGAAGAAAAGAGGAGTTGGCTGCAATAGCTGAACAAGACAGATTGCCAGCTGAAAAACTTCAAGAACAACTGGATCAAGAAGAACCAGTGGTGATCAAGAAGAAGCCTCTGAAGAAAACCACAAAGAAAGCTACTCCAAAGGCTGTGACAGAAAAGAGGAGAATCATGGTAAGATATCTGTCTGGTGCTCTTGGAAAGCCAGTTCAGTATTTTGCCAAGTGGGATTTAGAAAAGATTGAGAACAAGTACAATGTTACAAGGGAGGCAATGCACCTAGAAGCCATGGAGGATCAACAAATAGAAACAGAAGATGTGTCTTTAGTGCAAAGAAAGAGGAAGAGAGATCATGTGAAAGATCAGGTTACCATTGCTGTAGGTAATGCTGGTATTACCACTGATGTTGTTGAAAAGAGTGCACCAGAGGTACCAAGGAATGAAGAGTTTGAAAAGGAGAAAGAGGCTGAGAAGGATGAGAAGGCTGAGAAGGTTGAGAAGGTAACTACTACTGCTGAACAGATGGTTGAAAAGGAGGTTGAAGTTGCTGAATCACCTAAACCAAAAAGAAAGAAATCAATAGCAAAGAAGGGGAAGAAGACCAAGGAGATTGAAGAAACCTCAGACATTACCATGTGGATATACTTTGAACACATGGATGTTGATGCATTTAAAGTATTTAGAGGTGATGGTCAGTTTGAAATTTTTGCCAGCATACTTGGACTATTCAGAAAGCTGTCCAGGGCTGATCTCAAAAGGATGTATGAGATTGGATGCAATAAGGAGGTTGAAGACTTTGAGGAAGCCAGATTGCTGATTGAGGATCTAAAGATGATGTTTGCTTTCTCAAAGACAAAGGCTGAATTGAAAAAGAACAGCAAAAGAGACATGGATGACAGTGTTGGTGAAGGGAAAGTTGTGTCTTGGAGCACCTATGACAATAGGGTGTTCTCAGTTACTTTTGAGAACGGCAGAATGAGCTATTTCCTAGTTGATAAGAGGTATGATTTTGAACCCATCATGATCAATAGCATGTTGGAGGTAAAGGAGAAAGAGGAAAAAGCTATCTGATCTTGACAAGGAATTGGTGGAAAAGTTGAAGGAGCAATTACTAGAAGTGAATGAGAGATATTTTGATGTAAAGATGATTGAGCAAAGACCCAAGAAAGTTACAGGATGGGGTGTTGATAAAGACTTAAAGTATGTGATAAGGATGGATGATGGTTCTGAACTCAGTGATTCTGATTGGGTAAAGATCTTAGAAGCTTGTACAAGGGATCATCTAAAGGAGATGTATGAGGTGAGATGCAAGGTAATTGATGTAGCAGTGGATGAAAGAACAAATTCTGAGAAGACTGAAAAGATGAAAGCTGCACTGGAATGTTTGTATTGGTTGTTTGAACCATTCAGACTTTTAGACTTAAGGAGTAAAAGTTGTGAAGCAGTGAAAGAGTGGAGATGGTATGAAAAGTGCAGAGTGTACAGTCTGAATATCAATGATGGTGACAAAGAGTATTATATGGAGGAATGTGATACTGATGCATTTGATGTACAAAGACTGCAAGGCATGGTGAATGCAAAGTTGATTACACGTGGAGAGCCTACCAAATCTGCAAGGTTGCTGGTAAAGAAAATCAAGACATACTTGAACATCAGACTCAAGAACTTAGCTCCTCATGTTTGAGAAGTTAAGTTAAGGGGAGATTGTTGAGTCTGAAGATACCACTGCTGGAAGGTTACCACTGCTAGCTTTGGAGTTACTACCACTGATAGTTCATCTGAAGATTACCGCTGCTAGTATGTGTGTTAACACTGAAGGACAATGAGCACTACTTGTAGCGTATACACATGAGGCACACGTTCATTTTGTAGCACATAGCGGCATACACATGAAACCGGATTTAGTTATAGTTCTTTTATGCACTTTTAAATATGTAAGTCACTACTGATAATTTCTTTTTAAACATCCATCGTTTTTGGTATTGTGGGTATTTTTAGTGAAATGAAATAAACCACATTTACATGATAATTTTCTTCACGTTGCTGGTATTTAAAGATGTTGATTGCATGTTGTGTCGTTACAATATTTGGTACTTTACATAAGAGATCTATATCTTTTGGCTCCTTTTCTATATTGGGCTCTTTCTTCTCTATTTTAAGATTTGTATGATAGACAATTTCAAGTGACTCATCATCGACGCACTAAAATATGCTTAGCTTAATTCTACAAGTTGTTTAACATTTATCGTTTTTCTTACCTGTTTATATTTGTCCAAGACTGTGCTTAATATAATAGGTGTGGTCATGTCTGTTGAGTCTGAAGATACCACTGCTGATACTACTGCTGGAAGGTTACCACTGCTAGCTTTGGAGTTACTACCACTGATAGTTCATCTGAAGATTACCACTGCTAGTATGTGTGTTAACACTAAAGGACAACTTACCACTGCCAGTACAAGAGTTACCACTGCTAATACAAGTTACCACTGCTGGAACAGAATTGCCACTGCTGTTGAAGATTACTACTGATTCTGTTTTGCCACTGCTGAAGAGATCAAGATAAGGAAAGGATTCTGTTGGAGAAGATATGGGATAGATACGATTATCTTGGAGATTATCTAGAGTAGATTTACTTTCCTTATTGTAATCTTGTAACGCGTATAAATAGTTGATAGGTTTTCAATGTTTAGATACGAGTCTTTAAGCTTTTGTTTAGAATTATTAAGCCTCAAGATTGTTCTTGAATCCCTGCAATTGAGAAGAGTTGCACGTCTTATTTGAGCCTGTTCAAATCAGATTGGGGCTTTGGTTGTAATCATTAAGCTTTTGACTAATACACAATTTGTTACTCAATTCATTGTTAAGTCAATCAAAGTGTTATTCCGCAAACTTCTTTGATTTAGTTTTCTGTTCTTGATAATTTCGATCCTGTCAATGTCTTAGCGTGACGTAGTTTCTGCACATTTGAATAGTGGCAAACCTATGGATGATCAAGGTGTTGAAAACTAATTTGAACTCGTGTCTGAAGTAAATGAAAGAGAACCGAATTATGGGTTCGTGAATGGGGACTTTGTCACTTGATTATGATACGACCATACGATCTCATATTTTTGTAGATTGTTGCTTTTTGATACTAGAGACTCTTACAATTAAAAGATAGTTGGTTTGCCTTGAACAACCCTTTTTTTTTCTTTTTTTCTATTGTATTAAATCTTAAAGAGTATTTGTTGAATACAATTTGATGTCACATGTCATGAGTTGTTTTACTTATCTTGAACAATCTTTTTTCTTTTTCTTCTATTGTCATTCTTCAGTGCTCACACACATATTTTTCCAACTTTGAAATACATTAGTATGTGTTTCTGTAACAATTTGAGTTGTTGTCGTCCTCAAAAGTCATTTGCTATTATTATGCATTATGTTTATAGGTTATATTTGCCATAAAGGATAGGAAAATAGAGATGGGAGTCTTTTCTTATGTTTTTAGTTCTAAATACAAAGGTAAAATAACTTGACAAGAGAGTAAAGTGAAATTCACAATTTGTGTTTTTTTTTTTGTAAACATTATATGTTTCTCAAGGTTTGTAGGATAGTATCCATAGAGTAGAATAAAGCTGATAGTTTTAAAGAAGTAACCATCGATCTTGAATACAGAGTAGAATAAATGTGACAATTTTAAAAAGTAACCACCAATCTTGAACACATAAATTATTCAAAGAAGCGACACCTATATATTTTCCACATGCAATCGTATATATATTTTATATATATATATATATAATATATAGAGGGATTTTCTTTTGTGAACTTTTTTTTTGTGTGAACTTGTGAACTTTCTTCAAAACGACTATTTCATAGGTTAAATTAATGAAATTGATTCATGAAATTGTTTAATATGATGAAATTATATCATATGATTCATTTTTTGATGAAAATGTTTCATATTTCGGTATTTTTTACGTAACTTTTTCATTCTTATGAAACTGTTTCATATATTTTTATAAAACCTTTTGATTTCACGTAAAACCACCAAAATATGAAACAATTTCAACAAAAAATGTATCATATGATATAATTTCATCATATTAAACAATTTCATGAACCAATTTCATTACTTTAACCTATGAAATCGTCGTTTTAGAGAAAGTTCACAAGTTCACACAAAAAAAAAGTTCACAAAAGAAAGTCCCTCTATATATATATATATATATATGTGTGTGTGTGTGCGTGTGTAAAAATGAAAGGAATTATAGAAAGTAGAATTGATGCACGTACATGATGCCAAATCCTATGGTATCCCTTACCCTCCAAATGCTACCAAGGGAAAAAGATTCAGCAGCCACTATGCACCTTTTTTATGTAAAGAAGATAGGAAATATCATATGTCATGTAGAATATATCACATAATTGACGCAAGCCATATAACATAATCAGATGCAATCAAAAGTATGTGTTTATTATATTGCTTTTTGTGGTTGTGATGCTCAACATCTATGAACTTTAACGAAGATACCGTATATATATCATAGGCTATGGTTCGATTCTGGTTGAAGAGAAAAAAGAAAACTCCTCTTAATTAGCTCTTTGCATATGTAAGTTGCTTCTATCAGCATTTTAGATTTGCATAAATAACGAAAATCTACCCATACGGAAAACAAATTATAAGTTTTACTTAATATTTCATTATAATAGGCTATTCACCTCTAAAAGTTAACCTCGACGTCCCAAATTTTGAGTTAAATATTTAGTGGAACACTTTAATTTCGAGATACGTATTTAAAGATTACAAAGTAATTATTATTACATTTTGGGACGTCGTCAAGTTTTAGACTTAAGGTTTGACTAAAGTTAGTCAAGGTTAACTTTTAGCTCATTTTAATGGGGTTATCCATTCCAATTTTAATGGGGTTAAAGGGTTATCCGTTCCAATTTTAATGGGCTTAAATGAGCTAAAAGTTAACCTTGACTAATTTTAGTCAAACCCTAAGTCTAAAACTTGACGACGTCGCAAAATGTAATAATAATTACTTTGTAATCTTTAAATACGTACAGTAGAAACTCTATAAAATAATACACTTGGGACCACCAAAATTTATTAATTAAAACAGTTATTAATTAATCGACAAATTAATAATATTAATTTATATATTAATTAATATTTTATTAATTTATAGTAGAATACTTAGTTTACAAACACCTTTCAAGCTTCCACTTAATTATTGTAGACAATGCATGTATATCAAATGAACGGCCCAATTTGAAAGAAACCTTCAATCTCCCACCTTATTATGCTTCTTGTGTTCAATGTATCACTTTATGGACATTAAAATTATTTTCTATATAAATAAAAGATAAAAATAGGTTAACACAAACAAATCATACACACAACATGGCTTCCCATCTTAAAGGTGTGAAAAAAACAACAATGACAGACGAGATTCAAAGAGCATTATGCAAGCACAAGGATAATCCAAGGAACGGTCAAATTATTAATTTATATTTTATATGGGGTCTAAAGAAATTATCAAAAATGTATTATCTTATAATTTTAGTGAATTATTAATTTAGCACCCTATCCCCGAATCGGGACCGACAAAAAATATTATCTTAAAGAGTTTATTAAATAATCGAGTATTACTTTATCGAGTTTCTACTGTATCTCCAAATTAAAGTGTTCCACTAAATATTTAACTCAAATTTTTGACACTTTAATCCTATTATTAAAATAATTTATTGAATCTCAGTGCTATGTTTGATAACAACTCTTAACGTCGGTTATCCTTTTAATAACTAAAAGAATTATCCGTTCTAACTTAGGTGTCTCAACATTTATAAATCATGACATTCATTGAATCATTTGTTTCAAAAGTTAAAACGTAATAATAAATTTCTCACAACAAAATAACGCTTTTTAACAGTTGTTAAATTATATGAAATTAAAATAATTTTCTAATTACTAGTCATGATAACAAACTAATTATAGAAGTCTCACTTATTAACTAAATAGAAAAGCTCCTCAAATGAATAACTAATAAATAATTCAAACGAATTAAATCGAAAACCAAAGATTCAAATAAGATTTGATGTTAAAAACTTATTATATAACCCAAATATAATGGGTCCATATAAGATAAGGCCAGGCCCATAAGGAATGCTTTTCTTTTTTTATTTTCATTATTGGCCCAACATTAACCCTAAATTGTTTAACCATTCTTCTTGATTTCTTTTATGCTAAAGCTCTAGAAAACCAATTTCCTAGTTGAGCTAATTACATTTTTGGTCCCTGTGGTTTAAGCGTTTTAACAGTTTGGGTCCCTAAAACAAAATATCTATGGATTTCATCCTTGTGGTTTGCATTTCATAACGATTTGGGTCCCTAAATTTAACACCGTCCAAAAGTGAGCCGTTAGCCCCATCATGTGCACGGCACATGATGGGCATTTTAGTCATTTCACCTATTTTTTATTTCATTTAAATAAACAGGGACCAAATCCGTAATCTGCAACAACCTTTCTTCATTGACCAACCATTTCCACCATGAACCACCACCACCCATTTCTACCATTAACCACCCCCATTTCCACCATTATCTTGTATATTTTTATATAAAAAATTAAAAAACTACCATCCAAAATCCCTTTTAGCAAAATTGAATAATTTTCACCATGGCTTGAATCGAATCTAAGAACCTTAAATTACCACATGATTCTGATGGAATTATAAAACATATAAAAACCCTAAATTGCCAATCAAAATGAAAACATAAACCGACTTACTTAGGGAAAAATTGAAAACCTAAACAAGCATTATAACAATCAAAAACTTATGTAACAGAAATGAATTAAAGAGAAGAATATATTAAGAGAAAAATCGCCAATTACAAAAATTTCAAATACAAAAAGTTGATTACAACACACATATATTAAAAATTTGGTAAGGAGAAGAACAGATCTAAAAGATACAAACCCCAAACTTGTTGTACAAAACCCTAAATGCTAATAGAAGAGCAGATCTAGAATCAAGAGGTTGTCGTAGATGAAGACGAAGAAATCGGAGGCTGTCATGGATGGATGTCGAGTATGGGGTTGAGATGTGGTGGCAGTGGTGATGCATACGGTCAGGGGAGGATCCCTATGGTGGTGTGAACGACGGATTTGGGTAGTGAAAACGTGGTGGATGTGGTCTATTGGTGCAGTGAACGGCGGTAATGGAGGAGGAGGAGGCGGTGGCGGTAGTGGAGGAGGAGGAGGCAGCGGCGGCGTGGTGGTGATGAAGATGGTTAGTGAGGACGAATTAAGGCGGCGGTGGCGACGGTGGTGGTGGAGGAATGTGGTGATGAAGATGGATGGTGGAGGACAAAGGCGGCGGAGGCGATGGTGGTGGTGGTGGAGGAGGATGGTGATGAAGATGAGTGGTGGAGAAGGATGGTGGTGATGAAGATGGGTGGTGGAGGAAGGTTGTGAATGATGATGGAGATGGAGAGTTGGTTTTGCTGGAAAAGGGGATAAAGATGGAATGGAATCTTTTTTATTTCTTTTTTATTTCTTTATATTTTATTAATACATAATAAGATTAATTACATATTTGGTCCTTGTTATTTTAAATGAAATAAAAAATAAGTGAAATGACCAAAATGCCCATCATGTGCCATGCACATGATGGGTCTAACAGACCAAAAATAGACGGCGTCCATTTTGGGGACCCAATTCGTTATGAAATGCAAACCATAAGGACGAAATGCATAGATATTTTGTTTTAGGGACCCATACTGTTAAAACGCTCAAACCACAGGGACCAAAAATGTAATTAGCTCTTCCTAGTTCATATGTTATTAAACAACCCGAAAATCGTTAAAACCTCAAAATCAGATCTTGTAAACTAAAATCCGAGACATAAGTATAATTATCTTATTCCGTTAACACGTAAAAAATGCATCTAAACTTAACTTAAAATGTTAAGTAAATACATGTTGGGGGATAAAGTTGGGAATCTAAACTTAAGGGGCTAGAGTTGTCACATTACTAAATCTTAATAGCTATAAGAGAAATTGAAAAAATGCATACCATTTATAATTTTATATAGTAAACTCCATTGTCCCTACTCCCTATTAGTTTCATTTTCATTCTCATCGCCATATTTCCCTCACTCTAAAACTCTTATTCTTTCTAAAAATTCTTGCAATTTACTAAAGAAATCAAGGCAACAGCAACAATCATAAATTCAGAATCCACTCTTCCAATGATTCTTAAAGATATAAGTTTCTTTCAATTTCATCGGAATTTTTTAGGTTAAATTTATTTTGAGGTTGGTTTTAAATTGTGCCTATGTTTAGTCTATGAATTAGAGTTACAATTGTGGTTGAATATTTGGTTAGTTAGCTTTGGTTGGCTAAAACTTGACCACAAAGTGAAATGGTAAAATTATGGATTCCATATGGGTAGGTTGTGTGTATATATGATTACCCGCTCATCAAGTGTTCGACTAAATGTCTAAGACAACAAAATTGCAAGATTAACAACCTATAACTCACACACCGTAAGACAGAAATGGCTCATATTTTACAGCTGAAAATCCCTTACAGTTTACTGCAACTATATAAAGGGTCTAACACCTAATTGTGATTTTAAGTTACTCATAGGAGCATGCTTTTAGGGCTGGTGGTAGTTTGCTAAGGATTAACACTGTTGTTTTGTAAACTTTGTATAAAATGAATGGATAATCTAAATGAGGTGATTCCAAATCCAATAGACTCGTAAGATCTCATATTACAACTTTTTTTTAGATTGTAAATCTGTTGTGGCCTCTATGTAGGGGCGAAAAAAATGCTCCAAATGAGGGAGAACAGAAGGTGATAGGTGCAGTATCTTGAGCTACATTTGTTGTTTTACGCTATGCATATCCGTCTCATACTATACCACAACCTTATACAAATCAATCCAAAATCTATCTAGGTCTAATCTAGAGATAAGAAGGGGTAAAAACATGGGTCTTATATATACTGATATACTTAAGTAGATCCGTCAGTTATTATATAGATGGTAATAGGTGCTTATTTGTGTAAAGGTGATCATGTGTGACTCGTATCAACTCTTCGGGCCTTCGATTGTGATATTTCATCATCATCATCATCATCATCTATTCAGGTACAGATTCTATTCTCACTTGACATGGGGATAACCATTTGTATAAGACTTCCTAATTAGCATCAATTATGATAAATTGTGAATATATTAGTTTCAAATTCTCATTGCTTGTTAACTGTTATTGAGCTCTTATTTTCTTTTGAAATTTGACTTTGTATTTGGAACATGGATTGTTTGATTACTTGACTTATTAAATTGCTTTTATGAACCATTTCCTATATACTCAATATTGGGGGCACCGGTATTGAGATGCTTCTATGGTGGGTAAAACTATCATGGCGTTCTTATTTTATATAAAATCCTTAAAAGCGGACTTGGTTAAGTACCGGTCAAATAGAGGGCGCATGGATCGATCCTAAAAACTGTTATGAGAGTATAAGTTGTGGACATCGGACCATATAGACATTGCCAAGCAATTGTTTTAAGGGATATTCTAGCTACATGGGGTCCCAAAGTCCATCACATCTGACTGAGACAAGTCCCTAGCTTACTTATGATTGACCCTTTGGCAAAGTTTTGGCATGGAGCTCATTTTTTTAAGTACTGCTCACCCACAATCAAACGATCAAGCAGAAGTAGTTAATTGCACTTTTGGAGGCCGGATTTGTGGTATTTGCAGACAAAAGTCGAAGTCATGGGATATGGCTATCTCAGGCTAAATTCCCTTACAATCAATAGTGCAGTTCTTAAATAAACTGACAGTTTACCATTCTCGATAGTTTGCAAACCGCTCCCAAATAGGTTGTATACATAGTTGAGCTTATGGGAAAGGTAATCATACTCCCTAAGATGGTTGAAGATTTGCAAAAGGCACACACCAAAACACAAGAAAAGATTGCTCTAGCAATTACGAAGTACAAAGTAGTGGTCAGGGAACATGGACACACCAAGACCTTTGAGGAAGGGGATGCAGTTATATCTACCAACCCAAGGAATGGTTACTTGTTGATACATATGCCAAGCTTAAAGGAAGTTTGACCCTTACAAGATAATACGGAAAATAAATGCCAATATATATGTCGTTGACCTCCCCGATACTATGACTAAGCTACCTTGAAATCTGGCGAGTTCTAAATAATCGCTTGGCAACGATGGATAACTTAACAAAACGCGGAATCTCGGCCAACCCGGTTTCGTGTAAACTTTGTAATGTGGTCCAGGAAAGTTCGGATCATATTTTTGGTGATTGTTCTACTGCCAAAATCGTGTCGGCACATCTTTCGAGCTGGGTGAATTGGTGGCCAACCGATACTCATTCGGTCTCACAATTGTGGGGGATTATAGGCTCTAACTCGGCTAATAGATTGGAGAGGAATATCCGAAGAACTATCGGAGCTGCTTTCTTTTGGGAGATGTGGAATAATCGGAACCGTAAGGCATTCAATGGGACCATCAAATCGGAAAAGGTGATCTCGGAAGACATTAAATATACCGCTTATGATTGGGTTAGGTGCAGAACCAAATTTGGTAAGGGTATTAGTTGGGAGAATTGGTGTTGTAACCCTTTTTCTGTCATTCCTTCTTGTACTAGTCTAGCTCCTCGCTAGTTAATAAAATTGCCTTTTCTTGCGGTCCAAAAAGAAAGAAAAAAAAGCTACCTTGAAAACCTTTTATTTTTATTTACGTTTCTAATCAGGTTTAATTATTTCCTAGTTAATTAAGATTTTCTAATTAGAATATAATTAGATTTTCTAATTAGAATATAATTAGATTTTCATTGGTATTCATATTGTTTTCTTCACCTTTTCATTAGCCATCATATTGTAGATAGTTAGGTGTTATAAAATTCCATCAAAACGTGATCCGTCAATCATAAGAACATAGAATATTTTACTTCTTGTTAGTTTCTTCTAGAATGAAAAGAAGCTTGAAAAACAAACTTTTAATTATATCATTCCTTTTCATTATATAGGCGTATGGTTGGGGTATTGAAGGGCCAGGAATGAGAATGAGAATGAGAATGAGAATGAAAACTACTGTTTAATTTGATATTATATAATAGAATCATTTTTGCAGATCCATTAATTTCTATTACTGAACAAAATGGGCGGAATCAAAATTTTATTTCTACTTGGTTCTCTTTTTCATCCATTGTTCCATCTATGGATGTTAACCGAAGTATCTTTTGTATTTTCAAGTCGGAAAAACATATTTTTTTAATAGGAAACAATTTTTCTTTGATTACATTGGGTTAACCAAACAACATCAATGCAATGCTCACTCCTATTCTCATTCTCATTTTCATTTCCTGAAATGAACCAAACATCTCCTTAATTAAATTACATAAGATTAACCATCGTTATTGTTATTAACTTTTCTGCAGAAACATCATGACCGACCTGCTAAATAAATGTAACACCCTCCCTCCCGCGCAGCCGGGACAAGAGGTGTATATTCCGATAAACGGATCAAACTTAAATCACCAATATTCAGAGTTTACTATGCTTCCCAAAACAACATACATAAATATAAATAAAACTTCAAAGATACTTACGACCCAAAATGTGATCTTCTAACTGTTTCCGAAAAGGTTTATATAACACCGATATAAAAAAATACGAAACTTATGACTTCAATTCTTAGCTTAATCTCGATCCTTCATCCCGACCCTTGGAGTAGTCCTAGAACCTGCCGAGGAAACAAAACAGACCTCGGCTGAGCAATTTCGCTCAGTGGGCGGATAATGTATGTAAACAATACCAAGCAATATAAACTTCAAATATTACTTAGAGACAAAGCAAATCACAGTCGATAGTTCGAAACATTATTAATGTTGAAATCATAAAAAAATATCAAGAAAACCATTGTATTGCAATAATAAGTTGTCTAATTGCATGGTCAGTCCAATTAGACGTGGAATGTCGGTGTCAGGCACAACACCACCCATCCCCCGATAACCAATTTAATTATGGTATTCGGCTCTATACGAAAATCGGTTCTATCCGGTATTCGGTTCCCGATAACCAGGCATTTTCTGGTATTCGGCTCTTGGATGCATCCTACGTCCTCTATTTGACTTGGCCTAGCCTTTACGAGAACGCCATGGCTATTAATAGCCACCATGGAGGCATCTCAACACCCGTGGCCCAAGTGTTGAGTCTAAATCAAAAACAATAAAACGCTTATGGTTGAAACAATGGTTCCATTATTCGTAGAACCAAACTCAATCTCAAAATAATCAATTCAACCGATAACGGATCGTATCATAATATCCAAACAATGAAAATGGTTCAAAGAGTGTTTGTCAAATCAACCGAAAACGGATCTTAACTTCCAAAATCAATTCATTTAGAAATCATTCAAACTATTTTTAAAAACTAAGTCATGAGGTGACAGGATCGAAAATATATCAAGAACAGAAAACTCAAATCAAAGAAGTTTGCGGAATAACACTTTGAATTGATTAACAATGAATAATAGAACAGATTGTGTACTGATCACAAGTTTAACGATTACAACCAAAGCCCCAATCTGATTTGAACAAACTCAAACCAAACGTACAATACTTCTCTATTGTAAGGATTCAAGAACAATCTTGAGGCTTCTAATTCTAAACACAAAACTTAATGAACTCGTACTGAACAATGAAAACCTAGCAGCTATTTATACAAGTTACAGATTACAATAAGGAAAGTAAATCTACTCTAGATAATCTCCAAAATACTCATATCTATCCCATATCTTCTCCAACAGAATCCTTTCCTTATCTTGATCTTCTCAGCAGTGGCAGAACAGAAACAGTGGTAACCTTCAACAGCAGTGGTAATTCTGTTCTAGCAGTGGTAACTTGTAACAGCAGTGATAACTATTGTACTGGCAGTGGTAACGAGTTCTTTAGTGTTAACACACATACTAGCAGTGGTAATCTTCAGATCAACTCTTCAGCAGTAGTAATCCCAAAGCTAGCCGTGGTATCCTTCCAGCAGTAGTATCAGCAGTGGTAACCTCAGACTCAACAATCTCCCCCTAACTTAACTTCTCAAACATGAGGAGCTAAGTTCTTGAGTCTGATGTTCAAGTATGTCTTGATCTTCTTTACCAGTAGCCTTGCAGATTTTGTGGGTTCACCTTTTGTGCTCAATTTTGCATTTATCATCCCTTGCAGTCTTTGCACATCAAGCATATCAGTATCACACTCCTCCACATAATATTCTTTATCACCTTCATTCACCACAAGACTGTATACTTTGCTCTTTTCAAACCATCTCCACTCTTTCACAGATTCAAAACTTCTACTCCTTAAGTCTAAAAGTCTGAATGGTTCAAACAACCAATACAAACATTCTAGTGCAACTCTCATCTTCTCAGTCTTCTCAGAGTTAGTTCTTTCATCCACAGCTACATCAATTACCTTGCATCTCACCTCATACATCTCCTTCAGATGATCTCTTGTGCAAGCTTCTAAGATATTTACCCAATCAGAATCACAAAGTTCAGAATCATCATCCATCCTTATCACATACTTTAAGTCTTTGTCAACACCCCATCCTGTGACTTTCTTAGGTCTTTGCTCAATCATCTTCACATCAAACTACCTTTCATTCACTTCCAGTAACTGTTCTTTCAACCTTTCTACCAGCTCTTTGTCAAGATCAGATAGCTTTTCTTCTTTCTCCTTTACTTCCAACATGCTGTTGATCATGATGGGTTCAAAATCATATCTCTTATCCACCAGAAAATAGCTCATCCTAGCTTTCTCAAAAGTAACTGAGAACACCCTATTGTCATAGGTGCTCCAAGATATCACTTTTCCTTCACCAACACTATCAACCATGTCTCTTTTGTTGTTCTTCTTCAATTCAGCCTTTGTCTTTGAGAAAGCAAACATCATCTTCAGATCTTCAACAAGTAATCTGGCTTCCTCAAAGTCTTCAATTTCCTTAGTACATGCAATCTCATACATCTTTTTCAGATCTGCTCTTGACAATTTTCTGAAAATTCCAAGTATGCTAGCAAAAACCTCATTAGTTCCATCACTTCTGAATACCTTGAAATAATCAACCTGATTGTTCTCAAAGAATGTCCACATAGAAACATTTGAAGTTTCTTTAATCTCCTTGGTCTTCTTCCCCTTCTTTGCAATTGACTTCTTTCTTTTTGGCTTAGGTGATTCAACAACTTCACCCTCCTTAACTATATGTTCAGCAGGAGTAATTATCTTCTCAACTTTCTCAGCCTCTTTCTCCTCTTTTTCTTCCTCTTTCTCCCCTTTCTCAGCTTGTTCCACATCCTTCTTCTCAATCACTTTTTCAGATACTTGAACAACTTGTTGATCAGAATCAGTCACAATTTCCTTATTAACCACAATCTTGTTCACACACTGTTCAGGATTACCTTCAGTAGTAACATGTTCTTCAATCTGATCCCTCTTTCTCTTTCTTTGAACCAATACCACATCCTCAGTTTCTACATGTTGTTCCTCCATGGCTTCCAAATGCATAGCCTCCCTTGTGACATTGTACTTGTGCTCAACCTTTTCTAGCTCCCACTTGGCAAAATATTGTACAGGTTTTCCAAGTGCACTAGCTAGATACCTCACCATACTCCTTCTCTTCTCTTTGACATCTTTAGGAGTTGCTTTCTTTGTGGTTTTCTTCATAGGCTTTTTCTTTCAACCACCTGTTCCTCTTTATTCCACTCTTCTTGCATTTTCTCAGCCTCAAGTCTGTCTCTCTCAGCAATCCTTGCCAATTCCTGCTTTCTTTTCATCTCTTCTTCTTCTTCTTCAATCTGTTGAATCAGTTCATCAGAGAGAATATTCTCAGTGACAGGGTCTATCACAGGCTTAAAACCCATCTCTTCATCACCATCAGACTCAGGCTCAGGTTCTTCTACCAGAATTTTATTTCCTTTGTCCTTAGGATCTAACTCAGCACCCTTTTTCTTTGGCTCTGGTTGACTTTCTTTGATTACCACACCCTTTGTAATTACTTTGGGCAATTTCACCAACAATTCAGCAATGGTAAGTTCATCCTCATTCACAGTCTTCTCACACACATCAGCTTCAGTCTCTTTTTCAGTTTCCTTTTATGTCTCCCCCTTAGCTTCAGTTTCCATCTCAACTGCAGGTTCATTCACAACTTCAGTTTCTTCAACAGGCTTTGTTGTCATCTTATGCTCCCCCTTAACTTTGGATCTTCTCTCCCCCTTTGTGAATGATACCAAAGTGGAGTATCTCTTGTGAAGAGCTGCAATCTTCAAGCGCAGTGAAGCAACCAGAGCACCTTGAGACTTGAGCTTTTTGATCAATTCCTCCAGCATGGCATCCTTATCCTTTATAAGCTGATTCTGAACATCAACCAGCTCCTCCAGCAGATCCAGCCTCTCCTCATGTGATTTATGCTTCTCCTCATGAATTTGAAAGTTTCTATCATGAGCTTTCAAATCCTTGGCAATGGTTTTGAAATTGTCCATCAATTCCCGATAGTTAAAGCTGTCCTCACAAGATTTAGGAATTTTCACTTCCTTTGCTGGATCTTTGGACTTTTTGACATTAGTCTTCAGCCTTGCTGAAGCACTAGATGCCCCCTTGGTTTCTTGGCACCTGGGACCTCCCTTTGATTTCTCAAGAGGAGTTGCCGTGGTGGGGGTCTTATCTATGTTCAAACTGTCCTGATGCACACTTTGTGCAACGCCAGTAGTCTGAGCCTCACCAACCACATGCCCATCCTTCTCCTTAGAGAGCACCTTCTTTATACTTGAGTGGGGCATCACTCCAGGGGTATCCCTTTTGAAAATATCAGAAGGAGAGTGCTCCAACTGAGGGCTTTTAGGCTGTTGGGGTTTAGAACCAGAGGAGGAAGGAGCTCCCCTGTTCTTTCTGTTATACTTTTTGAGTGTAGGGGTGGGGGTTGAATCAAGGGACTGAGGAATTGTTTCAGTGATAGGTGGGGGTAGGTCATCAGTGGGTATGCTTGATTGTGAGGGCTGCAAGCCTGATGCCTCACCTTGAGGGTGGTTCACCCTCATCATTGTAGAGAACAATGGGGTAAATGTGTCATTAGAGCCTGGAGCAGGTCTCTTCATGTTAGAAAACACCTTATTACTAAGAGTAGAGCTCTGATAAGTGTCTCCATCCATGGGTACATCCATCAATTCTTAGGTTATAACTTCTTGCACAAATCTTGGGAACATGAAAAAGGATTTTACTTTTGAATTGTTAATGTTCTCAAGATTGTAAACAAGATCATCAAAAATCATCTGAGAAAAATTAAAAACATGTTTAGTGGCTAAGCAGACCAAAGCAGAAGCAATGGTACTACTAAACTCACCAAAACTGGTAGTTTTCTTTGAAAAACAATGCAATAGGGTATGCACAAAGAACCTCCACTGAGGGCAGAATTTACCCTTAAGATATTTTAAAGAAGTTGGAGAGCCTGTATACCCCATTCTTTGAAAGGATTCCATTATATTTGAGGGTGTGAGCATAGTGATACCTGTTTCGTCATTGAGTTTCAGATGAAGTCTGATCTTTGCAGGGGTAATGGTGATTGATTGACCACAGATGGTGGTTTGAATGGATTTCACCCCTTCAACTTCTTGAAAAACCGCATTCGACCAGAAATCTTGCATGTGTTGAATGTAGATTGTTGGATCAATGGTCGCGGCATAGGCAATGTTAGAGGATGCCAAGAAATCAAGGATATCCTCAAATCCTTCAGAATGATTATCTTTAGTGAGATAACCGATTTTGTTGTGATCCTTGATGAATGTAAGTGAATCCATTGTCGATCGAACCAGAAACCCTAAAACAGATGTACAATCAGTACTCGAATCGGAAGAAAGTGATATGCAAGAACTCAGAGTGAAAAAAAATTTCAGAATCGCAAACGTTTTTAGAGCAAAAGTACAGAATAGCCGTTTGTGAAAAAGGCGGTCAAGTTAGGGCTTTTATAGTGAACTCATGAGCAGGGGTAACTACCACAAGCAGTGGTACCAAACACTAGCAATGGTATGCGTGAAAGGCAGTGGTAAAATCGACAGGCAGTGGTAATAGACACAAGCAGTGGTAATGACACGTGCAGTGGTCAAAACGCATGTTAAGTTAAAAGCAGTGGTAAAAACGCGTGTGTGTACCAACAGTGGTAAAGATAGGCAAGCAGTGGTAAATGTGCTAGCGGTGGTAAAGTGCGAATGTGCTAGCGGTGGTAATGTGCGATTGTGCGTGCAGTGGTAATGTGCGATTGTGCATGCAGTGGTAATGTGCGATTGTGCTAGCAGTGGTAATGTGCAAAACGAGCAGTGGTAAAGACTTAGTGATTTAAACTATGTGTTGCTTATAGAGACACTACTAGTAGAAGTAACTTCAACTAAGCAGTGGTAACTTCACCCTGCGTCCTTTGATCAATCCAAGCACTGCACCATAAATCTGCAACATTCACAAACTCATAAACACCCATGAAGTAAGAAGAGAGAAGAAATAATAACTAGGAAAGAAAAATATACAGAGATAGTACAAAGAAAAATGTAACAAGAAGAAGGTTTATTCAGAGTTCATCATTCCAACACCTGTAACCAAAAATGTAAACCTGCCTACATCAAATGCTTTTGTGAACAGGTCTGCATATTGATCATCATTGTGAACTTTCAGAACTTGAATTAACTTCTTTTCATTACAATCTCTGATAAAGTGGTACTTGATCTCTATATGTTTGGTCTTGGAATGCTTGACTGGATTGTTAACAATGCTAATAGCACTGTTATTGTCAATGTAGATTGGTGTCTGCAAGAAAGAAAGACCATAGTCTTGCATCTGATTCTGAATCCATAGAACTTGTGAACAGCACTGAGATGCAGCTATGTATTCAGCCTCTGTTGTTGATTGGGAAACAGTGATCTGTTTCTTGCATTGCCATGAGACCAATCTTCCTCCCAAGAATTGACATCCTCCTGATGTAGACTTTCTATCCAGGTTTGCTCCTCCATAATCACTATCTGTGTAGGCTACTAAGTCAAAGGAAGAATCACTGGGATACCACAATCCCAATCTTGGTTGGCCTTTAAGATATTTGAATATTCTCTTGACTGCATGTAGATGAGACTCCTTGGGCCTGACCTGATACCTAGCACAAACACAAACAGCAAACATAATATCAGGTCTAGAAGCTGTAAGATACATTAATGATCCAATCATGGATCTGTAATGATGAACATCAACTTCCTCCCCCTCAACATCAGCTGTGAGGTGTTTGTGTGTTTCCATTGGAGTGCTTGCTGGCTTTGCATCATTCATTCCAAACTTTTGAAGCACAGATGCAACATATTTGGACTGATTGATGAATATCCCATCAGTCTTCTGCTTGACCTGTAAACCAAGAAAGAAAGTTAGCTCTCCCATAGAACTCATATTGAATTTCTTATGCATCAGGTCCTCAAACTCCTTGCACATATCATCCTTTGTAGATCCAAAGATGATAGCATCTACATAGATCTGCACTAGAAGAATATCAGTCTTTGTTCTCTTGATGAACAATGTCTTATCAATGACACCTCTTTCAAAATTGTTTTTCCAACAAGTAGGAGGACAAGGTATCATACCAAGCCCTAGGTGCTTGATGAAGATCATACAGTGCTTTCCTCAACTTGTAAACTTTGTCAGGGTATTTGGGATCTTCAAACCCTGGTGGTTGACTGACATACACCTCTTCATCTATAGTGCCATAGAGAAAGGCACTCTTGACATCCATCTGATAGACTTTGAATCCTTTGTAAGATGCAAAGGCCAAGAATAGCCTGATAGCTTCAATTCTGGCAACAGGTGCAAATACATCATCATAGTCTATTCCTTCCTCTTGAGTATACCCCTGTGCTACTAATCTGGCTTTGTTCTTGATCACAATTCCTCTCTCATCAGTCTTGTTTCTGAAAATCCACTTGGTGCCAATCACCCTATGTCCTTTTGGAAGATCCACCAGATCCCACACATGCTGCAGGACAAACTGCAACAGTTCTTCTTGCATAGCCTCTATCCAACTTGGGTCCTTCATTGCATCATGGGCTTTCTTGGGTTCTGTTTGTGAGAGAAAAACAGAAATCATGCTCAAGTGTGGATTGGGAAGGGATTTGCTTTGCTTCCTTGTAATCATAGGAGACTGAATGTCTCCTATTACCAGAGTAGGTGGATGATTCTTCTGAGTTCTTGTAAGATGCAGGGGTTCTTCAGGCAGATCCACCCCTAGATTTGAATCATTCACCTCTGGTTCTTGATCCCATTGAGGTCCCTCTTCTAAGACAGGAATTTCATCAGTGGTCTCAGAGGATTCCACAATTGGTTGATCATCATTCTTCTCAGCAGTCTCAGGTTCTTTAGGCTCTTCTGAGGTTAACTCAGCAGTGGTACAGTTATCATTTGATTCATCCAATGGCATAGGAAACACAACAAATGGAGGACTTGTTTCCTGAATCTGATCTGTACCTGAACCTGTATTCACTGTATAGCTCATATTCAAAGAGTTAGTTAGTGAATCAATGTCAAATAGCCAATTGGGACCACTTCCAGGTATGTTAGGAGTGTTCTCATTGCGTTTGACATTGTCACTTTCTTCTATGATCCTTGTAGAGCTATTGAAAACTCTAAGTGCTTTGCTCTGAGAAGAGTATCCTACAAGAAATCCATCATCGGATTTGCTTTCAAATTTGCCTAGGTGAGTTTTGGTATCAAGAATTGTGCAAGGACACCCAAATGGTTTTAAAAATCCTATAAAGGGTTTCTTTTTCTCAAAAAGTTCATAGGGTGTCTTGCCTTTTGATTTGACTATAAGAACTCTGTTTTGGACATAACAAGCAGTGTTAACTGCTTCTGCCCAGAAAGTGATTGGAAGTTTAGAGTCAGCCAACATAGTTCTTGCAGCCTCAATAAGTGTCATATTTCTCCTCTCAGCAACACCATTCTGTTGAGGAGTTCTAGGAGCACTGTATTGTCTCTCAATACCTTTTTCCTCACAAAAGTTGTTCAGATCAGCATTCTTGAATTCAGTGCCATTGTCTGATCTAATGACTTTTACTCTAAGGTTTGTCTTGTTTTCCACTCTAGTCACAAAAGGTTTGATCAGTCCACTTGTCTCATCCTTTGTTCTTAGAAAGTAAACCCAAGTAAACCTAGAGTAATCATCAACTATCACAAGACAATAGGATTTCTTGCCTATGCTCATCACATTGGTAGGACCAAAAAGATCCATGTGCAATAATTGTAAAGGTGATGAGATAGTTTTTACTTATTTGGACTTGTGTGAGTTTTTGTGTTGCTTACCTTTAAGGCATGCTACACAATGATCATC
Organism: Centaurea solstitialis; assembly: GCA_030169165.1. Classification (NCBI taxonomy): domain Eukaryota; kingdom Viridiplantae; phylum Streptophyta; class Magnoliopsida; order Asterales; family Asteraceae; genus Centaurea; species Centaurea solstitialis. The sequence goes on along the minus strand of CM058040.1, from coordinate 90,466,221 downwards.
ACATGAAAATTCCTTTGCAGGCAAACCTCTTACAAGGTTGTTTTTGACAAGTAAATTCATGTTTTTGAAATTCATGTGGCACATCCTTCTATGCCACAGTGATGATTCACTTACAGATGCTTTTGAAAATAAACAGTTTAAGGATGATAAAGAAGAAGCATCTTCAATGTCCAAACAGTAAACATTATCTTTCCTGGGAGTCCTAAGCATTACTTGACTCTCATCAATCTTAAAACCAGGAGCAAGTATAAGACACTCAGTATCAGTAAAGAATACTCCAAACTTTTTGTCACAAACTTGAGATACACTTAGCAAGTTGTATCTCAACTGCTCCACATAATAAACATCATCAAAAGTCATCTTACCTTTTGATACCTTACCTTTGCCACTTATCTTACCTCCAGTAGGATTATCCCCAAAGGCAACATGTCCACCTTCAAACTTTTTAAAGTCTTCAAGTAAAGACATGATACCTGTCATGTGCCTAGAGCAACCACTATCCACATGCCAAAGACTGCTCATTCTTCCTTGGTTGCTCTACACATAAGATGAAACAGTTAGTGTCTTGAGGGAACCCAAGCCAATATGGTATTGGGTTCACCTTTGTCATTAACATAATTAGGGCTGGCAATTCAGATCAGGTTCAGGTAAAATGGGTCGTGTTACTTTCAGGTCAGCCATTTTCGTGTTATTTTCGTGTCGACCCATTTTTGACCCAAATCTATTTCGTGTCAGGTTAGGTTCGTGTCACTTCCATTCGTGTTCGGTTCGGGTCGTGTTTCGTGTCGACCCATTTTACTACAGGGGTAAAAACTGGGTCAAGTTTCATGTCGACCCAAATCCATTTTGTTTGAACCAACTTTTTTTTTTTACCAACAAACAACAATTCCATTTTCTTAGAAATTAGAATAATTCAATGAGATAAATCATAAATCCAAAAATTCAATTCTCACCCTTTTCTTTCAAATTGGAAACGAAAACAAAATGAAATTTTCAATTCCCATCACTTTACTCAAATAATTTAAATTAATTATTAAAATATAGATTTAGTAATTTGATTTAGAAATTTAAAAATTTGATTTAATATTTATTTTAATAATTATTTATTTAAATATTTCGGGTTAATCGAGTCATTTTCAGGTAATCAGGTTTTACCTGAACCCGACCCATTTTTTTCGTGTCATGTTCGTGTCGACCCATTTTATACCCACTTTAATTTTGAATCAGGTTCGTGTCGACCCGTTTCGGGTTCGGTTCAGGTCGGGTTTCGGGTTCGTGTCTCAGATTGCCAGCCCTAAACATAATTGACCTCTGTCAATCAGTTGAGCTTCAAAAGATAATCTTTATTTGGGATCTCATGACTGGAATATTTGGTTATAATGGGTTTTCTCAATGAAGACACTTCAGTGGTAACAGTGTTTGAGTTTCCACTGCTGTTATTGCTAGCAGCAGTGTTAACTTGAGAGGTAGCAGTGTTTGAGTTATCACTGTTGTTATTGCTAGCAGCTGTGTTAACCAACTTAACAGACTTCTTTTCAACCTTTTTCTTTTGAACTTTTCTTTTAGGTTGACTAGATCTGTTTTGTTTAGGAACAACCTTTTTGTGAGTAGGTACAAATCTTCTAGTTTGAAAACTGTTTCTTTGATTAAATGGATTGAAATAACAGTCTCTTGCTAGATGATTTGTCTTACAACAGATAAAGCATGGTTTTGGTCTGTTTATCTTGCTTAGATCAACACCATGACATTGTGCCCAGTGGTTATTCCAGTTCCTTTTGTTCCCTCTTGGATGATTTTTGTTTTGAGACTGTGAGGAAGTACCAGGATCAACTACAGTCCTCTGAGTATAGTGGTCCTTCCTACTCTCTTTCCTAGTTGTCTCAGTCTTTTTCTCCTTACTCTTTTCTGATGACATGACAGATTTCCCCTTATCTTTCCTAGTGGTCTCTATCTTTTTGCTAGGAACAAATGGCATACCACCTTTCTCATTGGTGAGAAGGTGGTTTTCATCCGGAATGGTCTCAGAAGTGCTTTTCTTATCAGATTCCTCCTCTGAGTCAACTGGATCTATTCTATCCAAACCTTCTTTCAACTCATCTCTGTCTATTCTCTCAAGAAGGTTAGTTGTGGGAGGAATGTAATTCTGATTGTAAGGAGGAGGGGTATTATTGTATCCTATTCCCCTTTTTAAGTCATCATTCACTTATGCTCTGATAATTGACTCTAAAGCCTTAGAGGACTTTGAAAATTTATCTAGGTCTTCTTTGGCTTTGGACAACTCTTTCCTAGCACTCTCCAATTCCTCCTTTTCTTTTGACAATTTTCTCTTAAGCTCTTTCTTTTCCCACTTCCAGTAGTTATGATCATATTCAAACTGAAGTTCGTTGGCTTTGTAGGCCTTTATTTGATCCTCCAGATTGGCAATGATCTTAACATACTCTCTCCTTTCTCTCTCCATCTTCTTAATACTATCACTCATGGTCTGATTATGATCCCTATACTTTTTCACAGTTTCTAAACAAGAATCAGAACAAAGTTTAGAAGATACCTCAGTGGGGATTTCAGACTCCTTGATTTCAGCCATGAGTGCTTGATTTTGGACTGCTTCTTCAGCATGGTCACTCCAATCAAATCCTTGTCCTTCTTGTGAAACAAGTGCTTGTGATGAACTAGGGTTTGAGTTGCTTCCCCTGTTGTTGAATCTAGGGGCTTGGGAAGAACCACTTCCAGTGTTCTGATGGTTTGTGGTTCCTCCTTTGCATTCTCTAGCAAAGTGCCCTGGCTCATTGCACTTGTAGCATCTGACTTTTGACTTATCAAAACCAGCCTTATCCCCTCTTTTGACATCAAAATTGTTTCTCCCAGTTCTTCTGATAAACCTTTTCATCCTCAGAGTCAGCATCGCCATCTGCCACTTGATGTCCATCTCTTCAAGATCATCTGCATTGATTTGATCCAAATCATCATTGATCAATGATGATTTGACATGACTTGCTAAGAAGGCTTCCAGAATGATATCTTCATTGGTTTCCTGAGATGTATTTGAAACAGTTTCATTAGCAGTAGTATTATAAGTAGCAGTGGTATTGTTAAAAGCAGTTGTATTAAAAGAACTAGGGTTTTCAGAGGAAATTAGTGCAGCATTGTGAGAGTATTCAATGGGTCTCTTCTTCTTCTCCACTTCTGCTTCAAAGATCCTTAGATCATTGTATAGATCTTCAAGTTCTTTGTCTTCAAGATCATCTCCTTGTCTGAAAGAAACAGTGTAAATAGTCCATTCCTCTTCAAGAGATCTAAGGAACTTTCTATTCACATCATCTTTGTCCATCTTCACATCTACAGTTGCAAGTTCACCAATAAGCTTGTTGAATCTATCAAAGGTTTGAGTCATAGATTCATTCTTCAGGGATGTGAAGTTCTCATATTGTTGCTTTAGAATGGCCTTCTGGTTCCTCTTTGTGCTTTTGGTTCCTGAGAACCTCTTTTCAAGTGCAATCCAGAGAGATTTGGCATCTATGTATGTACTGAATTGATGTTGGTATTCATTGGGAATAGCCAACAGCAAGGTACTTAATGCTTTCATCTCAGTTTGCCTTCTTTTCTTTCAGCATCAGATCTAGGAGGGGGTCTTGCACCTCCTTCAACAGCTCCATCATCAGTGCCAGGTCCGTTTTCTACAACCTCCCACATTCCATAGTCTGTGAGAAGCATGTATTGACGGATCCTGATTTTCCACATGTCAAACTCATTAGGTTTGAGCATGGGGACCTTTGAGACCAAGACAGTTTCCTGAGTATCCATTGTTTATTTGTTTTCTGTATCAAACAAACTCTGATACCACTTGACAGGATCGAAAATATATCAAGAACAGAAAACTCAAATCAAAGAAGTTTGCGGAATAACACTTTGAATTGATTAACAATGAATAATAGGACAGATTGTGTATTGATCACAAGTTTAACGATTACAACCAAAGCCCCAATCTGATTTGAACAAACTCAAACCAGACGTACAATACTTCTCTATTGTAGGGATTCAAGAACAATCTTGAGGCTTCTAATTCTAAACACAAAACTTAATGAACTCGTACTGAACAATGAAAACCTAGCAGCTATTTATACAAGTTACAGATTACAATAAGGAAAGTAAATCTACTCTAGATAATCTCCAAAATACTCGTATCTATCCCATATCTTCTCCAACAGAATCCTTTCCTTATCTTGATCTTCTCAGCAGTGGCAGAACAGAAACAGTGGTAACCTTCAACAGCAGTGGTAACTTGTAACAGCAGTGATAACTATTGTACTGGCAGTGGTAACGAGTTCTTCAGTGTTAACACACATACTAGCAGTGGTAATCTTCAGATCAACTCTTCAGCAGTAGTAATCCCAAAGCTAGCTGTGTTATCCTGCCAGCAGTAGTATCAGTAGTGGTAACCTCAGACTCAACATGAGGCATAGCGTCAAACTCATTAGAAAACATGCTCATATTGTGAAGCCATTCAATATAATAGGATAAACCAAAATATTGAAATGAAAACAATGTTTCCTATAAATGCGCGAAACCGTTAGGCTTGGAGTCACATCTATCAACATGGTTGGGATTTTCGGATGCAACCGGTTGCCCTCAAGTCAAAGAAATAAGATATCCGTACCTTGGAAAATATCAAAAGAAATTGAGGCTTATGAACGGTTCTTTCCTTCCGGTACCTACACTTATTAGTAAGATGTCTTTTAGACATTTCTCGATAACAATTCTTAACAATTGCAAGATCCTACAAGCCCTTTCATTTTAATAAAACATATGGACCTTCAAAACATGCTTAAGATACCCTCGAGAACACTTAGTAAGAATATACAATAATTTCTTAAGACCATAAACAACATTTGCTAAAATCCATTTTCTTTTATAACTCAAAACAATAACTTCCAGCACCAATACCCTTAAAGTTCAAGCATGTTTCTCACACTTAGAGGCTGAATTAGACTTTGTTGTAAAAATGAAAGTTGTAGATATACCTCTTAGGAAACCATAGCAACAGGATTCACACAATTTGGAGCTCTGGTCTATTCTCTACAACAATTATACTAACAGAACACAAATTCAAGAAATTTCAGACAGGGTCTGGAAAATCGATAATTTCGAGCTACTTAGAGTCAGAACTAGATTTTTGTGTAAACTACAAAGTTGTAGTACACTCATAGGGCTTTCTATAAATGTAACGAACATTCAATTTGGATGAGTGGTTAATTTTACATGAATTTTTGAACTTACTAATTCAAATCTGTCAACTCTAATAGCACCAACTTGAAGCAATTTCACCTCAAATCCTCAATCTTCAACCTAAAATTCATAGATAAGCTTAATGTTTAACCCATTTGAACCAAAATCAAATGAATCACAAAACTAAACCACATGCATACCTTGATTTGAGTCCATAGTTCCATTTCTATCATCAATTTTGTAAGAAATCAAACATGCACCAAGTATTTGATCTCTTAAGAATGAGGCTTAGGGTTTCTTAGAGAAAGGAGGAAGGAGATGTGAGAGTGAGTTAGAGAGATAAATATAAGGCTGATTATGATGTTTTTGATCAAAGAAAAATGGAGTTCTCTTATATATTTTCAGAATTTACAATCTAACCCTTAAATTTTAGGTTATTCTCAAACAACCTTAACTTTTCTAAACTCAATACAATATTGGCCCCAACCAAGATAGTTTCATCTAACATGATTCTTATAAATAATTTATAAGAATTAAATCTCACTAAGGAACTCTTAAGGACTAAGGTATAAATCAACAAAAGGACGATCTTAGAATTTGGAACGCGATTGGTTTTCGGGTACAAAAGTTCACTAAGTACCGGATATTATAATAAATGTATTAAATTACATATATACATCGTTAGATTAAGCCTAAAAAAGCTTAATAAAAAACCATAAAAGCCTTCAAGTGGGAAGAGATCTACATTTTTAAATAAGGTTCATTGCATTCACCCTCATCCTTTAAACCTTTTCTGAATTCAACCTTTTCGGCTATTAAAAGATTCAGTGGTGGCGAAACAAGAAACAAAGAGGAAGGATGGTTACTTAATTACAAACCATTAAATGACCATAAAACCACAAAAAATGGCCATTAGCCAAGTATAAATTTGGAGCAAATCCTCTCAAAAATCTCAACAAAAAACCTGAGTTGATGGCATTCAAGACCACTTCCATGACCAATAACTCCGACGACGGCAGAAGAGAACTCACGGTTAAGGAGTTCAAAAGATGGCTGATGAAATTCGACAACGATAAAGATGGCCGTATCAGCAGAAAGGAGCTCCAGCAGGTTGTTAAGGCTACGGGAGGTTGGTTTTCCAGGTTGAAAGGCACTGCCGGGATCAAGTCTGCCGACAAGAACGGAAATGGTTTCGTTGATGGCTGCGAGATCGAAAATCTAATCCAGTTTGCACAGAAGGAATTGGGTGTTAGAATCGTGCCATACTAAGAGATGCATTTCTGAAAACCCATCTCTTTATTAGCTTTTATGTAAATAACAAGAGTTCCGAAGCATATATACGTACATGATTTGTAGTTCGAATTTGGATGAATTGAAGTAATTATTCCAATGTAGTATGCTTACAAGAAGAAGTGCCGGATGACCCCATAAATTGTCATTTTTGGCTCAAGCTCTTGAATACCTATAACTTTCTGATCAAGAGCCCTTACCATCTGCCAACTGATACTATTAGGAAAATTAGACTGTGTAAAGATTTTGCAAAACAGTCCCAAGTTGTCTTAATTTCTTATTTCATACTTTGCTAATTGAGTGTCTATGTTGGCATTAAGTTGGCACGCATATTGGTTTTGCCGTTTATTTGGTCGATTGGAATGATGGTAGATGTTTACAAAAAAAATCTGTTTTTTTGAACAACAAAGGGGATACAAAGCAAAAGCTTCGACAAAAAGCCATCATCCAAGCCAGACATCCCATAATTTTTTTTTATGAAGAACTAGTGAGAGGCTAGATAAATCATACAAAACTAAAAATATGAAATGCAAAATATGAATATTTTAGAAATTGAAAACTTTTAAATGCATCAATAATTGATATCTTTGAAAAAGATTTTTGATAAAGGGAATTTAGATAAACAGGTTCTAGAAGTTCAAAGGTAGGTTAGATGTTGTCCATTAAGTCTACTATAAATGATGCACGTTTTAGATATCTAGAAGAGTCATTTCAAAATGACACCAATATCGTATCTATATAGGACTTTCTCACGGACTTTCTAATCACGTGATACGGGATTTCCAAATCCATAAATTTGATTGCAGCATAAGGACTTTCTTCAACCCCATTTACTTTCCATTTTGACATTAAAGTCCGATATCGTGCTTTCAAGTATTGACGCAATTCCAAAGTCCGATTCTAGATTTTCAAAGGACGAATTTAATTTAATTCTAAAGTCCGAATCGGATTTTTTTTTTCCAAAGTCCGATTCGGACAATTTCAGAGGTCTGAGTCGGACTATTTCATATTTGTAGAGTCAGGGAGACGACTTTCCAAACCCAAAATTCATTCCAGAGCTAAGAAAATTTGATGAAACAACTTGTAAAACCCATCTTCATCTTCCAGATCCAAAAATGAAGAACCTCCATAAGCAAAACCCAGATCCAAATTTTTCTTTATGAACAACTTAAAAAATCCAGAAAAAATACCTTTAATTGAATGATTAGGAACAAACAAATCTGATAATTTGTTTGGCTCTGATACCACTTGTTAGTCCCAAATAATCAAACAATAGAGGATTTAAGAGAGGAGAATCAGTGAGAAGTTAAAGGTTTATTGTTTATTGGAGAGCTCTCTTTAAGCACAAGAAAACACACACAAAGACACACTAATCGACTCTCATAGAAAATATGGTTGCACTGTTTCTCTTTCCAAACCCTAACCCTTTATATATAGGGTCCATTTACATCAAGTCCAAGCCTAAGCCCAAGCCCATAAGCTACAACAATTAGCTAATCACTAATTAATTTATCTCAAAGCTTTCTTTATAAAATTTTCTCTAGTTAAGACAATTTGGTCCTAATAGACCTAAACAAAAAAAATTAAAAAACATAGTAACTTTTAGAGTATTAATTAAGAGATTCGAATGAGACCTACCATGACAGCAAGGGATGTTATCCACAACAACATTATTGAAACATTTGAGGTAGTTCCTCTAAAAAAATTAGGTAGGTCCCAAAAAAAAATTATATAACTTCTAACAAAATAAAAAATTTAGGTAGGTTTCGGGACCTACCTAGCCTCTACCTAAATTCGCCCTTGTATAACATATTTTGTTCTGATTTTTATTTTGAGCCTATTTATAAAAGTTTAATTTCGACATACGCGGTGAGTTTTTTACTAGAATTAAGGGAGCACTTTTTTTGTTCAAGAACAAAGAATATAACATATTATAACTCCTAAACAAAAAAAAATATTTCGAGAAATAAAATTGTCAAGTCTTGTGTGTTAAGTTTGAGCACCTTTTTTGTTCGAGTACATACTCATAAATTTAGTTTCCAAAAGTTCATAAAAGAAAATAGTGACCATATATGCATGCGTATTTGAGCGCTGAAGCACATATATACATAAACCGTGTCTTTAAATGTGTGTTTTAAAACCTAACATTGGTGCTCTATGTTGGTTTTTCATCATGTCTTTATATGTGTGTTTTAAAACCTAACATTGATGCTCTATGTTGGTTTGCCCAAAGCAAATACAATCTCTAGAGGGTGTTTAGGATTGCTTTTTGAGCTTCAAACACGATAACCATATATGATTACTTTTATAAGAACACTGTAATTAACACATTGTTTTGGAGTATAGGACTGTTTGGGATTACTTTAAATTTCATTAATTAGAGGGTGTTTAGGATTGCTTTTTGAGCTTCAAAAGTGCATTTGGTCAAAAGTGTTTATTGACTTATGGTGGTCGGAAAAACGAGTTTTTATAAAAGTGTTTAAATTAGCTTTTGTAATGGTAAAAAGTCTATAAGCCAATAAGTTGTATTCTAAAAAGTATTAGTTTTCCATAGTAGAGTTAGTTAGTTACTTGTTTTACTAAAAGTGTGGTGTCATGTTGAATAACACCCTATGTTGTGTATAATTAACGTTTATCAGCTACGAGTCTTTTCTCATATTTACCAATTAATTAAGATTCTCGGTCTTTGTTATGTCTCTTACAGAATAACATGCTCGTTCATTTTCATGCTCAATAGGTAACTTAAATGATATCAGTAAGTTGCTTACTCAGGTAACTGTTTTGTAAACCGCCTCAAAAACACTTGTATCATATTTTCATCGAATCATAATCATATCAACTATATCCCTTTTTCCTGTTTAATTAAGTTATCTAAAATAAAACATCGTTATCATTATTTTTTCAGCATGACAAACACATGTCAAATAAATGTATTAAACTATATACATCGTTAGATTAAGCGTAAAAAAGAAAACAATAAAAGGCGATCTCCATTTTTAAATAAGGTTCATTGCACTTGCTCTCATCCTTTAAACCTTTTTCTGGTATCAAGCTTTTCATCTACTAAAAGATTCAATGATAGCTAGCAAAGAACAAGTAACACATTGCCAACTATAAATTTGCAGCAAATCCTCTTAGAAATCTCAAAAACCACCAAACTTATTTCATACTTCATCAACAAAAAAATGGCATTCAAGACCAGTTACATGACCAAGAACTCCGACGATGGCAGAAGAGAGCTCACGGTTAACGAGTTCAAAAGATGGTTGATGAAATTCGACACCGATAAAGATGGTCGGATCAGCAGAAAAGAGTTGCGGCAGGTTGTTAGGGCTACCGGAGGATGGTTTTCCAGGTGGAAAGGCACCGCCGGAATCAGGTCTGCTGATAAGAATGGAAATGGTTTTGTTGATGGTTGCGAGATCGAAAATCTAATACAGTTTGCAGAAAAGGAATTGGGTGTTAGAATCATACCGAACTAACATATGCATATCAAATAAACCGTCTCTTTATTTTTATGTAATTAACTAGAGTTCAGAAGCATTTATGTGATTTGTAATTCGAACAAACTTAACAGAAGCATCTCTTTATTTGATAGATTTCTTCTGGTGGTGACTACAACAAAATCGGGATTAGTAGTGTATAATGAATAAGCGTCCGAATATAATATTTTATAGAACAAAATAATATTACAAAACTAAAAAGTTTATTAGACATTTTTTGGACTTTCTAGCTAACAAACTTTTTAGGATAAAGGATCCTATTACCTGTTTTATAAGACATTTTTTGAAAATGGTCTTATAAACCCATCTTTTATACAAATTTTGTGTTTGTATCATTCTTTTACAAAATTGTAGTACAAAATAGATAATACGGCATTTATTTTAGAAGCATTTTGATAAAAACACATGATCCTATTTTCGTGCAATTCCAAGGTGGAAGTTTTCAGAAGTTCCGTGAGTTATAATCCTCCTAAACATATGACAATATATAGATAAATATTTAAAAAGTAAGGATGTCATAAGAGGACAAAAGTTACCTTAATTCTTATTTAATGGGATAAACGGGTTTTTTTCTCAATGTAACAAACACTTGATTCTTCTAAACCTTAATAACTATTGATGACCAAGATACAAAGTTGCCAAGTTATATATATGGTAATGTTTACTTACGTGGAATAAAATGTCACATAGAAAGCTTTGATGCTACATAAACTAAAAACTCCTCTATCATGTAAAGCTTTGAATGGAAAAATCTTCATCATCAATTCTAAGGTGCTTATAAAGCTTGAACCATTATTTTGTAACGTTTTTAAGATTTCGTAAGACATTGCTCGGCAAAACTAAACTACCTTATAAGCTACCTTATTTATTGAATAATTGTTTAATTGCGCATAAACTAACTTGTAAGTTAATTTATAAGCTAGTTCATTGATAAGCTACTTAGAGTAATTTATGAAGAATTATTGTATCTTTTTTCCAATTATACCCCTTTATTAAGAGCATCTTCAACAGCTTCTCCATAATTTCTGAGAATCAAAATATAAAATCTCCAAAAAAAAAAAATTAAACCATCTCCAAGGGATTTCCTATTTTGGAGGCTTCATCATTAATTATAATATTAAAATATTCCACCAATGTATTAAAAAATTGTTTCTTTCTTTAAAATTTTATTTTCAAAGCTTTCTGTTGGTCATTAGATTAGGTAATCATTTTTTGGGTTATCTCCATATTTAAAAAAAAACATCCTTCTCTCTCTTACTTTCTCCATTTTGAAGATAGATTGGAGAAGCTATTGGAGTTGGAGCACCATTTTAGTGTAAAATCTCCGTATTATTCATTATTCTCCATTTTAAAGAAGCTGTAGGAGATGCTCTAAATATCTAACTATTATTAGTTAAAAATAAATGTCACTTATTATTAAATATTAGGGTTAATTTCATATATGCCCTTATTAAAAAAAATTATTAATTATTAATAAATTTTAACTTATAGTAATTAAAAGTTGTTATTAAATAATTAGATACTTTTAATTCTACATTATACATTAATTAGAATTATTAATTATTTATAAATAATTAATCCAATTCTTGATTATATTTTAAAAAAAATTAATTACTTAATAATTTTGTATGTATGAATTAATTAATTTTATGTTTATTTATAGGGTTAAGTACATCAAAATGTATTCAAGTTGCTATATTTTATCATTATGTGTACTCAACTTAAAAACTTATTATTGTGTGTACTCAACTTAAAAAACATTATCAAATAAAGAGTCCAGTACATTAAATGGTAAGTTTTTAAGTTGAATACACACAATAATAAAATGTGACAACTTGGATAGATTTTAGTGTACTTAACCTTTATTTATATTATATGTAATGATTATTTTAAAAATATATATATTTCTAGAATTTTTTTTTTTTTGAATGGCAAAAGATTGAACAAGGAAGGGAGCTTCGACATGGCCATCACCCCCTCCAAGCCAACCATATTTCTAGAATAATCAAAAGATTGAAATGTTAGGTGCAAAATATCTAGATGAAAAAAAAATGTGTAAGACTGTAGAAGGATGAATCATTGGTATAAATTCTTTGAAAGATTGAATATGATGCTTGTTAGAATCTAGGAGGAAACAGATACAATCATACAAATATATGTGACGAATCCCCACTTTATTGACTTTGACAGAAATTCTAACACGAAACTCTTAGAATAATAGCTTAAGGGAATCTTCTTATCATTAGTCAATAATCATTGGAAAAATAATAATATGATTTTCTAAAAATACAGAGAGTAATTGTTGGTAACACAAGAGATCCAAGAGGTATTTACCAATAAAATGTTGAATACTCTCAGAAAGCTTAAAACCTCCCCCTTGTTAAAAAGGGGAATTTGGCCAAAATGGTCTAAATACATTAAGAAATTCATTTTTTAGCTATTTTCCTTCCAACTTTACAAAAATAGCCACCAATTCCGTGATAATAAATTAGTGATCTGGGATTTGGACCAATTTTGTAAAAAAAATCAACATCAAGGAGTAAATCCGTGATATCACTGACTCAAGGATTCGTGACTCCTTGATATAACCAAAATCATGGATTCGTGACTCCTTGATATTACCAAATCACGGATTCGTGACAACTCAATAATCCTTGAGTCCGTGATATCACGGATTTACCCCCTGATGTTGAAATTTTTTACAAAATTGGTCCAAATCCATGATCACGGATTTATTATCACGGAGTTGATGACTATTTTCGAAAAGTTAGGAAAGAAATGGCTAGGAGGTCAATTTCAACATGTAATTGGACCATTTTGGCCAACTTCCCGTCAAAAAGCCTTGCAAACCACCACCACTGAAAACTTTGCAAATTATTCAAAATTTAAAAAAAATATGAAATCCCTTGAATGCCCCTATGATATAATGATGGCTATTCATGATAATAAAAAAACAAATGTAAAAAGGCTTTATAAAAAATGAAACTCAGGGATGGACCTATTAAGGATTAAACGAGAACTTGTGCTATCGTTCACTAAAATATCACAATAGAAAAATTATCAGAGATCTTAAAAGTGCAAATACTTAATTATGAGCTAAGTTAGACATTAGGCAACGTATAAATAATTGTATGTTACCTCAAAGTCACTTAACCAAC
>CM058040.1:90311946-90452947 GCA_030169165.1 Centaurea solstitialis | reverse complement strand
TCAGCTTGCCTGCATCAAATACATAAATTTTGTATGTTTATTCGTTAGTATAGTCGTACGATATTGTAATCGTCGTTCGATTTATTCGATGCATATGTTCGATTGTTCTTTTAGGTTTTATTTCAGGACCTTATCTTAATACAGGACTATTGTCCTAACATTTATCTTACGATTATAGTCGGTCGTCGTGCGATTGTGGATTTTTACCCTAACAATTTGCCCCCAAGATTTAGAAAATAATTCTAATTTTGTCTAAATCTTTAATTTGCTGGTCAAAGAGTAAAAATACGTTGTCTAACGGTCGAATTAACGTTGCTAATATAGCCGTTATCTAGCCGTTACCCTGGACGCGTGTCTTCTAACGGCTAAATGATGACGCGTGGCACGATTATCTCTGATGACTCATTTGATTTAGTTACTATAAATAAGGCGTTTGATAATTAGAAAAGATTTTACAAATCTTCTTAATTTCCAAATCGATTTTGCGAGATCGTAATCCGACCTTATTTTCGGCAAATATTTCGTGCGACTTAGGCTTTATAAGGTACCTCCTTCTTCCCTGTTTCATGCGTCTGAAGTCAATAGCGAAGAAAAGTAACAGAGGTTTAGATAATCTTAGGTTTACACGTTTGAAAAATAGTCTAAGTCGAATAGATTTCATTATGTCAAGCGAGACTAGGAGTTCAATTACTGAAAATCTAGAGGTAGAAGAATTAAGAGAGTTAGCCGGGCTTCCTGAGGGTGCTTTGGTGAGGGTAGCTGGAGAGATTCGTCCGGCGGATGCTCCGACGGGTTTCTTTGCCCTGTTTGAGTATCCGTTCAAAGTCGGATTTCGATGGCCATACTCTCCTTTGGCTAGAGCCTTCATGACTCGTTTTGATTTATCTCCGGGACAATTGATGCCCCAGTTTTGGCGTGTCGTCCATGTAATCGAACGGGTGACTAGAAACTGGGATCGTCCTGCGTTCTCGGTTGACGATCTTCTATCTGCTTACACTGTGACTCGCTCTCCTTACAACCGTTTTGGGTTGTTTCCAAGGGGAAGAAGCGATGCCATGTTGGTTCATGGTACCCAAGTAAATGATTGAGGATGGAAGGCGAGATACGTCTTTGTCCAAACATCCTCGGTCATAAACGAGGAATCGTGGGTTGTTCCTGAATGGAACAAAGGCGGTAATATAGCTTACCTTGCTTTTCTTGTCTTCTTTGATCTTTGAGTTATTTTCTCTTACTAATCATTTGTTTCCCTTTTTGCAGCGATCGACTTCTCGTTCGAGGAGACTACTGAAGCGATCGAACGCTTCTTGAGCTACAGTGTGACCGATCGGAAGTATCGGACGTCAAAAGGAGGTGACGAGAGCGACGTCGAACCTGAAGTGCAAGTAATCGAGGAAAAGGATATGGAAGGTAATTATCTTACGTCGATATTCTCGTTTATAGTAATTTATTTTGATTCTAACTTCTCTTTTCCGTATAGGCTCAGCTTCCAAGAAGGCGTCAACGATGGAAGCAGCTGCTCGTGCTGCTAAGAGAAAAGCTGCTGCTCAGGAAGGTTTGGTGGCTAAACGTACGAGGTCGTCGTACGTTTCTGTGGACACCCCACCTAAGGATGCCGCACGCAAGGCTGAAGGTGGGATAGAGGCTATTCCTCTTAGCTTCGCTCCTCCTGCAAAGGGAGCAGGTGCGTCGAAGGCCGACAAGGGCAAGGAGAAAGAGGGGTCTGGTCTTACGACCATGACAATCCAGATCCCCTCTGACTTCATGGTAGACGATGTGATCAGGACGGCAGCCACTTTCCCAGTCCTTGAGCAGTTTCACGTTCCTGCTCAGAAGGCGCGCATGGAGGAGGCCGACATCGAGGACTTAGATGCCTCCATCGCGGGTATCTCCTTCTTGGTAAGTCCCTGTCGTACATTTGCTTTTACTTTATTTTATTTGTACAGCTTCTTCTAATCTTTTCTTTTTTCTTTGTATAGGCTCTCCAAACTAGTCTTAGCCTTCATACGCGAATGGCTAAGATCAAGGAGGAATTAGCGTCGAACCAGGACGACGCTAAATTAGCCAAGAAGGAGGCCGACAAGGCCAAAAAGAAGCTAGCCCAACTGACCGACGAGATTAACGCTAAGTCGGTCCAGATTGGGGACTTGGAATCCAAGCTGGAACTCAGCGAAGGGTTTCAGGTCCAACAGCGAGAACGGCTGAAATTGGCCTTGGACCATGCGAAGGAGCTGGAGAAGGAGTTGCTGGTCGTTCGACGGGAGAAGGCTGAGAGGGAAGAGGCGCTATCGTCCAAGATCCAGGAGTTGGAAGATGATGCCGCCTTAGTTCGCGTGGTCGCACGTACTGCGGTCATGTGTCGTGTAGCTGCTGGGACCATGACTTCTCAGATGGCGAAGGACGAGGTGGCTTCTTTCGTTCAAGTAATGGGCTCTGAAGACCTTCTCGATGAGGAGGATCTGAAGAATTTGGACGAGGATAAGCCTGCTGAGGTTAAGGATGCAGGTGTCGAGGAGGAGGTTCCTGAAACCTCTGGATCCGTTCCTGCGCATCCTGAAGAGACCCTTGTCGTAGATCCACCTGCTACCAACGCTCCTTTAGAGTAGTTTTAATCTTTGTAATCGTAGAACTTCTTTCTTTTATTGTATTCTGCCATTTTAAGGCAGAAAAAATGTTTAATGAAAGAAATTTTGATTGAATATCGTGCGTTATCACTATTATGTTATTATAACTTATATCATGCGTTTTAACTCGTATCATGCGTTTTAGCTTGTATCGTGCGTTTTAGCATGTATCATGCGTTATAGCTTTTATTTTTGCATGCATTCGTTTTAAAGTCCTTAGACTTATTATAGAAACGTTTCTTTTGTACTCATGAGAGTATTCGTGCGACTGGCGAGTTGACTTGCGCTCTTGCGATATAATCGTGCGTTATAGCGGTTTTCTTGCGATCCATGCGATTTTTGTCGTGCGATTCCTGCGATAAGCATGCATCTAAATCATGCGATACTTGCGTTAATCGTGCGATCCATGCGATTTATCGTGCGATACCTGCGAAAAAGGATGACTAAGGGGTGGCCGTTGGCTTAGCCAACGGCGCTCCGATGCTTAAGTCAGTAATGGATAAGGAAAAAATCGTATGTAAATAGGTTTAGAAATAATACCTTTTGAGGTGATGGGCGTTCCAGCTTCGTGGGATTTCCATACCTTCCATAGTCGTAAGTCTGTATGCTCCATTTCCAATGACTTTGGAAATTATGTAAGGTCCTTCCCATTTGATGGAAAGTTTTCCAGCGTTTTGCTCTTGTGTGTTTTGAAACACATGTCGTAAGACATAATCTCCAACTTGAAAATTTTTTGCCTTCACCTTTTTGTTGAAGTGTCTTTCGACAATTCCTTTCTGTGCAGCCATCGTTCGTAGTGCTTTTTCTCGGATTTCTTCTAAGGCGTCAAGATCGTAAGATAAATTTATTGCATTTTGATCATACGTGCGACTTCTGGCAGTTGGTATTTGAGCTTCGATTGGCAAGACTGCTTCGCATCCATATACCAGAGAATATGGGGTTTGTCCAGTTGATGCTCTAGGTGTCGTACGATTTGCCCATAAGACAGATGGCAATTCATCTACCCATTTTCCTTTTGCTCCTTTCAACCTCTTTCGGATTGAATTGATGATGACTTTGTTGCTCGACTCTGCTAACCCATTAGATTGTGGATATCTCGGAGTTGAAGTGATTAATTTGATTCCTCGCTTTTCACAGAACGTACGAGTCTTATCACTTATAAATTGTGAGCCGTTGTCGCACATGATTTCAGCTGGTACCCCGAATCTATAAATGATGTTTTTCTGAATGAAAGATATGACTTCTTTATCTCGGACCTGTGAGAAAGCACCAGCTTCTATCCATTTCGAGAAGTAATCGGTGAGCACGAGTAGATAGACTTTTTGTCCAGGGGCTGGAGGTAATTTTCCCACTATGTCCATTCCCCATCGCATGAAGGGCCATGGAACTAGAATAGAATGTAAAGGTTCAGATGGTCGATGGACCATACTCGAATGTTTTTGACATGCGTCGCATCGTTGGACGTACGTTATGGCATCTTCTCGTAGAGTAGGCCAATAGTAACCTTGTCGTGAGATTCGACTAGCAAGACTTCTGCCCCCTGCGTGATTTCCACATTCTCCGTCGTGCATCTCTTGGAGAATTTGATTGATTTGTTCCTTACTTGTGACGCATCGTAGAAGAAGTCCTGTTGTGGATCTTCGATAAAGTTGATCTTCAAAAATTGTATATCTTGAAGCTTTCGACCTTGTCTTTCGAGCTTCCATTTTATCCTCAGGTAGTTGGTCGTGCTTGAGGTAATTCCATATGTCGAGCGACCAATTGTAAATTTCTTCGTTCATCTGTACTTCATCGTCTGACGTAATTGTTGGTGTTGTGAGATGAAGTATTGGGATATTTTCCATAAATGAATCATGAAATGCAGATCCCAGATTGGCTAGTGCGTCCGCTTGCATATTTAAATCTCTTGGTATTTGCTCGATCAGGAACTGTTCGAATCGTGCGATTCGATCTCTAACTGCTTTGAGATAACTCATCATTTTTGAGTCTTTTGCTTGAAAATCTCCATTTACTTGGTTTACGACCAGTAAAGAATCGCTTCGAACGTGCAACTGTTTTGCCCCCAGTCTAAGAGCAATATCTAATCCTGCGATCAAAGCTTCATATTCTGCTTCATTGTTTGTGGCTTTGAATTCGCATCGTACGGAGTACACTATATTTCCCCCTTGTGATGATTTTAAGACAACACCTAACCCACATCCTCGTATGTTCGAGGATCCATCAACGTAGAGTATCCACGGTTTATTGTCTGAAATCATCACAATTTCGTCGCACGTCGTAGGTTCTAGTCCTGGAGAAAATTCTGCCACAAAATCTGCCAATACTTGCGATTTAATTGCCGTCTTGGGTTTGAATTCAATGTCGAACCCACTGAGATAAATGCTCCATTTGGCTAATCGTCCTGTCAATTCTGGCTTTCGAAGCACCGTCTTGAGTGGATAATTGGTCACAACAATGATGTGATGTGACTCGAAGTAATGCCTTAGCTTCTTTGCTGCCGTCATAAGACCTAGTAGCAATTTCTCCATTGATATGTATCTAGTTTCTGCGTCAAGGAAAGATTTACTGACATAATAAATTGGTTGTTGTCGTTGATCTTCTTCTCGTACGAGTACTGCACTTGTCGCATTTTTGCTTACTGCCAAGTATAACTGTAGACTTTCTCCTTCGACTGGTTTTGTTAGCAGTGGAGGCGACGTCATATATTGCTTCAGTTCTTGCAAAGCTTTCTCATGTTCGTCTGTCCACAAGAAGCCTTGATTCTTTCGTAGGACATTATAGAACAAATGGCATTTATCCGATGATCGTGAAATAAATCGGGTTAAAGCTGCCACTCGTCCTGTTAACTTCTGGACTTCTTTGACATTCCTTGGAGATTGTATCTCGACGATAGCTTTGACTTGTTCTAGACTTGCTTCGATTCCGCGTTGCGTGACCAAGTACCCCAAGAATTTTCCTGCTCGTACTCCGAAGGAACATTTTGCTGGATTGAGCTTCATCTTGTATTGTCGTAGGATATCGAAGGATTGCCTTAAATGTGCGACGTGATCGATCGAACGTTCTGATTTCACAAGCATGTCGTCGATATAAACTTCCATCGTTCGACCAAGATGTTCCTTGAACATCATGTTAACCAATCTTTGATATGTTGATCCTGCATTCTTGAGACCAAATGGCATAACTTTGTAACAGTATATGCCTTTGTCTGTCATGAATGCAGTCTTCTCTTGGTCGTCCGTGTGCATCAATATTTGGTTGTATCCTGAATATGCGTCCATGAATGTTAACAATTCATGTCCTGCTGTCGCATCAACCATGGCGTCAATATGAGGTAAAGGAAAAGGATCTTTTGGACAAGCTTTGTTTAGATCCGTGAAATCAATGCAGACTCGCCATTTTCCGTTCTTCTTTTGTACGACGACTACATTAGCCAACCATTCTGGATATTTGACTTCTCGGATCTTCCCTGTTTTAAGCAGATTGTCAACTTCATCGTTGATCACTTTATTTCTTTCAGGCGCGAACTTGCGACGTTTCTGCTTAATGGGCTTGAAAGTAGGATCCACGTTCAATTTATGCGATATAATGCTTGGATCTATTCCAACCATATCTTCGTGCGACCATGCAAAACAGTCTGAATGTTCCTGCAAAAAAGATATAATCGTATTTTTTATGTCAGGGGGGAGCGAGGCTCCTATGAAGACTTTTTGATCAGGATGCTTAGGATCAAGGACGACTTCTTCTAGCCGAAGATCATCGTTCGATTTCCTCTCATCCTGGCTTTGTAATTGCTAGATGTCCTGCGATTTTGTCTTCATCGTAATCTTGTAACATTCTCGTGCGACTTTGTTCTCACTAGCAATTTCTTGAATTCCCCATGGAGAAGGAAATTTGATCTTCTGATGGTATGTCGAAGGAATTGCTTTCATCTCGTGGATCCATGGTCTTCCAAGAATAACATTGTAAGCTGATTGGCAGTCCACAACATTGAACTTTGTTTGTTTGTTGATGCCTTTGGCGTAGACAGGCAAGATGATTTCTCCAAGAGTGTTCATCGGGTCTCCATTGAATCCAATCAGAGTAGTACTTCGTCGTACGATTTCTGACCGTTCGATTCCCATGACTTTAAGAGTATCTGCAAAAATAACGTTAGCTGAACTACCTCCATCAATCAATATTCTCTTAGTCGAACAGTTTCCGATTTTCAACTGTATGACTAGAGCGTCATGATGTTTATGATGGACCCCCTGTGTATCGTCTTGGTCGAACGTGATTGCCATTGCATCGAGCTCTCTTTCTGTCTTTGATTTGGCTTCTCCGGGGATAGGATGTTCGTTTGGACCATCCCGTGCATGTCGCTTTGCAGCTGAATATGTAAGTCCACAAACTTCTGATCCTCCAGTGATGCAGTTTATGACTTTTGTATGAACCGGTGACGCTGGTCGTCCTTGTTCTTCTGGGATGAGGCCTTTTAGATGCCCCTTAGATTTCAAATATGAAATCTCCTTCTTTAAACTGATGCATTCATCCGTCGTATGACCATGATCGTCGTGGAAGTCGCACCATCTGTTCTGATCTTTGTCCTTGCTTGGTTTATCAGATTTCTTTGGCCATCGTACGTTTGCATCAATCTTTCGTAGCGAATCCACCAAATCTTTTGATGTACCTGCAAAATTGTAAGTAGATAACTCTGGATATCGTATTTTAACAGTACCTTTGCTTGGTCGAGTTTTTGACTCGTATCGAGGATTTCCAATCTTGTTTACTCTTTTATGCTTAAAGTCATGTTTTTGAGCACCAAGAGGTTTCTTTTCTGCGGAATGCTTTCGTCGGAAGAGAGCATCATCTTCTATTCTCATGAAAGCTAGTGTTCTAGCTCGTACGTCGTCGAAGTTTTCTGGTGGATATTTCGTTAATTCCAGATATAATCCAGAGGAATCTTCTAATCCATGCTTGTATGCCTCGATTGCTGTTTTCACGTCGCAATTTTTTATTTCAATCATTGCTGCATTGAATCTGTTGAAGTAGTCGCGGATTGTTTCTCCAGATTTCTGTACGATATAGTACAGGTCGCTGGTCTGCTTCTCCATCTTACGACTGCTAGCAAATTGTCGAGTGAATTGGTTCACCAATTCTGCAAATGATCCAATACTCTTTGGCTTTAGGTTAATAAGCCATTGTAATGCTGCTCCTGTTAAAGTTGATCCAAAGCTTTTGCACATGCAGACTTCCTGATATTGCGACGGTATAGGAACTGTCCACATAAGTTGCTTGTACTGTGCTATATGTTCGACCGGATCTGTGATTCCAGAATATTTTGTTGCGAAAGCTGGTATAGTATATTTCTTAGGAACGTCGACAAGAGCTAATTCATCAACGAACGGTGAAGCCTGAAATCCAGTTTTAGGTTCGACTTCGACGGGTACTGCTGCTCCGGGTAGCTTTGTGAGTAATGCGAACAATTTTTGATTCTGTTCTTCTAGGGATTTCAGTCGTACGTTCAGAGGATCTTCAACGTTTATTGGGATTGTTGGAATACAACTAGAAGAGATTCCGGTACTGGGTAGTATTGTCGTATGAATGGTGGAACTAGCAGCTGTGGGTATATGACCAGGAATAGGAATTGGTTGGGATACATTAAAAGGCTCGAACGTGAACATGGGTGCTCCTTGAGACATAGGAGGTGGACCTCGAGGCATAGGTGGCAGGCCATGAGGTATTGGTGGTGGAACCTGTGGTAAAGATGGTCGTACGTTGTTGTGTTGTTGGTTCACAGTTGAAAATGGCATTGAGGCATTGAACTGTGGTCGCGGTGGTGGTCTTAGATATTGAGGAGGATATGGAGGAGGAATAGACATTGGAATAGTCATCGATGGTCCTGGCAAAGCTCGAAGACGTTGAATTTCGTTGTTAGCTTCTTGCAATTGTTGTTGGAGTGATGCTATGAATCCGTTATCCATTATCCTGCGCAAATAGCTCAAAGAAAACTCAAAGAAAAGGTTAGTACTAAGGCGCACTTTTCACCGAATGAAATTTTTCTCAAAACGGAGCCCCACGGTGGGCGCCAAACTGTTTATGTAAAAAATTACACAACTCGATGTCGTAAGGAACTTGTGTGAGGCTTAACCGTCGAGAGAAAGAAATTACAATCAATGATAAGTGCGGAAAAGTAAAATGAGACAAATAATTTGATGATGCAGGAAAAACCTCACGACGGAGGAAAAAACCTGCGGTCGACCTAAAAGATAAGTCGACAGAGCACTATGTTCACCAATCAGGGGTGATGTCCTTCAGGTATACAGCTTTGGTCGTACGATTACAACTGAGAGAATCATGAAATCGAATGTAAATTACAGATGATTCTAAAGAATAATGATTATAGAACTTGTGAACTTCGAATAGACTTCGTGTGTTGCAATGCTGGCTTGATTCTTCTTTTATAGTAGCTTGATAATAACGGTCCAACGGTATTGTGGCTCATCAATGATTGAATCGTAACCGTCCAACGTTATTGTCTTTAATTAATGCTTGGAGAGTAACTGTCCAACGGTACTGCTGAGAGTTAATGTCTAGATCGTAACTGCTGCGAGAATCTTGCTTGTAACGGTCGATCTTGATGCTGTTCGAACGATACATAACTTACGACTTGCTCATTGTAATGATGGACTTCAACGAGCATAGCATAGTACTCAATTTCAGATTTCCTCAAAGGTGGACAATTGTTAGAAATGATAATCAGCTTGCCTGCATCAAATACATAAATTTTGTATGTTTATTCGTTAGTATAGTCGTACGATATTGTAATCGTCGTTCGATTTATTCGATGCATATGTTCGATTGTTCTTTTAGGTTTTATTTCAGGACCTTATCTTAATACAGGACTATTGTCCTAACATTTATCTTACGATTATAGTCGGTCGTCGTGCGATTGTGGATTTTTACCCTAACAATTATCAATCCACCAAAAATCACTTTTACCTGCAACAGTTCTTCTAGTTAGAAAATCATCCAAAAATCATCTTTTTTGGCGAATGTTTCCTCAAGTGAAAGCCAATGGATAGTAGTATAATGGTTACCATGTTTTCACACCACCCGTCTATAGTAAACAAGAGTAATTGAGATGCTATTATGAAAAACACTTCCTTTAAATATTAGTTAAAGCATCGATTATGTGCTTTTTAACACGTTTCTAAAAGTATATTAGGAGGTTTTTCAAAAACTTAAAGTCCTTTGAAGTTTTTACATGGTGGAGAGGATTTTTATTTACTATTTTTTTGTCATAGATTATAATTGCATGACTCGTTTTATCATATATTTATCGTCTTTAATCAGTTTAAATTTTATAAAACTCTTTTTATTTTATCGGTTTTATTTATTAAACAAATTTATTTAGTACTATAAGTAAATCTACTAATAAAAAATATATTAACGTAATTATATTTTTTATATTTAAGTTAGTGTCTTAAATTATAGATAAAGTTATTTATTTGTATTTTTTAGTAATTATCTATTTATTTATATTTAAATTAATTTCTTAAATTTGACATATTTATACAATTTTCTATAAACCCAATTTTTATTTTTTAGATACTTTAACATTTTTGTTTAATTTCTTTTTATCAAATCTATTTTTATACAATCTCTAAAAATTTCTTAATTTTTAGTATTATTATTTGTAAATAATATATATTGTATTAAAACATATAAATAGTTATGTAAAATAAACACATTAAAACTTTTAATATGTATTTGTATGATTATTAATATATTTTTTTATAAATGAAAATAAAAATGATATAAACTTAAACTCGTAGGATCAAGAAAATTTTTAAAAAGCTATAAATTAAAAAAGCTATGTAAAGGTTTTGAAACCTTTTGAGATAATTACAACGTATACGAAAAAAGCTATGTAAAATCTTTATAAAAAAACGTTTAATATTATGGATGCTCTTAGTTAATAATTAAAGAATCCGCATGCAGAATACCTGTTTATGTAAAAAATTACACAACTCGATGTCGTAAGGAACTTGTGTGAGGCTTAACCGTCGAGAGAAAGAAATTACAATCAATGATAAGTGCGGAAAAGTAAAATGAGACAAATAATTTGATGACGCAGGAAAAACCTCACGACGGAGGAAAAAACCTGCGGTCGACCTAAAAGATAAGTCAACAGAGCACTATGTTCACCAATCAGGGTGATGTCCTTCAGGTATACAGCTTTGGTCGTACGATTACAACTGAGAGAATCATGAAATCGAATGTAAATTACAGATGATTCTAAAGAATAATGATTATAGAACTTGTGAACTTCGAATAGACTTCGTGTGTTGCAATGCTGGCTTGATTCTTCTTTTATAGTAGCTTGATAATAATGGTCCAACGGTATTGTGGCTCATCAATGATTGAATCGTAACCGTCCAACGTTATTGTCTTTAATTAATGCTTGGAGAGTAACTGTCCAACGGTACTGCTGAGAGTTAACGTCTAGATCGTAACTGCTGCGAGAATCTTGCTTGTAACGGTCGATCTTGATGCTGTTCGAACGATACATAACTTACGACTTGCTCATTGTAATGATGGACTTCAACGAGCATAGCATAGTACTCAATTTCAG
Organism: Centaurea solstitialis; assembly: GCA_030169165.1. Lineage (NCBI taxonomy): Eukaryota > Viridiplantae > Streptophyta > Magnoliopsida > Asterales > Asteraceae > Centaurea > Centaurea solstitialis. The sequence continues at coordinate 90,441,712 of CM058040.1, read as the reverse complement.
AATTCCTCAAAGGTGGACAATTGTTAGAAATGATAATCAGCTTGCCTGCATCAAATACATAAATTTTGTATGTTTATTCGTTAGTATAGTCGTACGATATTGTAATCGTCGTTCGATTTATTCGATGCATATGTTCGATTGTTCTTTTAGGTTTTATTTCAGGACCTTATCTTAATACAGGACTATTGTCCTAACATTTATCTTACGATTATAGTCGGTCGTCGTGCGATTGTGGATTTTTACCCTAACAATTTGCCCCCAAGATTTAGAAAATAATTCTAATTTTGTCTAAATCTTTAATTTGCTGGTCAAAGAGTAAAAATACGTTGTCTAACGGTCGAATTAACGTTGCTAATATAGCCGTTATCTAGCCGTTACCCTGGACGCGTGTCTTCTAACGGCTAAATGATGACGCGTGGCACGATTATCTCTGATGACTCATTTGATTTAGTTACTATAAATAAGGCGTTTGATAATTAGAAAAGATTTTACAAATCTTCTTAATTTCCAAATCGATTTTGCAAGATCGTAATCCGACCTTATTTTCGGCAAATATTTCGTGCGACTTAGGCTTTATAAGGTACCTCCTTCTTCCCTGTTTCATGCGTCTGAAGTCAATAGCGAAGAAAAGTAACAGAGGTTTAGATAATCTTAGGTTTACACGTTTGAAAAATAGTCTAAGTCGAATAGATTTCATTATGTCAAGCGAGACTAGGAGTTCAATTACTGAAAATCTAGAGGTAGAAGAATTAAGAGAGTTAGCCGGGCTTCCTGAGGGTGCTTTGGTGAGGGTAGCTGGAGAGATTCGTCCGGCGGATGCTCCGACGGGTTTCTTTGCCCTGTTTGAGTATCCGTTCAAAGTCGGATTTCGATGGCCATACTCTCCTTTGGCTAGAGCCTTCATGACTCGTTTTGATTTATCTCCGGGACAATTGATGCCCCAGTTTTGGCGTGTCGTCCATGTAATCGAACGGGTGACTAGAAACTGGGATCGTCCTGCGTTCTCGGTTGACGATCTTCTATCTGCTTACACTGTGACTCGCTCTCCTTACAACCGTTTTGGGTTGTTTCCAAGGGGAAGAAGCGATGCCATGTTGGTTCATGGTACCCAAGTAAATGATCGAGGATGGAAGGCGAGATACGTCTTTGTCCAAACATCCTCGGTCATAAACGAGGAATCGTGGGTTGTTCCTGAATGGAACAAAGGCGGTAATATAGCTTACCTTGCTTTTCTTGTCTTCTTTGATCCTTGAGTTATTTTCTCTTACTAATCATTTGTTTCCCTTTTTGCAGCGATCGACTTCTCGTTCGAGGAGACTACTGAAGCGATCGAACGCTTCTTGAGCTACAGTGTGACCGATCGGAAGTATCGGACGTCAAAAGGAGGTGACGAGAGCGACGTCGAACCTGAAGTGCAAGTAATCGAGGAAAAGGATATGGAAGGTAATTATCTTACGTCGATATTCTCGTTTATAGTAATTTATTTTGATTCTAACTTCTCTTTTCCGTATAGGCTCAGCTTCCAAGAAGGCGTCAACGATGGAAGCAGCTGCTCGTGCTGCTAAGAGAAAAGCTGCTGCTCAGGAAGGTTTGGTGGCTAAACGTACGAGGTCGTCGTACGTTTCTGTGGACACCCCACCTAAGGATGCCGCACGCAAGGCTGAAGGTGGGATAGAGGCTATTCCTCTTAGCTTCGCTCCTCCTGCAAAGGGAGCAGGTGCGTCGAAGGCCGACAAGGGCAAGGAGAAAGAGGGGTCTGGTCTTACGACCATGACAATCCAGATCCCCTCTGACTTCATGGTAGACGATGTGATCAGGACGGCAGCCACTTTCCCAGTCCTTGAGCAGTTTCACGTTCCTGCTCAGAAGGCGCGCATGGAGGAGGCCGACATCGAGGACTTAGATGCCTCCATCGCGGGTATCTCCTTCTTGGTAAGTCCCTGTCGTACATTTGCTTTTACTTTATTTTATTTGTACAGCTTCTTCTAATCTTTTCTTTTTTCTTTGTATAGGCTCTCCAAACTAGTCTTAGCCTTCATACGCGAATGGCTAAGATCAAGGAGGAATTAGCGTCGAACCAGGACGACGCTAAATTAGCCAAGAAGGAGGCCGACAAGGCCAAAAAGAAGCTAGCCCAACTGACCGACGAGATTAACGCTAAGTCGGTCCAGATTGGGGACTTGGAATCCAAGCTGGAACTCAGCGAAGGGTTTCAGGTCCAACAGCGAGAACGGCTGAAATTGGCCTTGGACCATGCGAAGGAGCTGGAGAAGGAGTTGCTGGTCGTTCGACGGGAGAAGGCTGAGAGGGAAGAGGCGCTATCGTCCAAGATCCAGGAGTTGGAAGATGATGCCGCCTTAGTTCGCGTGGTCGCACGTACTGCGGTCATGCGTCGTGTAGCTGCTGGGACCATGACTTCTCAGATGGCGAAGGACGAGGTGGCTTCTTTCGTTCAAGTAATGGGCTCTGAAGACCTTCTCGATGAGGAGGATCTGAAGAATTTGGACGAGGATAAGCCTGCTGAGGTTAAGGATGCAGGTGTCGAGGAGGAGGTTCCTGAAACCTCTGGATCCGTTCCTGCGCATCCTGAAGAGACCCTTGTCGTAGATCCACCTGCTACCAACGCTCCTTTAGAGTAGTTTTAATCTTTGTAATCGTAGAACTTCTTTCTTTTATTGTATTCTGCCATTTTAAGGCAGAAAAAATGTTTAATGAAAGAAATTTTGATTGAATATCGTGCGTTATCACTATTATGTTATTATAACTTATATCATGCGTTTTAACTCGTATCATGTGTTTTAGCTTGTATCGTGCGTTTTAGCCTGTATCATGCGTTATAGCTTTTATTTTTGCATGCATTCGTTTTAAAGTCCTTAGACTTATTATAGAAACGTTTCTTTTGTACTCATGAGAGTATTCGTGCGACTGGCGAGTTGACTTGCGCTCTTGCGATATAATCGTGCGTTATAGCGGTTTTCTTGCGATCCATGCGATTTTTGTCGTGCGATTCCTGCGATAAGCATGCATCTAAATCGTGCGATACTTGCGTTAATCGTGCGATCCATGCGATTTATCGTGCGATACCTGCGAAAAAGGATGACTAAGGGGTGGCCGTTGGCTTAGCCAACGGCGCTCCGATGCTTAAGTCAGTAATGGATAAGGAAAAAATCGTATGTAAATAGGTTTAGAAATAATACCTTTTGAGGTGATGGGCGTTCCAGCTTCGTGGGATTTCCATACCTTCCATAGTCGTAAGTCTGTATGCTCCATTTCCAATGACTTTGGAAATTATGTAAGGTCCTTCCCATTTGATGGAAAGTTTTCCAGCGTTTTGCTCTTGTGTGTTTTGAAACACATGTCGTAAGACATAATCTCCAACTTGAAAAATTTTTGCCTTCACCTTTTTGTTGAAGTGTCTTTCGACAATTCCTTTCTGTGCAGCCATCGTTCGTAGTGCTTTTTCTCGGATTTCTTCTAAGGCGTCAAGATCGTAAGATAAATTTATTGCATTTTGATCATACGTGCGACTTCTGGCAGTTGGTATTTGAGCTTCGATTGGCAAGACTGCTTCGCATCCATATACCAGAGAATATGGGGTTTGTCCAGTTGATGCTCTAGGTGTCGTACGATTTGCCCATAAGACAGATGGCAATTCATCTACCCATTTTCCTTTTGCTCCTTTCAACCTCTTTCGGATTGAATTGATGATGACTTTGTTGCTCGACTCTGCTAACCCATTAGATTGTGGATATCTCGGAGTTGAAGTGATTAATTTGATTCCTCGCTTTTCACAGAACGTACGAGTCTTATCACTTATAAATTGTGAGCCGTTGTCGCACATGATTTCAGCTGGTACCCCGAATCTATAAATGATGTTTTTCTGAATGAAAGATATGACTTCTTTATCTCGGACCTGTGAGAAAGCACCAGCTTCTATCCATTTCGAGAAGTAATCGGTGAGCACGAGTAGATAGACTTTTTGTCCAGGGGCTGGAGGTAATTTTCCCACTATGTCCATTCCCCATCGCATGAAGGGCCATGGAACTAGAATAGAATGTAAAGGTTCAGATGGTCGATGGACCATACTCGAATGTTTTTGACATGCGTCGCATCGTTGGACGTACGTTATGGCATCTTCTCGTAGAGTAGGCCAATAGTAACCTTGTCGTGAGATTCGACTAGCAAGACTTCTGCCCCCTGCGTGATTTCCACATTCTCCGTCGTGCATCTCTTGGAGAATTTGATTGATTTGTTCCTTACTTGTGACGCATCGTAGAAGAAGTCCTGTTGTGGATCTTCGATAAAGTTGATCTTCAAAAATTGTATATCTTGAAGCTTTCGACCTTGTCTTTCGAGCTTCCATTTTATCCTCAGGTAGTTGGTCGTGCTTGAGGTAATTCCATATGTCGAGCGACCAATTGTAAATTTCTTCGTTCATCTGTACTTCATCGTCTGACGTAATTGTTGGTGTTGTGAGATGAAGTATTGGGATATTTTCCATAAATGAATCATGAAATGCAGATCCCAGATTGGCTAGTGCGTCCGCTTGCATATTTAAATCTCTTGGTATTTGCTCGATCAGGAACTGTTCGAATCGTGCGATTCGATCTCTAACTGCTTTGAGATAACTCATCATTTTTGAGTCTTTTGCTTGAAAATCTCCATTTACTTGGTTTACGACCAGTAAAGAATCGCTTCGAACGTGCAACTGTTTTGCCCCCAGTCTAAGAGCAATATCTAATCCTGCGATCAAAGCTTCATATTCTGCTTCATTGTTTGTGGCTTTGAATTCGCATCGTACGGAGTACACTATATTTCCCCCTTGTGATGATTTTAAGACAACACCTAACCCACATCCTCGTATGTTCGAGGATCCATCAACGTAGAGTATCCACGGTTTATTGTCTGAAATCATCACAATTTCGTCGCACGTCGTAGGTTCTAGTCCTGGAGAAAATTCTGCCACAAAATCTGCCAATACTTGCGATTTAATTGCCGTCTTGGGTTTGAATTCAATGTCGAACCCACTGAGATAAATGCTCCATTTGGCTAATCGTCCTGTCAATTCTGGCTTTCGAAGCACCGTCTTGAGTGGATAATTGGTCACAACAATGATGTGATGTGACTCGAAGTAATGCCTTAGCTTCTTTGCTGCCGTCATAAGACCTAGTAGCAATTTCTCCATTGATGTGTATCTAGTTTCTGCGTCAAGGAAAGATTTACTGACATAATAAATTGGTTGTTGTCGTTGATCTTCTTCTCGTACGAGTACTGCACTTGTCGCATTTTTGCTTACTGCCAAGTATAACTGTAGACTTTCTCCTTCGACTGGTTTTGTTAGCAATGGAGGCGACGTCATATATTGCTTCAGTTCTTGCAAAGCTTTCTCATGTTCGTCTGTCCACAAGAAGCCTTGATTCTTTCGTAGGACATTATAGAACAAATGGCATTTATCCGATGATCGTGAAATAAATCGGGTTAAAGCTGCCACTCGTCCTGTTAACTTCTGGACTTCTTTGACATTCCTTGGAGATTGTATCTCGACGATAGCTTTGACTTGTTCTGGACTTGCTTCGATTCCGCGTTGCGTGACCAAGTACCCCAAGAATTTTCCTGCTCGTACTCCGAAGGAACATTTTGCTGGATTGAGCTTCATCTTGTATTGTCGTAGGATATCGAAGGATTGCCTTAAATGTGCGACGTGATCGATCGAACGTTCTGATTTCACAAGCATGTCGTCGATATAAACTTCCATCGTTCGACCAAGATGTTCCTTGAACATCATGTTAACCAATCTTTGATATGTTGATCCTGCATTCTTGAGACCAAATGGCATAACTTTGTAACAGTATATGCCTTTGTCTGTCATGAATGCAGTCTTCTCTTGGTCGTCCGTGTGCATCAATATTTGTTTGTATCCTGAATATGCGTCCATGAATGTTAACAATTCATGTCCTGCTGTCGCATCAACCATGGCGTCAATATGAGGTAAAGGAAAAGGATCTTTTGGACAAGCTTTGTTTAGATCCGTGAAATCAATGCAGACTCGCCATTTTCCGTTCTTCTTTTGTACGACGACTACATTAGCCAACCATTCTGGATATTTGACTTCTCGGATCTTCCCTGTTTTAAGCAGATTGTCAACTTCATCGTTGATCACTTTATTTCTTTCAGGCGCGAACTTGCGACGTTTCTGCTTAATGGGCTTGAAAGTAGGATCCACGTTCAATTTATGCGATATAATGCTTGGATCTATTCCAACCATATCTTCGTGCGACCATGCAAAACAGTCTGAATGTTCCTGCAAAAAAGATATAATCGTATTTTTTATGTCAGGGGGGAGCGAGGCTCCTATGAAGACTTTTTGATCAGGATGCTTAGGATCAAGGACGACTTCTTCTAGCCGAAGATCATCGTTCGATTTCCTCTCATCCTGGCTTTGTAATTGCTAGATGTCCTGCGATTTTGTCTTCATCGTAATCTTGTAACATTCTCGTGCGACTTTGTTCTCACTAGCAATTTCTTGAATTCCCCATGGAGAAGGAAATTTGATCTTCTGATGGTATGTCGAAGGAATTGCTTTCATCTCGTGGATCCATGGTCTTCCAAGAATAACATTGTAAGCTGATTGGCAGTCCACAACATTGAACTTTGTTTGTTTGTTGATGCCTTTGGCGTAGACAGGCAAGATGATTTCTCCAAGAGTGTTCATCGGGTCTCCATTGAATCCAATCAGAGTAGTACTTCGTCGTACGATTTCTGACCGTTCGATTCCCATGACTTTAAGAGTATCTGCAAAAATAACGTTAGCTGAACTACCTCCATCAATCAATATTCTCTTAGTCGAACAGTTTCCGATTTTCAACTGTATGACTAGAGCGTCATGATGTTTATGATGGACCCCCTGTGTATCGTCTTGGTCGAACGTGATTGCCATTGCATCGAGCTCTCTTTCTGTCTTTGATTTGGCTTCTCCGGGGATAGGATGTTCGTTTGGACCATCCCGTGCATGTCGCTTTGCAGCTGAATATGTAAGTCCACAAACTTCTGATCCTCCAGTGATGCAGTTTATGACTTTTGTATGAACCGGTGACGCTGGTCGTCCTTGTTCTTCTGGGATGAGGCCTTTTAGATGCCCCTTAGATTTCAAATATGAAATCTCCTTCTTTAAACTGATGCATTCATCCGTCGTATGACCATGATCGTCGTGGAAGTCGCACCATCTGTTCTGATCTTTGTCCTTGCTTGGTTTATCAGATTTCTTTGGCCATCGTACGTTTGCATCAATCTTTCGTAGCGAATCCACCAAATCTTTTGATGTACCTGCAAAATTGTAAGTAGATAACTCTGGATATCGTATTTTAACAGTACCTTTGCTTGGTCGAGTTTTTGACTCGTATCGAGGATTTCCAATCTTGTTTACTCTTTTATGCTTAAAGTCATGTTTTTGAGCACCAAGAGGTTTCTTTTCTGCGGAATGCTTTCGTCGGAAGAGAGCATCATCTTCTATTCTCATGAAAGCTAGTGTTCTAGCTCGTACGTCGTCGAAGTTTTCTGGTGGATATTTCGTTAATTCCAGATATAATCCAGAGGAATCTTCTAATCCACGCTTGTATGCCTCGATTGCTGTTTTCACGTCGCAATTTTTTATTTCAATCATTGCTGCATTGAATCTGTTGAAGTAGTCGCGGATTGTTTCTCCAGATTTCTGTACGATATAGTACAGGTCGCTGGTCTGCTTCTCCATCTTACGACTGCTAGCAAATTGTCGAGTGAATTGGTTCACCAATTCTGCAAATGATCCAATACTCTTTGGCTTTAGGTTAATAAGCCATTGTAATGCTGCTCCTGTTAAAGTTGATCCAAAGCTTTTGCACATGCAGACTTCCTGATATTGCGACGGTATAGGAACTGTCCACATAAGTTGCTTGTACTGTGCTATATGTTCGACCGGATCTGTGATTCCAGAATATTTTGTTGCGAAAGCTGGTATAGTATATTTCTTAGGAACGTCGACAAGAGCTAATTCATCAACGAACGGTGAAGCCTGAAATCCAGTTTTAGGTTCGACTTCGACGGGTACTGCTGCTCCGGGTAGCTTTGTGAGTAATGCGAACAATTTTTGATTCTGTTCTTCTAGGGATTTCAGTCGTACGTTTAGAGGATCTTCAACGTTTATTGGGATTGTTGGAATACAACTAGAAGAGATTCCGGTACTGGGTAGTATTGTCGTATGAATGGTGGAACTAGCAGCTGTGGGTATATGACCAGGAATAGGAATTGGTTGGGATACATTAAAAGGCTCGAACGTGAACATGGGTGCTCCTTGAGACATAGGAGGTGGACCTCGAGGCATAGGTGGCAGGCCATGAGGTATTGGTGGTGGAACCTGTGGTAAAGATGGTCGTACGTTGTTGTGTTGTTGGTTCACAGTTGAAAATGGCATTGAGGCATTGAACTGTGGTCGCGGTGGTGGTCTTAGATATTGAGGAGGATATGGAGGAGGAATAGACATTGGAATAGTCATCGATGGTCCTGGCAAAGCTCGAAGACGTTGAATTTCGTTGTTAGCTTCTTGCAATTGTTGTTGGAGTGATGCTATGAATCCGTTATCCATTATCCTGCGCAAATAGCTCAAAGAAAACTCAAAGAAAAGGTTAGTACTAAGGCGCACTTTTCACCGAATGAAATTTTTCTCAAAACGGAGCCCCACGGTGGGCGCCAAACTGTTTATGTAAAAAATTACACAACTCGATGTCGTAAGGAACTTGTGTGAGGCTTAACCGTCGAGAGAAAGAAATTACAATCAATGATAAGTGCGGAAAAGTAAAATGAGACAAATAATTTGATGACGCAGGAAAAACCTCACGACGGAGGAAAAAACCTGCGGTCGACCTAAAAGATAAGTCGACAGAGCACTATGTTCACCAATCAGGGGTGATGTCCTTCAGGTATACAGCTTTGGTCGTACGATTACAACTGAGAGAATCATGAAATCGAATGTAAATTACAGATGATTCTAAAGAATAATGATTATAGAACTTGTGAACTTCGAATAGACTTCGTGTGTTGCAATGCTGGCTTGATTCTTCTTTTATAGTAGCTTGATAATAACGGTCCAACGGTATTGTGGCTCATCAATGATTGAATCGTAACCGTCCAACGTTATTGTCTTTAATTAATGCTTGGAGAGTAACTGTCCAACGGTACTGCTGAGAGTTAATGTCTAGATCGTAACTGCTGCGAGAATCTTGCTTGTAACGGTCGATCTTGATGCTGTTCGAACGATACATAACTTACGACTTGCTCATTGTAATGATGGACTTCAACGAGCATAGCATAGTACTCAATTTCAGATTTCCTCAAAGGTGGACAATTGTTAGAAATGATAATCAGCTTGCCTGCATCAAATACATAAATTTTGTATGTTTATTCGTTAGTATAGTCGTACGATATTGTAATCGTCGTTCGATTTATTCGATGCATATGTTCGATTGTTCTTTTAGGTTTTATTTCAGGACCTTATCTTAATACAGGACTATTGTCCTAACATTTATCTTACGATTATAGTCGGTCGTCGTGCGATTGTGGATTTTTACCCTAACATTACCCATGCTTTTTAGGTACTAAACCACTTGATTAAGCCAAGAGATAATGAAATTTTATTCTTTTATTGCCTAATTAAGCCTGCCTAAAACACATTGCATGGTGATTCTTTTGGTCAATTGACTGTTGTAAGAAATTCAAAGTTGATTAATTTGGATGTGTCCAAAGTTACACGTTTCGCTCTTTTGCCAACAACCGATGGAATCCATCCAAAAAATTTCAAGTTATGCTTGCTTTCAGTCGTCTTCCATGGTGTTAGGTTTTTTTAATTATACACACTTCACATTCTTCGTGCTAAATGATGCCTAATATACATAGGCAGATCTAGAGAGGGACTTTAATGAGAACGATTAACATAAAAAGGGATGTTGTATCGAAATCACATGTGATTGAAGAATACGGCCAACGCAAGAGTATCCAAGCAATTTGTCACGACTAAGGCCAGCATAGAATCACATATGATTTTAATGTAAAAGCACATATGATTTCGCCGATATCGTGCATATTTATTTGATCACTTTTCCTACGTGGGTGCAAGGGAAAACCTCAAAAAATGAAAAATCAAGCAACACCCTCGTAGCCTTCCATTTGGACCGTATGCGCACACTGCACAGACGTAATTTGTAATATATACAGGTGCATAATGCACATGTGCATTAAAACCAAAAACAATTTGATTTACTCTTATACACATGTACAAGTGCATCCAGATGGAAGGCTACGAGGGTGTTCCGCATTTTTTTTAGGTTTTCATTTGATCCCCCCCCCCTCTCCCCTATATATATCATGCGTGTTAGACCTTCTTAGTAACACAAGCTATATTCAAGCTCTCGTTTCTCAACACAAATCTCTTCCTGCTTATCATCCTTTTGAGTACTATGCGGAAGGCCTCGTACCTAAGACAGGTAGAACAGCCCCTTACAGAAGACCAGATAAAGAGTCTTCTCAGAAAGTTCGACACCAATGGAGATGGCAAGCTTAGTCGAAAGGAACTGAAGGTGGGCTTGAAGAGCCTTGACTTGCGCTTCGCCGGCTTAAAAGCATGGCGCGCTATCCGTCATGCAGATGCTAACAAAGACGGTGTCATCAGCGATGAGGAGATAAATGAGCTCGCTAAATATATTTCCAAGTGGGGTATTTTTATCGCTTAAGATATCGCTTAATTAGATACGTAATTAACAATTTTAGAAGTCTATCGACATGCTTTATAGGGCATGCATGTGATCTCTTTAGCTTGTAATGTTTTTGTCTTTTGAGGTAATTAATTCATGGAGGTCGACTGTTAATATCAAGACAAGTAGACCACCATGATGTTGTATGATTAGGATAACAAGAAGCCCAAATCAATCGTACTGTTTGTTGCTCGTTGTTATGGAATATATATAATATGGAACTTGCAACTTTAGTTGTGCACAGATTGGATCAATCAGATGAAGTTGGTTCATCAGTATCAATGTACATGATTTCTATCATATCTTTTTTTTGGACGGCAAGAAAAAGATTATTATTACGAAAGCTAGCGAGGAGCTAGAAAAGTACAGAGATTAACAACACTAAACGGGTTACAACTCCATAAATCCCAGGTCAGAAACTTTCCGAACTTGGTTCTGTTCCGTATCCAATCGAAAGCTAAGAACCGGATGCTCTCTAACATTCTATTTAAAAATCCTTTCCTTGCCCTCCTTTGAAAAAACTTGAGAACAGGGTTCATATATATACACGATATATGGGACCTTCAATGTTGGGCTCGGCGGGCTTGTGCGTCGGTACGAGCTGGATCTGGTCGGTTTGCGCTATTGAATCGGCGGGCTTGTGCGGCGCTTTGATGATTGGGAACTCAATGAACCTGCTCTCTCTCCCTCTTCCTCTCCATTTTTTTAATTCAAATATATATATATATATATATATAGAGAGAGAGAGAGAGAGAGAGAGAGAGATTAAAAAAAGGAGAGACAAGTTCATACAAGAACACCCCAAATCAATATATATATTAAAAGCAAAAACCAAGGTTGATGAGGTGACATTCTCTAAGGCCTAGAATCTCTTCTATCTTTTTTCTCAATTTTTTGATTTTTTTAAATAGTTAATATGTTAAAGACTTTTCTACCCCTATTTGGGAAATGTGTAATTCATAATTAACTTTGGTTTTTTTGTAAATTTGCATATATGAGTATAACCCACAACTTTTGATTTGCTTATTCATTTACTTTCTTTTAATTCTCAATTGATTTAGCTTTTAAAGTTGCAAATATAAATAATATGGAATTCTTGAAATCCCCTTGATGGAGGATGAAGATGATCAAAGTTGAAGACATGGAAGGTCCTTGAAGACTTTTCTACCCCTATTTGGGAAATGTGTAATTCATAATTAACTTTGGTTTTTTTTGTAAATTTGCATATATGAGTATAACCCACAACTTTTGATTTGCTTATTCATTTACTTTCTTTTAATTCTCAATTGATTTAGCTTTTAAAGTTGCAAATATAAATAATATGGAATTCTTGAAATCCCCTTGAAGGAGGATAAAGATGATCAAAGTTGAAGACATGGAAGGTCCTTGAAGATTCTTTACAAGTATGTACAACTTATATTCTTACGAGAATTTGATTTGTTATCATATGTTTGTTTTTCCATATTGTTGGATTTGTCTCAATTGATTTAGCTTTTAAAGTTGCAAATATAAACAATATGGAATTCTTGAAATCCCCTTGATGGAGGATGAATATGATCAAAGTTGAAGACATGGAAGGTCCTTGAAGATTCGTTACAAGTATGTAGAACTTATATTCTTACAAGAATTTGATTTGTTATCATGTGTTTGTTTTTCGATACTGTTGGATTTGTTGTTAGTATGGTATATGATTATGATTGAATCGTATATACTATTGATTTGCTTCTTCATTTATTTTTTTATTTCTTAATTTATTTTGCTTTTGAAATTTCAATGATAAACAAAATTAAGTTCTTGAAATTCCTTTGAAAGAGGATGAAGAGTATGAAAGTTGAAGGCATGGAACAAGAAAGAAGATTTTGAACAAGCATGGAGAAATTATGTTATTTAGAGAATGTCATTTGTTATTATATATTCGTTTTTTCCATTTGTTGAATTTATTATTAACATGGTACATGATTGTCTTTATGATTGAACATATAGACTCAAATTTAATTTTGATATTTTATGATTGTTAGACCCTACTTTGAGGTTGTGAAGAAGTCAAGGGTCTATCCAGTATTTTCCTTATTCTAGTATTTAGCTTTAGTTTATGTTTGCCCTCTTTTGTAAAGAGTCATAGACTCTAAGGGCTTGTCTTGTATTTTCCTAATACCTTGTGCTATATAAACAATGGTATAGCCTAGGGTTTGTTAGACTTGTTGGTAGCCTACTATCTTTATGAGAAGCAATCCCAAGAAATTCTCTCATTGTCTCTTGTCTTCTCCATCACTTTCACCAACATTCTCACTACTAGTTGTTCTTTATTGCTATTATTCACACTAGTTTTCTCTCCATCTATCATTCTCTATTATCTGGGATTCACATTTGGTATCAGAGCTCAACCTTTGGTGGATTTCTAGGAGGTTTTTACATTCAAAATGGTTTGAAATGTGTTTTTGAAAAAGCTTGAGTTTTACCATTTTTTGCTCCTTTTGAGCCTCAAATCTACTCATATATTATTGTTTTTAAGTGATAAGTGATTTCAAAAGGTTTGTACACTTGTTTTGCACAAATTGGGTCATTTTTCACTGATTTAAGAAGTGGTTTTTGATGATTTTAAGCTATTTTTCGGAGCTCCTGGTCAGCTTTCCCGAATCGGGTATTTTGAACTGATTCTTCAGCTCGAAAACCCGAATCGGGTAAGTGCACCATACCCGAACCGGGATTGCACGTTACCCGAATCAGGAAAACCTCGGTTTCCCGAATCGGGCAACGGGTTTCCCGAACCGGGTTTTGCTCAAATTAGTCCAATTCGGGTTTTCCACTTACCCGAATCGGGACTCCACTGTTCACCCAATTCGGGTTTCTCCAATACTCGAATCGGGTTTCGCGGCCAGATCTGAACCGGGAATCTCACGATCCCGAATCAGGTCTCGCACTCTTTGACCCGGAAATTTTCAATTTTCGTCTCAAATCTGACACTTAGCCAATTTTCTAAAATTTCAAACTTTTCAAGGCTATTTGTGTCACGAGTGCTCGCCCAAACAGTCTTTTTCAAAAGCCTTTTCCTAACCCTAGTTATCCACTCGAAGGGGATCTTTCTTAAGAGGATATGATGTCGAGAGAAATCGTAAGCATGGGGTCTGAATCCCGTCCCCCGGTGCTAGTTATGGGAGAGTATGCCCAATGGAAATTGAGAATGATCCATTTTCTCGACCAGCTTGATAGGAATCTGATGAAATCCATCAGGGAAGGTCCAGTAAGACCTACAGTCACCGTTGCAGAAGTACCGGAAACTGACACCTGCCCGCTCCTACCCTCGTACACAGTGGAGAAACCGTATCACTTGTACAACCAAGAACAACGCGCATGTCATGAGATTGACAAACGTGCAATGTCTCTTCTCATCATGTCTCTCCCAAATGACATGTATTCCCGCGTCGACAGCTTCGACAATGCTAGGGATATCTGGAATGAAATAGAACAGCAAATGCAGGGGGGAGACACTGCTTCAGAATTCCAAAAGGAATCTGCCATGAATGCCTACGAAGGGTTTCATGCAAGAGAAGGCGAACAGTTGTACGACTCATACCAACGCTTGAACTCCCTAGTCAACGATCTTCGTCGATTAAAGGTTGAGAAGTCGCGTTACGAGGTGAATGTGAAGTTCTTGAAGAACCTAAACCCAGAATGGCGAAACTTGGCCATTAACATTCAGTTGAGTAGAAACCTTGGACAAATGGGACTTCACGACCTATTCAGTATGATGGTCCAACATGAGGAATTCATCACCGGCAACAAACCAAGGAAAGCTATTGACCCTCTTGCACTGGCTGCCGTGCACCATGGAGGATCAAACTTGCCGGTGAATCCTTACCCGGAAGAACACTACCAAGACTATGTTAGGAATTATGTGCAGAGTTGACAAACCAAGTGATTACACATCCAATGTTACAAGACACTTGAGGGTCACACCTGTGAGGACCTATAAGTCGAACAAGTTAGATGAAACCCCGAAATGGAGAGTTATGATTTATAATAGTGTATTATAAATCAGTTGGGTAATTTCAGTCAGAATTACCAAAGATGGAGGATTATTAATTAATTAGGATATTATATATTTATTAGATAAATAAATATATAATAATTAATTAATAAGGTTTTATATATTAAGATAAATATATAAATTATAATTATCGTATGCAAATTCTTTTCCAGCTAATTAAAAGGAAAAAGGATTAGAGATAATTATAAAAGGAAACTGAATCTTATACAAACTGTATTTTTCCTCCATATAAATAAGGCTTATGGGTTAAGAAAAAATTGTAGCTTTTCAGTCAAGAAATCGGTTTCAGTTTCCTCCTCCTCCCTCTCTCTCCAAAACCGGCGCCGACCACACACCCCAGTCGGATTCCAGTTTTTTGTTGTTCGGGTTTCACAGTTCTGCTAGAGGAACGTTCGTTGGTCAATCACCGGTGGACTATCGTCAAGCAATCCAGGTAAATTGATCTAACCTAAACATTAGGTTTAGAACTATAAACGATTAAAGATCATTAGGCTTAATGGGTTTTTAGCTTTTATCGCTTCCGCACAAATAAGATCGAAAACAGCGTGTTTTTGATCGCGTAGGTTTTATCAGTTTGATTAACCTATGAGATATATCAAACCAGCGAGGTTCGATAGATCTGAGAGAATCCTCGAGTCATTTTGATCCGAGGATACCCACAAAAAACCCAACAGTGGTATCAGAGCCATTGTTAAAATCGTTTCAATTTATCAATTTATCTATTTTTGCGTGATCCGTTAAATATTATTGTTTCTTGCATATCAAGTTTAAAAATCTGAATTTTATTGAGTTTATTTATTTACATAAAATTTTAGATTTTATCAAATTGTTATTCATACGAAAACCCGGAAAAACCATCACCAGGTTGGTGATGGCTGCGGTTGTGACACCACCACCGCGCCACCAGCGTGGTGGTTGCGGTTGGTTGCCATGACCAATCGCCTGTCCAAACCACCAGAGAGGTGGTGGCGGCGATTTCGTGTTTCCTCCGGCTAACCACATGGTGGCAGCGGCGTCGTAATTATCAACCACCGCACCACGATTTGGTGGCGGTGGTAGCGTTTGATGGTACGGGGGTGACAGTGGCTCAAGGCCGTTGACATCGTCGGAACACAGCAAAACGCCTGCCAAGCCGCCGGCTGCCTTACGGCCATGCCAGGCGGCGGCGGCGGCGGCGATTGACTCTCGAATTCAATTGAGCCACCGAAGCCGGAAGCGGCGACGGTGGCAGTGGTGTTAATCAGGACCGCCGATGGGCGGGGTGGTGATGACCGAATCACATGACTCGATCGCGGCTAGACCGCAGCTGCACCACCAGCGTGGTGGTGGCGGCGTCAGCCTTGAACGGAAACCACCACCGCTCCACCGATTGTGGTGGCGGTGGTGTCGATTGAAAAACATAGCCGCCAAACGGCGGTGCTGATTCGGTCAAAGGAAAACCACCGAGGTGGTAACGGCGTCTATTGGCAACCGCCGGCTGCCCTAAAGGCCACGCCAAGGCGGTGGTAACCGCCAAGTAACGGCAGTAAAATCAAATCCAAACCACAACCACCAGAAGCCGCTCCCGCGGTGGTGGATGGTGGTGCTAAACGAAGGCCGTAGGACACGCCACCCGATCGGTGGTGGTGCCCGAACCCATATCGAACCACGGTTGACGCCAAGGCCAAACCACCAGTACGGTGGTGGCCGGCGGTTCTGATGATGGTTCCGCGGTAGCCGTACGACGAACGAACCACCAGCGTGGTGGTAGGCGACGGTTCCTGATCATGGATCGTACCTAGGGTTTTTCGTAAAATTGGGCCAAAATAGTAACAAGCCCAAGGCCCAGTTCTTTGGACCAAGTTACGGCCCAAAAGAGATCGTTTGGTTTTCTTATCCAAAATATTTTATTTAAACCAGTTGGATTGTTTTTCGGGTTTAATAAATCTTTTATAAAAGTTAAATTTTTACCGGTTTTTCGAATAAGCCTAACATTGTGTTTTGACTCAGAGGCCAGTTTTTAAAATTTTTGGGTCGATAAAAACCAGTTTGATATAATTTTGGATAAAAGGGAATTATTTTAGCTAATGAGTTTTATTTATAAAAGTGTATTTTATAAAATTAGATAAAACTAATTTTAGTCTAAAATATTGTTTTTGATTTATAAAACAGTTTGTTTTATGAATTAATTAAAACCAAATTTGGCGATAATAGAGACAAAATAATTTTAACGGATCCAGTTTATTACTCGTGATTATAAGATTGCTTTTATTATATAGCATATATATTTACGTAATTGCTTGAGCTCGATATATGGATTTCAGTTTGATTTTACATATATATATATCTATTATAGTGTTTTGCCAACCTAGACCCTTGACATAATTGCGGGGAGGCCTGCGTGCCATTTACAACCCCTTATGTAATAATGACCCTAGGATAGAATTTTTCTTTCCTTCTTTCTTTCGGATGGCGAGGCCAGTGGGAGCTGTTGAGATTCTTCATCCTACCGGAGTACTAACAAAACATGGTGAAGCCAGTGGGAGCTACGCGAGTTTTGAAGCTTTTAGTAGAATAGGTCATTATTGGTCCCTAGGAAACGTTGGCAAAAACTATAATTAGCTACCACGTGATTAATTATTGTTTAATTGCATGGTTGATTGATTATTTGTGATATCTTGCTTGTTAATAGTTTTAAATAGAGTTGTTATTTTAAAACTAGGTTGTATCACAAAAGGTATATAGGTTTTTATTAGTTTCGTCAAACTTTTCAAAACGATAGTTTTTGTTTTAAAAACCTATAGATGATTGTTTTATATAAAAGGCAAAGTTGATAAAAACAGTTAGTTTTAATCAACTAGGTGTGCTATTAAAACAGTTAGTTTTAATTAGCATGTGATTTTAGAACAGTTGGTTTTAAAATTACAGGTATGTTTAAAACAGTTAGTTTAAAACGTAAGTAGCCTTTATAACAATCAGTTTTTCAAAAGCCTGGAAGTAAAAGTTTTTCAAAACCCCAAAATCATAGATCAGTAGTGCAACCCATTTAGGGGCACCTTCGGCGTAAAGTACATAGGCGTTGTAAGTGATCACACATTCAACGTCTGTGTTCAAACTGAAGCTGAAGGGGTTACATAACTCTGCGAATTATCTCCGGGTGGTACCGGCCAGAGTATAGTGATCAGGTCCCCAAAATGGTGAGATCTGTTTTGGTACTATAAAGTTCACCGGGTGGTACCGGGCCAAAAAGCACTAAGAGGGACTAAAACATGCACAGGTAGTTTCCATGGTCCCGAAAAGATCTAGGAGTCATGTCAGTTAGATATGATTGGTAAAAGTCCTTACCTACCGAAATAAATACGGGTCTGGTGGAGCAAGAACATTACGCACATCAGGACGTATGAAATAAGGATCCTAGTCCAATAAATTGATCATTTAAGGGTTTATTGATATTTTATTGGAAATTAGTCTATTTACAGTTGCTAAGACCAAAAGTTTTATTTTGTGTAGATGGCAAGCACTGTTACCAGCACTAATAATCTTTCCCTCCGATCTATCCTAGAGAAGGATAAACTGACCGGCCCTAACTTTCTCGACTGGGAGCGCAATCTGATGATTGTGCTCAGACATGAGAGAAAGTGGTATGTGCTTGAAGAGCCACTTGGGGAGGCACCTCCGGCAAACGCTCCGGCCGCTGCCAGAAATGCCCACAAGAAGCACTCGGATGATCTCCTTGATGTCGCCTGTCTGATGTTAGCAACTATGAGCCCAGATCTGCAAGCAGGGCTCATAAATACAAATGCTTACGACATGATCCGCCAGCTGAGGGACATGTTTCAGACTCAGGCTCGTACAGAACGCTACGATGCCACCAAAGCATTCAATGAGTGCAAAATGGTGAGAGGGACATCAGTAAGTGACCATGTCATGAAAATGAAACGGCACTTAGATCATCTGGAGAGGCTTGGTCATCCTGTTCCGTTGCAGCTAGCAACAGACACCATACTCAATTCACTGTCAGAAGACTACAGGCCCTTCGTAGTCAATTACAATATGAATAACATGGAGAAAACAATAGCAGAGTTGCACTCCATGCTTAAGACAGCTGAACTGAATATGGGGAACAAGAACAAGACCAAGGACGTCTTGATGGTGAAAGACGGAGGGGTGAAAAAGAAGAATGGGCAAGCTAGCACCAGTAAAGGAAAAGGACCAGTCCAGGCCATCCAGAGTGCACCCAAGAAAGGCAAGGGCAAGGGCAAGGGCAAGAAGGTTAAGCCAAACAAAGCTAGGACCGAGAATCGCTGCTTCATATGCAATGAGATCGGTCATTGGAGGCAAAACTGCCCTAAGCGTCATGAAGCAGGTATGTAAACCTCAGAAAATTTATGATTGCTTTGTCTTGTCACTTCTTACTTGTTGGTTTACAAGTATACTGACACCTAGAGCAAATGATTATTGCAGGAGGTCAGAAATGAAGTGAAGTGCCCAGAAGTTGCTGAGGATCAGAAGTACAAGTTTTTCGATATAAGTCAAGACATTTTGAGATTATGGTTTTAAAACAGTTATTTTGATTTGTGTTTTAAACAGTTTTTGGGGATAATTATATTTTGAATTTATAATTTTATTTTCAAAATTGCTGTCTTGACATATCTGATCGTGCTTAGTGTTCTTGAATTTGTATGATCCTAGTTGTTGCCTGTTATAGTTACTTCAATAAAATCTATTAAATTGAAGTGATTTGTATAAAAACTATCAAAACACACGAGATTCTATAGGAATGTGTTTTGAGAATAAAACATTTATGAATGATAGTTTTGTGATCAAAAGGGGAGAATTTAGGATATTAACTCAGATAGCGTTAATAACAGTGTTTATAAAACTAGAAAGATTCCAAGTTCTGGAATTAGGATTTGAACAAATCCAGTTAAGTTTTATAAAAGGAAATTCTCAGAATTAAGTAATCAAGTTTGATCAAGTTTTATTCAAATGTTTTGAAAGGAGAATTTAGGACATTAACTCAGATGGCGTTAATAACAGTATTTATGAAACTAGAAAGATTCCAAGATCTGGAATTAGGATTTGACCAAATCCAGTTAAGTTTCATAAGGGGAAATTCTCAAGGTTCATTACTTGAAATTAGGATTGACTAATCAAAGTTTTGACTAAGTCAATAGTAAAATTTTGAGTAATAGTTAGTTTTTATATAAGTAAGTGGGAGCCCAATTTATTCTCTATCTAGTCTGAGATAAAAGAATAAAAGACATAATTATTGATATATCTCGGAATTCATAAATCCAGGTAGGATAAGAATTCATAAGATATAATTTACCCTTTTAGTTAAAAGGATAAAAGTTTCAAGACCCATGAAACAAAGGTCGTGACTGACCTAAAAATCAATAATTGAAGTGTTGGATTAAAATATATAGCATTCCAGTAGATTTGCAAGGATTGCAAATGGAATCGGATTTCAGGTAGAAATCATTCATCTACACAGCAACTAAGGAAAGTTGCAGTCTTACATATTCAGGAACTGGAAGTTAGTCCAGGTCTCCGAGTTCACGGAATATGATAAAAGACTAATTATTGTTTTAAAAGGTGTTTGCAAAACAATAATTAGCAGATACAAGTAAACAGACTTGTGTTTTTGGTTATCACTTTGATTAGATTGGTAAACTTTAATCAAAGGGTTTAAACTAAAGATAGGTGATACTTTATTTTAGACCAGTATCTAACAAACGTTAAATAGATATTATGAAAGTTATTAAAGAAAAGACATTCAATCTTGTTATTATTACAGCGTGTAATATGGACTATACAAGATTGATTTCTTTATCACTTTCACATTTTGCATGTTTTAATATATCCAGGAATGAAATCAGTCTCCGATTTTTCATTCAAAATCTGTCCGTGACAACTTATCATTGTGGGAGCATGATAAGGCGTTAAAGTCATTGTGAACTTTTAGGTAGTTATGATCAGTTACTGAATAACAGCTACAAGTGTTGTAGACTAAAAGTTGCACAGATATTTGATAGAGTAGCAAATATCGGACGTGATCGGCGGTTGAGATTACTTCTTGGAAACAGTTATAAGTAAATCTCACAGTGGTTGTCCCTATCACCTGAGGTATCTGATTTAATATCATGAGGACTACTGAATTCTTAGTGCACTCAACCGCTACGCCGTAACAGGGTAGCTATAAAGGGTGTAACTAGATTCAGCGGAAGCCGTGGTGTTAAAGGCAGATATGCAAGATGGGATTTGCACCTCTTCTCAGAAGAGAGATATTTCTGGGCCCATCTTGACTGACTAAGTATACTGATGAAGTGCATGGCCATGCCCAAACGAACTGATTAGTTCTTTGTCGTTTACCTATCAGTGAAAGTCAGATAATCAAGAGAACAGAATCTTGAGTATTTAGAGTTGACACTTTCCAAGCTCATACTCACAGATGAAATATCGCGATGCAAAGGGAAAAGCCAAGATATACCCAATCAATGAACAGTAGTTTCATAGATACCAATTCCTTACGGAATGTTTATATCACCAATCTGGGTATAAGAGTTCTTGTAACCTGGTTAGCCTAAGTGCCTGTCTAGGGGACTCCTTAGGTCAGTGAAATCAAAGGTGGTATTGCCAACTTGCACAAGTGGGAGTCTGTTAGGAATTATGTGCAGAGTTGACAAACCAAGTGATTACACATCCAATGTTACAAGACACTTGAGGGTCACACCTGTGAGGACCTATAAGTCGAACAAGTTAGATGAAACCCCGAAATTGAGAGTTATGATTTATAATAGTGTATTATAAATCAGTTGGGTAATTTCAGTCAGAATTACCAAAGATGGAGGATTATTAATTAATTAGGATATTATATATTTATTAGATAAATAAATATATAATAATTAATTAATAAGGTTTTATATATTAAGATAAATATATAAATTATAATTATCGTATGCAAATTCTTTTCCAGCTAATTAAAAGGAAAAAGGATTAGAGATAATTATAAAAGGAAACTGAATCTTATACAAACTGTATTTTTCCTCCATATAAATAAGGCTTATGGGTTAAGAAAAAATTGTAGCTTTTCAGTCAAGAAATCGGTTTCAGTTTCCTCCTCCTCCCTCTCTCTCCAAAACCGGCGCCGACCACACACCCCAGTCGGATTCCAGTTTTTTGTTGTTCGGGTTTCACAGTTCTGCTAGAGGAACGTTCGTTGGTCAATCACCGGTGGACTATCGTCAAGCAATCCAGGTAAATTGATCTAACCTAAACATTAGGTTTAGAACTATAAACGATTAAAGATCATTAGGCTTAATGGGTTTTTAGCTTTTATCGCTTCCGCACAAATAAGATCGAAAACAGCGTGTTTTTGATCGCGTAGGTTTTATCAGTTTGATTAACCTATGAGATATATCAAACCAGCGAGGTTCGATAGATCTGAGAGAATCCTCGAGTCAGTTTGATCCGAGGATACCCACAAAAAACCCAACAGACTACCACTATGATGTGAGCCAAGACTACTACCAGCACAGTGACAACTTTAATGATCCGACGATCATCACTGTCACAGATGAGGAACTGCAAAACATGAATGAGTCCCTTGCATTGATCACACACAAGATGCAACGATTAACTGCTAATCGGGGATTCAACCGTTCAAACTCTCATGGTGGAAACCGTTTTGGTCCGGGAAGAAGTGGACATCAGTCATTTGATCAAGGGAGAGGCCATTACTCACAAGGAGGGAGATATCAGTCATCTGATCGTGGAAGAGGTGGTCGTGGAAGATTCGGGAACAACTTCAGGCGTGACATCACGTACTTGGACTACCCAGAAAGCTCGGGAAATGGAAACATCTATCAAGGCAACTATCAGGGATCTGGATACAATCAGCATGGTTCAAACTACAACAATCAAGGCAGTGGATACGGGCAAACCTTCTCTGGGCAAGGTTATGAAGGAAAGAACGGTGCTGGATTTGATGATGGAAGGTTTAATCATCATTCAGGAAGCTTTGAACAAGGAAGGATTGGTGGAGCAGATCAGCACAATCATGGTGGAAACTTCAATGGCGGAAGTCACCCCAAGCAACCTCCGCATGGCAAGGGTGTTCAGATCAGTGAACAGCAGTTGGGAACAAACAGTACTCAAGTCTAGAATCCTCAACCCATGTCATCATCTCAAGGAAAGACAAATGGCCACGGGCCTACCTGCTTCAAGTGCGGGGCGCCTGGCCATTATGCAAAGGACTGCAAAGCGGTATACAAGGATGCCGCTTACTTTGAGAAGAAGGCCGCTCTTATGAGAAAGAAAGAGAAAGGCGTGGCCTTGCTGGTTGATGAAGAAAACTGGGTTTGCAAGGAGGAGAGTTCAGATGAGGAGGATCACATGGTCGGTGGACCGTGTTTGATGGCTGACTTCGAGGCGCCGGACAGTAGCAACACCGAAGTGGTCGACTTTGATGCTGAAGCCGGCCTGCAATACAACAACGACGCCTTCGAGGTATCCTCTACTCCCGATATATCCGATTGCACATCCATGTTGGAATCTAAAATTTGTGCACTTGAGAATGAACTCCAAACGGAGAGAATTTTCGTCACGAAATTCAGAACCGACAGTGCGGTGTATAAGAGCTCCTACGAGGACTTGTTAACTAGTTATAATCGTGAAACTCTCGAGTCTAGCATCAGAGAAACCTATCTTGTGAACAAATTGTTGTCCCTTAATTCATCTCATGACGAACTGAAAAGTAGTCATGGAGAACTCGAGCTCAAATTTAAATTGCTTTCGGAAGAAAGAACTAAACTGTTTTCAAAAATCAAGGAGCTTGAAGACAACAATCTCAAGAGAGGTCAATCTGAACAGACTCTGCATATTCTCACTGCTCATGCCAATAATTGTTAGGATTATGTGCAAGATAGTGACAGGGTTTACCGTATCCAATGTTATAAGACACTAGTGGGTCACACTGCTACACACCCAATTAGAGATCAAGTGGTTTGATGGAATAATTAATTAGTACAAATTAATTATTGAGTGAGAAATAAATAATAAATAGTCATTTATTATTTAGTTATATAAAATATCAGTTGGAATATTTTATAGGATTAATTAATAGTTAATTAATTAATTAAAAGGGTTAAGTTATTTAATTAATGGTTTATTAATTAAATAAAGAGTTTAAGCTTGATTAAATAACCTTAATGGGCTTTTAATCAAACAGGCTTTCTTTATTGGGTACTGCCATATTTAGTTTTATAAATATGGCAAACCCTGGTCAGTTTATTCATTCGATCATCTTAACTGAAAAGAAACCCCAGAGAAAAACCAAAAACCCTCTTCACTCTCCCTCTCCATCGATTTCATTAAGAACCCAGCGGTGGTCTAGCAACCAATCTCACGGTGGTGCAGTAGTGGTGTAATCCCGCCAGCAGTCCAGTTTTGTTCGCGTAAAACAAACAACGAGGTAATTTTCGTAACCCTCTTTTGTATCTGTATGCGTTTAGGATTGGATCCTCGATTGGGAATTAGGCTTTTTATTTCCGATGTGCATGTTTTGTAGCCCGTAATTCCCAACAGTGGTATCAGAGCCACTTCCTAAACCTAACAGATCAGGTTAAGCTGCTTGTTTGCTATTTAGGTTTTGTAAAAATCGTTACTTTTTCACGTTTAAAAATCTGATTTTTAGTAAACCTAGCGAAACAACGATCAGCGGTGGAACGGCGGCAGTTAGCCGGCCGGACCTCCAGGCCGATCGCCGTGAATCGTACCACCATAACCACCGCCGGCCGCACCACCCGATTGGTGGTTGCGGCACCGGCTGTTTCGGTAACCGCCGGCCACACCACCCGCTTGGTGGTTGTGGCGTCGGCCAGCGTTGATCGGAAACAGAAACCACCACCGCACCACCGATTGTGGTGGCGGTGGTGTCGATTAGAAATCACAGCCGCCGTACGGCGGCGCCGGTTCGATCGAAGGACGGCCACCGCACCACCGTATGTGGTGGTGGTGGCGTCGATGGTTTTTCGCGATCACGGCGATGGTGGTAGCGCTAGGCTGCTGCCGTCGTTGGTGGTCCAGCGGTGGCGATGGCGAGGTGTTGTTTTTCACCGGAATAGCGGCGGCGATGGCGGCAATTGCTGCTGTCGTCGTCGCAATCGTAATCGGCAGCTACGGGCGGCGGTCGATGGCTGCCGTTTGGTGGCGTTGGCCGTTGCCGGTTGTTCACGATGGGCGGCGGTGGTGGCTCACGAGCCGCTGCTGTCGCCGGAGAAGATCGATACGCCGGTGTTCGATGGTGGTACGGGCGGCGGCGGTGGCGGTCGCGTCATCGTCGTCGCCGACGATGGAGAAACCGCCGATCAACGGCCACGTTTTGGCGGATCGGTGGTAATTCGAGGTCGTAGTTCGTTTCGATTGTTTATCGTTAACGAGTCTCAGTTGGGATTTGTTTCCGGATAGACTTCGAAAAAAGAATCGTTTTTAATCAGATTAGGTTAAAGCGATTCAGGATTAAATTGATTTATTTGTTTTAAATTAATTTTTTGGTTTTATAATTATCCGGTTAAAATTCAGTCGTATTTTAATTCGTTTAATTATGATGAGTCATAGCTGAACCCTTTTAGACCCGTGGTTGTGTTTTATTTATTTCGTTTTGATTAGTTGGGAGGCCTGCGTGCCATTTAAGCCCATTTGTAATAATTATTTTTAATTACATCGAGACGGAGACAAGACGACGGCCATGGATCTCGGAGCCAGTGGGAGTGCCAGAAGATGAAGACTTTTGTCACTTAGGGTTGAGACCGTTGTTTTGTGTTGGCTCACAAAACAACATTAGTTTAAGGGTTTAGGCTATGACTATGCTTTTTATATTTAAATTGCGTGGTTGTTTAATTTACGTAATTGTTATTAAATATAAATTGCCCTTTTGAACGGATTGTTTAAAAATTAAAAGGATACAAATACAGTTAGTGTTTGGATCCAGTTTTTCAAAATTTTGGAAAAAGGAAACTGGCAATTTCGACCCTTGTTAAAATCATAGATTAGTAAGTGCAACCCACTTTAGGGGCACTTCCGGTGTAAGGTACATAGGGCGTTGTAAGTGCACACACTATGAACGCCCGTGTTCAAACCGAAACTGGAAGGTGATAAAACTCTGCGAATTATCTCCGGGTGGTACCGGCCAGAGTTTGTCCAGGTCCCGGGTGGTGCAATCTATTTTGGTAATTATTTATTCACTGGGTGGTACCAGGCCAAAATGCACTAGAGGGACTAAATATGCACGGACTATTAATATCCGATGTCCCGACGATCTAGAAGTCGTATTTTCAGATAGGAATACAATTGGTATAGTTTTACCTACCATAGATCGCATGAGTCGGTTTGACATGATCACATGCTTCCCGACACATGTGAAATATGGATTCTAGTCTAATAAATTTATTTTAAGGGTAATAATTTATTAGAATTATATAATTATAAACTAAATTGGAATTTATATTCTTCTGTAGATGTCTCCAATTAGCATTCCGTTTTATTCACCTGAGGAATCACTTCGCCTTATTACGGGCAAGTGGAAGCTTACGGGCCAGAACTTTCCAGTTTGGAACTTGCACTTGCAGAATGTTTTGAGTGCCCAGGGTAAGCTTTATGTGATCAATAAGCCCATGTCACGACCCAAAAGCAATGCCCCAGAAGAGGAATTTGCTGAATATTTCAAATTCATGGCAGATGAATCGGATGTAATGTCCATTCTAGTTTTCTCTATGTCACCCGAGTTCACGGGAGACTTAAGAGTGAAATTCTGTCATGAGGTTATGAGAAATGTAGAAAACCAGTTAGGTTTCTACAAGCATACGGGCAAGCTTTTGATCATGCAAGAGATTCTCTCCCTGAAGCTACAAGAGGGTCAGTCAGTTAAAAACCATCTTATTGAAATGAGAAGGCTTTTTAAATGTTTATCACGTCTGGGGTACAAGATGACTCAGGAGGAGTTAGTGTACCTCATGTGGTTCTCCCTCACAAAGGAAGTTCAGGACACAGCTAGTGCCTACATGAAGGAACCAAAGAACGACGTGGATAAAGTTCATGAAGATATCCTGGCCAGTCTAGAGCCAGCACCCGAACCTGCGAATCTCATGGACACTGATATAATTGATGAGCTGGGAGATCTGAGTTGCCCAGAGTGTGGCAGCGAGGATATTTGCGAGCACTCGATGAACATCGACCAGATAGAGATCGGTTTACCCGATGCTCCAGGTATCTTTATGATAGATTGCTTAATCACTTCTTATGAATCATGGGTAATTGATACAGGCAGTGGTAACCACATTTGTAATCATTTACAGGGATTCACTAGAAGAAAGACTCTGAGGAAGGACCGTACGAACCTACGAGTTGGCGAAGGCACTCCGTTGATTGCTGAAGCCGTGGGATCTTATAGTCTTAGTTTACCCTCTGGTCTAGTTTTGGAACTGGATAATTGTCATTATATTCCAAATATGATTAAGAATGTATTGTCTTTTGATTTATTGGTAGACCAAGGATTTTATTATAAATATACTTATAAAATGATTTCAGTCTTTAAAGATGATATTTTCTATTTTAAAGCTACACCCGTAAATGGTCTATACACTGTAAATCTACAAGACAACAGTAGTGAAATCTATCATATAAGTAAACGATCCAAGGATATTGAGGATCAGACTTACCTCTGGCATTGTCGTTTGGGTCACATAAACAAGAAACACGTTGAACTACTCCTAAAAGTAGGTTTTCTTGGCAATTTCGACTATAAACTTTTTGATAATTGCGAGTCTTGTTTATCTGGCAAAATGACAAAGCAACCTTTTAACAGTGAGAATGAAAGGGCTACTGACTTGCTTGAAATAATCCACACAGATGTATGTGGACCTTTCAGTCATGTAGCAAGAGGAGGATACCGGTACTTCATTACCTTCACTGACGACTTCAGTAGGTATGGTTATGTCTACTTGATGAGACATAAATCTGAAACCTTTGAGAAATTCAAGGAATATCATAATGAAGTACAGAATCTACTTGACAAGAGGATCAAGTTCTTACGGTCAGATCGTGGTGGCGAATATCTCAGTAATGAGTTTGACAATCATCTGATGGAGTGTGGGATAGTATCCCAACTCACACCTCCGTATACACCTCAAATGAATGGTGTGTCAGAAAGGAGAAATCGTACTTTATTGATATGGTACGAACGATGATGTGTCATTCTTCGCTGCCAATATCATTCTGGGGACATGCACTCGAAACAGCAGCACACATACTGAACAGAGCGCCAACAAAGTCGGTAGAAAAGACTCCATACGAGTTGTGGAAGAGTAAGAAACCCAACATATCTTTTCTGAAAATTTGGGGATGTGAGGTTTATGTCAAACGACCTACCTCAGAAGAACTCAAACCCAAATCCAACAAGTGTTTCTTCGTTGGATATCCCAAGACCACCGTGGGATATTATTTCTACAACCCTGAAGAGAACAAAGTGTTTGTTGCTCGAAATGGAAAATTTCTGGAAGAAAAGTTTCTCAGTTTAGAGAACACCAGAAAGGATGTAGATCTACAGGTAGTAGACGAAGAAAGCACTACACCAGTTGTTGAGCCAGAAATTCAACATAACAATGTTGAACCTCAATCAGAGCCGATTGAGGAAGTGCAAACACAGGACCTTCGCAGATCCAGTAAGGTAAGACAAGAACCAGATAGGTATCTTGGGTTCCTAGTCTCTCAAGACAGTGGAGACTTAAATGAACCAACATCCTATGGAGAAGCTGTATCAGGCAGTGAGTCTGAGCAATGGCAGGAAGCCATGAGGGCCGAGATGCAATCCATGTACGACAACCAAGTTTGGGAGTTGACTGATCTGCCACAACACTGTAAGGCTGTTGGACGCAAATGGGTTTTCAAGAAGAAAACCGACATGGATGGGAACGTACACACCTTCAAAGCCAGACTGGTTGCAAAAGGATTCACGCAAACTCATGGCATTGACTATGATGAAACCTTTTCACCAGTGGCCATGTTAAAGTCAATTAGGATTCTTATGGCCATCTCAGCGTACTTTAACTACGAGATATGGCAAATGGACGTCAAGACAGCCTTTCTGAATGGAAAGTTAACAGAAGACGTCTATATGGAACAACCAGAGGGGTTTGAAGATTCTAAGAATCCTAATAAGGTGTCTAAGCTGCTAAAATCCATTTATGGATTGAAGCAAGCATCTCGAAGCTGGAACTTACACTTTGATGAACGAATCAAAGAGTTTGGTTTTACCAAAAGTGAGTTCGAGCCGTGTGTCTACACTAAGTTCAGTGGGAGCATAGTAACCTTCTTGGTCTTATACGTAGACGACATTCTACTCATAGGAAACGATGTACCAACTTTACAGAGTGTTAAGAGTTGGTTAAGCAAATGTTTCCAGATGAAAGACCTTGGAGAAGCCGCTTATATACTCGGTATAAAGATCTACAGAAATAGATCTAAGCGGCTTATCGGGCTTAGCCAAAGTACGTATATCGATAAAATCTTGAAGAAATTCAGGATGGATGAATCCAAGAAAGGATTTATCCCGATGCAACATGGCATAGTGTTAAGTAAAACACAGTGTCCTGTTTCTAGTCAAGATCAGGACAAAATGAAATCGGTCCCATATGCTTCAGCAATTGGATCGATTATGTATGCCATGCTATGTACTAGGCCTGATGTTGCTTACTCAGTAAGTGTTACGAGCAGATACCAACAGAATCCAGGTGAACCCCATTGGGTGGCTGTCAAGAACATCCTTAAATATCTGAGAAGAACGAAGGAAATGTTCTTGGTCTTTGGAGGTGCTGAGAATGAAATTAGTGTCACCGGATACTCTGACGCTAGTTTCCAGACCGACAGAGATGACTTCAGGTCACAGTCAGGGTACGTCTTTACCCTAAACGGAGGTGCGATCTCATGGAAGAGCTCGAAGCAGGACACGATTGCAGACTCAACTACAGAAGCAGAGTACATTGCAGCATCTGATGCGGCAAAGGAAGCTGTCTGGCTAAGGAATTTTCTATCGGATCTCAGAGTGGTTGCCAGTATCTCGAGACCGATCGATATATTCTGTGATAACTCAGGAGCCGTGGCGCAAGCAAAGGAACCTAGAGAACATCACAAGTCAAGACACGTGCTCAGGAAGTATCACCTCATCCGAGAGATCATTGGAAGAGGAGATGTGAGAATATGCAAGATTCCAACAGATGACAATGTCGCAGATCCGCTGACAAAGCCACTAGCAAGGGTAAAGCATGAGGCACATGCGAATTCCATTGGGATGCAGTACCTGGAAGCCAGTAGCTAGTACTTAGTTTATTAATTATTACTATAGTCTAATTTAGAAACAATGTAATCATGTAATGTTTTTATTTCACAGTGTGTTGGAAATAAATGGAGGTTTTATTTTCATGATTGTTTTAAATTGACTATTTTTTGCATATTTAGCGCATCCATGATTTTACAAAGTTTTGTATGAAATCTAAATTTCCGTAGCCACTTATTGAAATGGGAATTTCAATAGGGAGTTTAACGCTACTATAAATACTTGATGATTTATTCAAAGTAGAGAATAAAAGCACAAGTGATGTGACCAAGTCATCAGAGTGTTTGGGTATTGGAAGTGACCAGTAATCAAGTCTGCTTCATGGAGCCTCAGTCATAAGCACTGACTTGATAGGTTGTCCTTAGACCTGAGATACTTGGTTTGGGAACGCGAGGACTACTGTATTCTTAGCACGTACTAACGTTGTACCGTAACAGGGCGGCCATACGGGACGTGACTAGATGCAGCGGAAGCCGTGGATCCAAATGCAAGTAGTCAAGAAGGGATTTGCACCTCTTTCAAAAGAGAGATATTTCCGGGCCCCTTGACGATTAAGATTGGCAGAAAACGCGTGGCCACGCTCGGATAGAATAACAAGGGTTATTTAGTAATATCCGTTACTGCAGGCAATCGAAATCCGAGTCAAGAAATACTTGATTTTAAGAAATGAATCCTCCACTCCATGTCTTAAATCACTTTAGAAATATCGTGCGCAAAAGGAATGAACCTGTGTACAAATTCAAGCGTGAATTGTATCTCTGGATGTAAGAGATCTTATAACCTGGTTAACCTAAGTGTCTGGCTAGGGACCTCGTTAGGCTAATGGTAACAGTATAGTTACTAGTCTGGCACAAGTGGGAGTCTGTTAGGATTATGTGCAAGATAGTAACAGGGTTTACCGTATCCAATGTTATAAGACACTAGTGGGTCACACTGCTACACACCCAATTAGAGATCAAGTGGTTTGATGGAATAATTAATTAGTACAAATTAATTATTGAGTGAGAAATAAATAATAAATAGTCATTTATTATTTAGTTAAATAAAATATCAGTTGGAATATTTTATAGGATTAATTAATAGTTAATTAATTAATTAAAAGGGTTAAGTTATTTAATTAATGGTTTATTAATTAAATAAAGAGTTTAAGCTTGATTAAATAACCTTAATGGGCTTTTAATCAAACGGGCTGTTAGGGTAAAAATCTACGATCGCACGACAATCGACTATAATCGTAAGATAAGTGTTAGGACGATAGTCCTGTATTAAGATAAGGTCCTGAGATAAAGCCTAAAAGAACTATCGAACAAAGATTATTAAACATCGAACATATACATCGAATAAGTCGAACGATATCCACAATATCGTACGACGGTACTAACGAATAAATATACAAAGTTTATATGTTTGATGCAGGTATGCTGATTATCATATCTAACAATTGTCCACCTTTGAGGAAATCGGAAATTGAGTACTATGCTATACTTGTTGAAGATCATCACTACATCGAACAAGTCGTAAGTTATGTATCGTTCGACAGCATCAAGATCGACCGTTACAAGCAAGAATCTCGCAACAGTTACAATCTGGACATTAACTCTCAACAATGCCGTTGGACAGTTACTCTCCGAGCATTAATTGAAGACAATAACGTTGGACGGTTACGATTCAATCATTGATGAGCCACAATACCGTTGGACCGTTATTATCAAGCCACTATATAAGAAGAATCAAGCCAACATTGCAACACACGAAGTTCTACCCGAAGCTTACAAGTTCTATAATCACTATTCTATAGAATCATCTGTAATTTACATTCGATTTCATAGTTTTCTCAGTTGTAATCGTACGATTAAAGCTGTATGCTTGAAGGACATCACCCCTGATTGGTGATCATAGTGCTCTGTCGACTTATCTTTTAGGTCGACCGCAGGTTTTTTCCTCCGTCGTGAGGTTTTTCCTGCGTCATCAAATTATTTGTCTCATTTTACTTTTCCGCACTTATCATTGATTGTAATTTCTTTCTCTCGACGGTTAAGCCTCACACAAGTTTTATTCGACATCGAGTTGTGTAATTTTTTACATAAACAGTTTGGCGCCCACCGTGGGGCTCCGTTTTGAGAAAAATTTCATTCGGTGAAAAGTGCGCCTTAGTACTAACCTTTTCTTTGAGTTCTCTTTGAGCTATTTGCGCAGGACAATGGATAACGGATTCATAGCATCACTCCAGCAACAATTACAAGAGGCTAACAACGAAATTCAACGTCTCCGAGCTCTACCTGGACCATCGATGACAATCCCAATGTCTATCCCTCCGCCATATCCTCCTCAACATCTAAGACCACCACCTCGACCACAGTTCAATGCCTCAATGCCATTTTCAACTGTGAACCAACAATACGATAACGTACGACCATCTTTACCACAATTTATTCCACCAATACCTCATGGTCCGCCGCCTATGCCTCGAGGTCCACCTTCTATGCCTCAAGGAGCACCCATGTTCACGTTCGAGCCTTTTTCCCAACAAATTCCTATTCCTGGTCATATACCCACAGCTGCTAGTTCCACCATTCATACGACAATCCCACCCAGTACTGGAATCGCTTCTAGTTGTATCCCGACAAACCCAATAAACGTTGAAGATCCTCTAAACGTACGACTGAAATCCCTGGAAGAGCAAAACCAAAAATTGTTCGCGTTACTCACAAAGCTACCCGGAGCAGCAGTACCCGTCGAAGTCGAACCTAAAACTGGATTTCAGGCTTCACCGTTCGTTGATGAATTAGCTCTTGTTGACGTTCCTAAGAAATATACTATACCAGCTTTCGCAACAAAATATTCTGGAATCACAGATCCGGTCGAACATATAGCACAGTACAAGCAACTTATGTGGACAGTTCCTATACCGGCGCAATATCAAGAAGTCTGCATGTGCAAAAGCTTTGGATCAACTTTAACAGGAGCAGCATTACAATGGCTTATTAACCTAAAGCCAAAAAGTATCGGATCGTTTGCAGAATTGGTGAACCAATTCACTCGACAATTCGCTAGCAGTCGTAAGATGGAAAAGCAGACCAGCGACCTGTACTATATCGTACAGAAATCTGGAGAAACAATCCGCGACTACTTCAACAGATTCAATGCAGCAATGATTGAAATAAAGAATTGCGACGTGAAAACAGCAATCGAGGCATACAAGCGTGGATTAGAAGATTCCTCTGGATTATATTTGGAATTAACGAAATATCCACCGGAAAACTTCGACGACGTACGAGCTAGAACACTAGCTTTCATGAGAATAGAAGATGATGCTCTCTTCCGACGAAAGCATTCCGCAGAAAAGAAACCTCTTGGTGCTCAAAAACATGACTTTAAGCATAAGAGAGTAAACAAGATTGGAAATCCTCGATACGAGTCGAAAACTCGACCAAGCAAAGGTACTGTTAAAATACGATATCCAGAGTTATCTACTTACAATTTTGCAGGTACATCGAAAGATTTGGTGGATTCGCTACGAAAGATTGATGCAAACGTACGATGGCCAAAGAAATCTGATAAACCAAGCAAGGACAAAGATCAGAACAGATGGTGCGACTTTCACGAGGATCATGGTCATACGACAGATGAATGCATCAGTTTAAAGAAGGAGATTTCATATTTGAAATCTAAGGGGCACCTAAAAGGCCTCATCCCAGAAGAACAAGGACGACCAGCGTCACCAGTTCATACAAAAGTCATAAACTGCATCACTGGAGGATCAGAAGTTTGTGGACTTACATATTCAGCTGCAAAGCGACATGCACGAGATGGTCCAAGCGAACATCCTATCCCCGGAGACGCCAAATCAAAGACAGAAAAAGAGCTCGATGCAATGGCAATCACGTTCGACCAAGACGATACACAGGGGGTTCATCATAAACATCATGACGCTCTAGTCATACAGTTGACAATCGGAAACTGTTCGACTAAGAGAATATTGATTGATGGAGGTAGTTCGGCTAATGTTATTTTTGCAGATACTCTTAAAGTCATGGGAATCGAACGGTCAGAAATCGTACGACGAAGTACTACTCTGATTGGATTCAATGGAGACCCGATGAACACTCTCGGAGAAATCATCTTGCCTGTCTACGCCAAAGGCATCAACAAACAAACAAAGTTCAACGTTGTGGACTGCCAATCAGCTTACAATGTTATTCTTGGAAGACCCTGGATCCACGAGATGAAAGCAATTCCTTCGACATACCACCAGAAGATTAAATTTCCTTCTCCATGGGGAATTCAAGAGATTGCTAGTGAGAACAAAATCGCACGAGAATGTTACAAGATCACGATGAAGACAAAGTCGCAGGACATCTAGCAATTACAGAGCCAGGATGAGAGGAAATCGAACGACGACCTTCGGCTAGAAGAAGTCGTCCTTGATCCTGAACATCCTGATCGAAAAGTCTTCGTAGGAGCCTTGCTCCCCCCTGACATAAAAAAACGATTATATCTTTTTTGCAGGAACATTCAGATTGTTTTGCATGGTCGCACGAAGATATGGTTGGAATAGATCCAAGCATTATATCGCATAAATTGAACGTGGATCCTACGTTCAAACCCATTAAGCAGAAACGTCGCAAGTTCGCACCCGAAAGAAATAAAGTGATCAACGATGAAGTTGACAATCTGCTTAAAACAGGGAAGATCCGAGAAGTCAAATATCCAGAATGGTTGGCTAATGTAGTCGTCGTACAAAAGAAGAACGGAAAATGGCGAGTCTGCATCGATTTCACGGATTTAAACAAAGCTTGTCCAAAAGATCCTTTTCCTCTACCTCATATCGACGCCATGGTCGACGCGACGGCAGGACATGAATTGTTGACATTCATGGACGCGTATTCAGGATACAACCAAATATTGATGCACACGGACGACCAGGAGAAGACTGCATTCATGACCGATAAAGGCATATACTGTTACAAAGTTATGCCATTCGGTCTAAAGAATGCAGGATCAACATATCAAAGATTGGTTAACATGATGTTCAAGGAACATCTTGGTCGAACGATGGAAGTTTATATCGACGACATGCTTGTGAAATCAGAACGTTCGACCGATCACGTTGCACATTTAAAGCAATCCTTCGATATCCTACGACAATACAAGATGAAGCTCAATCCAACAAAATGTTCCTTCGGAGTACGAGCAGGAAAATTCTTGGGGTACTTGGTCACGCAACGCGGAATCGAAGCAAGTCCAGAACAAGTCAAAGCTATCATCGAGATACAATCTCCAAGGAATGTCAAAGAAGTCCAGAAGTTAACAGGACGAGTGGCAGCTTTAACCCGATTTATTTCACGATCATCGGATAAATGCCATTTGTTCTATAATGTCCTACGAAAGAATCAAGGCTTCTTGTGGACAGACGAGCATGAGAAAGCTTTGCAAGAACTGAAGCAATATATGACATCACCTCCACTGCTGACAAAACCAGTCGAAGGAGAAAGTCTTCAGTTGTATTTGGCAGTGAGCAAAAATGCGACAAGTGCAGTACTTGTGCGAGAAGAAGATCAACGACAACGACCAATCTATTATGTTAGCAAGTCTTTCCTCGACGCAGAAACTAGGTACACATCAATGGAAAAATTGTTACTAGGTCTTATGACGGCAGCAAAGAAGCTAAGGCATTACTTCGAGTCACATCATATCATTGTTGTGACCGATTATCCACTCAAGACGGTGCTTCGAAAACCAGAACTGACAGGACGACTAGCCAAATGGAGCATTTATCTCAGTGGGTTCGACATTGAATTTAAACCCAAGACGGCCATCAAATCGCAAGTACTAGCAGATTTCGTAGCAGAATTTTCTCCAGGATTGGAACCCACGACGTGCGACGAAGTTGTGATGATTTCAGACAATCAGCCTTGGATACTCTACGTTGATGGTTCCTCGAACATACGAGGATGTGGATTGGGCATTGTCTTAAAATCATCACAAGGGGGAAATATAGTATACTCCGTACGATGCGAATTCAAAGCCACAAACAATGAAGCAGAATATGAAGCTTTGATCGCAGGACTAGATATTGCTCTTAGACTGGGGGCAAAACAGTTGCACGTTCGAAGCGATTCTTTATTGGTCGTAAACCAAGTAAATGGGGATTTTCAAGCAAAAGACTCAAAAATGATGAGTTATCTCAAAGCCGTTAAAGATCGAATCGCACGATTTGAACAGTTCTTGATCGAGCAAATACCAAGAGATCTAAATATGCAAGCGGACGCACTGGCCAATCTGGGATCTGCATTTCATGATCCGTTCATGGAAAATATCCCATTACTTCATCTCACGACACCAACAATTGCGGTAAACGATGAAGTACAAATGAACGAAGAAATTTACAACTGGTCGCTCGACATATGGAACTACCTCAAGCACGACCAACTACCTGAAGATAAAATGGAAGCTCGAAAGACAAGATCGAAAGCCTCAAGATACACAATCTTTGAAGATCAACTTTATCGAAGATCCACGACAGGACTTCTTCTACGATGCGTTACAAATAAAGTACAAATCAATCAAATTCTCCAAGAGATGCATGACGGAGAATGTGGAAATCACGCAGGGGGCAGAAGTCTTGCCAGTCGAATCTCGCGACAAGGTTACTATTGGCCTACTCTACGAGAAGATGCCATAACGTACGTCCAACGATGTGACGCATGTCAAAGACATTCGAGTATGGTCCATCGACCATCTGAACCTTTACATTCTGTTCTAGTTCCATGGCCCTTCATGCGATGGGGAATGGACATCGTGGGAAAATTACCTCCAGCCCCTGGACAGAAAGTCTATCTACTCGTACTCACCGACTACTTCTCGAAATGGATAGAAGCTGGTGCTTTCTCACAGGTTCGAGATAAAGAAGTTATATCTTTCATTCAGAAAAACATCATTTACAGATTCGGGGTACCAGCTGAAATCATGTGCGACAACGGCTCACAATTTATAAGTGATAAGACTCGTACGTTCTGTGAAAAACGAGGAATCAAGTTAATCACTTCAACTCCGAGATATCCACAATCTAACGGGTTAGCAGAGTCGAGCAACAAAGTCATCATCAATTCAATCCGAAAGAGGTTGAAAGGAGCAAAAGGAAAATGGGTAGAAGAATTGCCATCTGTCTTATGGGCAAATCGTACGACACCTAGAGCATCAACTGGACAAACTCCATATTCTCTGGTATATGGATGCGAAGCGGTCTTGCCAATCGAAGCTCAAATACCAACTGCCAGAAGTCGCACGTATGATCAAAATGCAATAAATTTATCCTACGATCTTGATGCCTTAGAAGAAATCCGAGAAAAAGCATTACGAACGATGGCTGCACAGAAAGGAATTGTCGAAAGATACTTCAATAAAAAGGTAAAGGCAAAAATTTTTCAAGTTGGAGATTATGTCTTACGACATGTGTTTCAAAACACTCAAGAGCCAAATGCTGGAAAACTTTCCATCAAATGGGAAGGACCTTACATAATTTCCAAAGTCATTGGAAATGGAGCATACAGACTTACGACTATGGAAGGTATGGAAATCCCACGAAGCTGGAACGCCCATCACCTCAAAAGGTATTATTTCTAAACCTATTTACATACGATTTATTACTTAACCATTACTGACTTAAGCATCGGAGCGCCGTTGGCTAAGCCAACGGCCACCCCTTAGTCATCCTTTTTCGCAGGTATCGCACGATAAATCGCATGGATCGCACGATTAACGCAAGTATCGCACGACTAAATGCATGCTTATCGCAGGAATCGCACGACAAAAATCGCATGGATCGCAAAATAACCGCTATAACGCACGATTATGTCGCAAGAGCGCAAGTCAACTCGCCAGTCGCACGAATACTCTCATGAGTACAAAAGAAACGTTTCTAAATCAAGTCTAAGGACTTTAAAACAAATGCATGCAAAAATAAAAGCTAAAACGCACGATAAAAACGCACGATACAGGCTAAAACGCAAGATAAAAGCTAAAAACGCACGATACAAGCTAAAACGCACGACACGAGCTAAAACGCATGATAAAAATTATAATAACACATCAAATGAAACAAAATTTCATTCATTAAACATTTCTTGCCTAAAAACGGCAGAGTACAAAAAATTTTTTTACGATTACAAAAAGAAAACTATTCTAAAGGAGCGTCGGTGGAAGGTGGATCTGCAGCAGGAACCTCTTCAGTCTCCAAAGGATGCGCAGGAACGGATCCAGAGGTTCCAGGAACCTCCTCCTCGACACCTGCTTCCTCGACATCCGCAGGCTTCTCTTCGTCCAGGCCTTTTAGATCCTCCTCGTCGAGAAGGTCTTCAGAGCCCATCACCTGAACGAAAGAGGCTACCTCGTCCTTTGCCATCTGAGAGGTGATAGTCCCAGCGGCTACTCGTCGCATGACCGCAGTACGTGCGACCACGCGAACCAAGGCAGCATCCTCTTCCAGTTCTTGGATCTTGGACGACAGAGCTTCCTCCCTCTCAGCTTTCTCTCGTCGAACGACCAACAGCTCTTTCTCCAGCTCCTTGGTGCGATCCAAGGCTAACTTCAACCGTTCTCGCTGTTGGACCTGAAATTGTTCGCTGAGTTCCAGCTTAGATTCCAGGTCCCCAATTTGGACCGACTTGGCATTAACCTCGTCGACCAATTGGGCCAGCTTCTTTTTGGCCTTGTCGGCCTCCTTCTTGGCCACTTTGACGTCATTTTGGTTCGACGCCAACTCCTCTTTGATCTTAGCCATCCGAGTATGGAGGCTAAGACTAGTTTGCAAGGCCTATACAAAAGAAAAAAGAAAGGATTAGAAGCTGTACAAATAAACTAAAAGCAGAAAACATACGACAAGGACTTACCAGGAAGGAGATACCCGCAATGGAGGCATCCAGATCTTCGATGTCAGCCTCCTCCATGCGCGCCTTCTGAGCAGGGACATGAAACTGCTCCAGGACAGGGAAAGTTGCCGCCGTCCTAATGACGTCGTCCACCATGAAGTCAGAGGGTATCTGGATCGTCATGGTCGTAAGACCAGATCCCTCAACCCCCTTGCCCTTGTCGACCTTCGACGCAGGCTGACTCGACGCACCCTCTCCCTTTGCAGGAGGAGCAAAGCTAAGAGGGATAGCTGCTATCCCGCCTTCAACCTTGCGTGCGGTATCCTTAGGCGGGGTATCTACAGGAACGTACGACGATCTCGTACGTTTAGCCACTTGAGCCTCTTGAGCAGCAGCTTTTCTTTTGGCAGCACGAGCAGCTGCTTCCATTGTCGACGCCTTCTTAGAAGCTGAGCCTGCGCAGAAAAGAGAAATTAGAATCAAAATAAATTACTATAACGAGAATATCGACGTAAGACAATTACCTTCCATGTCCTTTTCTTCGATTACTTGCACTTCAGGTTCGACGTCGCTCTCGTCACCTCCTTTTGACGTCCGATACTTCCGATCGGTCACACTGTAGCTCAAGAAGCGTTCGATCGCTTCAGTAGTCTCCTCGAACGAGAAGTCGATCGCTGCAAAAAAGGAAACAAATGATTAATAAGAGAAAATAACTCAAAAATCAAAGAAGACAAGAAAAGCAAGGTGAGCTATATTACCGCCTTTGTTCCATTCAGGAACAACCCAAGATTCCTCGCCTACGACCGAGGACGTTTGGACAAAGACGTATCTCGCCTTCCATCCTCGATCGTTCACTTGGGTACCATGAACCAACATGGCATCGCTTCTTCCCCTTGGAAACAACCCAAAACGGTTGTAAGGAGAGCGAGTCACAGTATAAGCAGATAGAAGATCGTCAACCGAGAACGCAGGACGATCCCAGTTTCTAGTTACCCGTTCGATTACATGGACGACACGCCAGAACTGGGGCATCAATTGTCCCGGAGATAAATCAAAACGAGTCATGAAGGCTCTAGCCAAAGGAGAGTATGGCCATCGAAATCCGACTTTGAACGGATACTCAAACAGGGCAAAGAAACCCGTCGGAGCATCCGCCGGACGGATTTCTCCAGCTACCCTCACCAAAGCACCCTCAGGAAGCCCGGCTAACTCTCTTAATTCTTCTACCTCTATATTTTCAGTAATTGAACTCCTAGTCTCGCTTGACATAATGAAATCTATTCGACTTAGACTATTTTTCAAACGTGTAAACCTAAGATTATCTAAACTTCTGTTACTTTTCTTCGCTATTGACTTCAGACGCATGAAACAGGGGAGAAGGAGGTACCTTATAAAGCCTAAGTCGCACGAAATATTTGCCGAAAATAAGGACGGATTACGATCTCGCAAAATCGATTTGGAAATTAAGAAGATTTGTAAAATCTTTTCTAATTATCAAACGCCTTATTTATAGTAACTGAATCAAGTGAGTCATCAGAGATAATCGTGCCACGCGTCATCATTTAGCCGTTAGGAGACACGCGTCCAGGCTAACGGCTAGATAACGGTTATATTTCTAAACGTCTATTCGACCGTTAGACAACGTATTTTTACTCTTTGACCAGCGAATTAAAGATTTAGATAAAATTAGAATTATTTTCTAAATCTTGGGGGCAAATTGTTAGGGTAAAAATCTACGATCGCACGACAATCGACTATAATCGTAAGATAAGTGTTAGGACGATAGTCCTGTATTAAGATAAGGTCCTGAGATAAAGCCTAAAAGAACTATCGAACAAAGATTATTAAACATCGAACATATACATCGAATAAGTCGAACGATATCCACAATATCGTACGACGGTACTAACGAATAAATATACAAAGTTTATATGTTTGATGCAGGTATGCTGATTATCATATCTAACAATTGTCCACCTTTGAGGAAATCGGAAATTGAGTACTATGCTATACTTGTTGAAGATCATCACTACATCGAACAAGTCGTAAGTTATGTATCGTTCGACAGCATCAAGATCGACCGTTACAAGCAAGAATCTCGCAACAGTTACAATCTGGACATTAACTCTCAACAATGCCGTTGGACAGTTACTCTCCGAGCATTAATTGAAGACAATAACGTTGGACGGTTACGATTCAATCATTGATGAGCCACAATACCGTTGGACCGTTATTATCAAGCCACTATATAAGAAGAATCAAGCCAACATTGCAACACACGAAGTTCTACCCGAAGCTTACAAGTTCTATAATCACTATTCTATAGAATCATCTGTAATTTACATTCGATTTCATAGTTTTCTCAGTTGTAATCGTACGATTAAAGCTGTATGCTTGAAGGACATCACCCCTGATTGGTGATCATAGTGCTCTGTCGACTTATCTTTTAGGTCGACCGCAGGTTTTTTCCTCCGTCGTGAGGTTTTTCCTGCGTCATCAAATTATTTGTCTCATTTTACTTTTCCGCACTTATCATTGATTGTAATTTCTTTCTCTCGACGGTTAAGCCTCACACAAGTTTTATTCGACATCGAGTTGTGTAATTTTTTACATAAACAGGGGCTTTCTTTATTGGGTACTGCCATATTTAGTTTTATAAATATGGCAAACCCTGGTCAGTTTATTCATTCGATCATCTTAACTGAAAAGAAACCCCAGAGAAAAACCAAAAACCCTCTTCACTCTCCCTCTCCATCGATTTCATTAAGAACCCAGCGGTGGTCTAGCAACCAATCTCACGGTGGTGCAGTAGTGGTGTAATCCCGCCAGCAGTCCAGTTTTGTTCGCGTAAAACAAACAACGAGGTAATTTTCGTAACCCTCTTTTGTATCTGTATGCGTTTAGGATTGGATCCTCGATTGGGAATTAGGCTTTTTATTTCCGCTGTGCATGTTTTGTAGCCCGTAATTCCCAACAATAATAATCCTTTCTATCATGCTAAACCTGGTCTAGGACACTCAGACAAGAACATCCTAGATAAAGCACCGTCACATCTATACACCTTTGAGAACATGTCTGCATCCAAGCCCAAACCTGATTTTGTAGGATGTTCTTGACCTTTAGTGAAGTAATCAACGGAGAAGTCATAACTAGGACCACCAGTCTGTCTGATAACACCTCAAATAGTCCTCCCACCAGTCCCACTCCCATAGGACCTATCTTCACTCCAGCTAAGGATCCTAGGAATACCAATTCAGATTGGGAAAGCATCAAAGCCAGAACTCCTAAGGTAGCGATGCCTCCCATAGACTATTCCAACCTGAACTCAAGCTATGATTCTAGGGAGATGGAATTATCAGAGGATGTCTTAGTTATCCCCCCAAAGGATGTTTCCGCAACTAAAAGTCCTGACCTAGTCAAGCTGGAGAAGGAGATTTTTGAGCTTAGGTTGAAGGCCATGGACTTAGATGCCTGTCAACATCAGATTCTGAATCTAAGAGCGATTGTCTCGGAAAAGGACACATTGGTTCTCACACTTGGAAAGGACCTTCTTGAGGCTAATGCTGAGAGAATTAGGCTCTCTTCAGAGTGTGAAACTGCAACCTCCTCTTTTACTATCTTCAAAACGAAGGTTGCAGATCTTCAAACTCGATACGTCCTCACAGACATTCGCCTTGAATTAACAAAAGAACTTTTTCATGAAGAGAGGATTAAGTATCGCCAATCTTTAACCAACCAATTGGTGTCCAATTCCCTTTTAAAAAAGAAAGTCCTTGATTTTGAAAATCTTTGCTCGATAGAATCAGATGATGATGAGACTGTCCTTAGCTCACACCATAGGATCAGTGAACCTAAGACCGTCCAAGACCCCACTGTTGAATACAATCTTAAGATATTCTTGGATGAGGGTGATGATCCTTCCGGATTCGTTCCTAAGAAAAGGGTAAGCGTTCCAACCAAACCCGATGAGTCCACTGTTACACCTGCATCCGGTTCTGAGACAAACAATCCTGAGGGTGAAAAATGTGTTGGTACTGACAAA
Source organism: Centaurea solstitialis (assembly GCA_030169165.1). Taxonomy (NCBI): domain Eukaryota; kingdom Viridiplantae; phylum Streptophyta; class Magnoliopsida; order Asterales; family Asteraceae; genus Centaurea; species Centaurea solstitialis. The sequence continues at coordinate 90,398,604 of CM058040.1, read as the reverse complement.
GGGAAGTCAGTTAAGCCTCACGCACCCAAGGGACTCCAGAACAAGAATTCCAAATCTACTGATGCTTGTGTCTCAGCCAAACCCATAAAAAGTCTTGAGCTCAATTCAAGCTCCTTTGAAGTGGGGGAGAACTCTCGGGCCAAACCTAATCATAAACAACCTTTCAATTCCACAAAACCTAATTTTCAAAAACCGTCATCTGGAAAAGGTGGTAAATCCATTTCACACAAACCGTCCTCTAACTCACACATTGCTTCTAATGTAGTTGGGAGGAAAGAAGATGGTGGACAGAATGTGAAGCCACCAAGAAAGGATCAAGGAAGGAACAACCCCTTTTCTGCTTTCCCTAAGAGGCGTGGCCCTGTTCGTGCGGATCTAGGTCATGCCCCACCTAGTGTAGGATTTGATTCAAACTTGTCTGTAACCCGTAATGGGAATTTGAACAATGTTTTTGCTACTTTTAGGAATGACATGTGCACTATGTTTGACAATCTCTTGCGCTTTGGTGTGGCTAGTTCTTTAAATGCTCATAATTTGAATGCCAAGTCTCATAAGAGACGAAGGAGGCGAAGAGGAAACTCTAAAACCTCCTCCTCAGTACAGTCCCCTATGCCTAAGGAGAAATCCGAAAAGGAGACTGCACCGAGTGTTTTACCTGCTTCATCTAACCCTAAGGAACCCATTGGGCAATGGGTCCCTAAACAAGCTTAATCCTTTTTGCAGGTCAGTCATGTGTGGTACATAGATTCTGGAGCCCATCGACACATGACTGGTCGTCGGTCCTTCCTTTTTGACTTTGTTGAAAAGTTTGAGGGATACGTCAAGATGGCTGATTCAAGACCTAAAAGGATAGAGGGGTATGGAAGCATCACAGATGGGAAGTATATAATCAAGCAGGTAAGGTATGTGAGGGGTTTGGCATACAACATGTTCAGCTCCAGCCAATTTTGTGACAATGGCTACTGGTGCAAACAATTCATGTACGGAGCTACGGTGAACACGGAAGATGAGGATCCTGTTCTAGTTGCACGCAGAACTGGGAACCTGTACACCACCGTCTTCAGATGCATTCCCCAATCACATCCTCAGTTTGAAGATCTATCACAACCAGACAACAAAATCTGTTTGCTCGCGAAAGCTACCAAGGCGGACAGTTGGTTATGGCATCAACGGCTATGTCATCAAAACTTCAAAGACATGAACAAACTGGTTTCCAGAGGCTTGGTCAGTGGACTTCCCGAGACACGCCTTTCCAAGGACACACTTTGTCATGCATGTGCGTTAGGGAAAATGAAGAGAAGTTCCCATCCTCCAAAGATGGAAACTAACTGTCGAAGTCCACTGGACATGATACACATGGATCTATGTGGACCAATGCGGATTGAAAGTCTAGCAAGAAAGAAATACATGCTAGTCCTGGTTGACGAATTCTCTCGGTTCACTTGGCTTGAATTTCTTCGTGCCAAATCTGATGTTGCGGATCGAATCATTGCCTTCATCAAACGGATCCAAGTTTCCTTGAATCTCAAGGTGAAGAAGTTGAGAAGTGACAACGGAACCGAATTTCGCAATTCGAAGTTGCAATCCTTCCTTGAACATGTGGGGATCTCTCACAACTTTTCAGCCGTGCGTACCCCTCAACAAAACGGGGTAGTGGAAAGGAAGAATCGGACGTTAGTCGAGGCAGCAAGATCCATGATGGCCCATTCCGGCGTTCCAAAATCATTTTGGGCCGAAGCAGTAGCAACAGCATGCTACACGCAAAACCGCACTCTCATCGTAAAGCGAACCGGAAAGACAGCTTATGAGATGATCGAGAAGCGCAAGCCGGACATCAAGCATCTACGGGTATTTGGTTGTAAGTGTTATATTCTGAATGACCGGGACGATTTGGGAAAGTTTGATCCCAAGGCTGATGAGTTTATCTTCATAGGATACTCACCACACTCAAAGGCCTATCGGGTTTACAACAAACGATCCCAAACCATCCTGGAAAGTACCAATGTAGATTTCTCTGAAACCGAAACTCTCTCTGATGCTAGCTCTAGTAATCCTGATGCTATTCTGCCTGACCTGCCTAATGCACCACCGCGCACAGATTTTAGACCTAACACCTTTGATTCAGATTTTATAGATCCTTCAGACTATGATTTGCCGATCTTAACTGGTCCGATCATCGTACCTGCTGCACCTGGAAATTCCACGACGTCTGTATCGTCCGATGCTTTCGTGACGGAAAGCACATCTGAGGCTACTACTTCCGCTCAGAATACGACTACAGAACCAGTGGTCTCACCACCTCAGAATTCATTCAACGAGCAACCTTCAGGAGCTTCACAAGAACCCGTAGTAGCACAGAATTCAACCCCTGTTCGTGCTCCGGTCACTGAAGCCGCTCCGCAACCTTCTCCGAGCACCTCTCAAAGATCGTATGCTCAAGTGGTTCGGGAGCCCAGACTGGAAGTTGTTCTTAATATTGAACCACTAGGAAGGGCTACAGGTGGTCCTTCCGGAGGAATCCAGTCAACACAATTCGTCGTGCAAGATGAGAACGACACAACGAACAACCAAGAGTCCTACGTCACTCTTCCTCACTCAAGAAAGTGGTCAAGAAGTTATCCTCCATCCCAGATCATCGGGAGTCCATCTCGGAATGTCCAGACTCGATCATCAAAGAAATCCGACAACTTAGGTCTCTTCGCATGTTTCCTCAGCGAATTTGAGCCGTCGGAAATCAATCAAGCTCTGTCAGACCCGGACTGGGTAAGAGCCATGCAAGATGAATTGGCAGAGTTTGAAAGGAACAAGGTTTGGCGCCTGGTAAAACGACCATGGGGGAAGTCCATCATCGGCTTAAAATGGATTTTCCGAAACAAAAAGGATGAAAACAACCTTGTTATTCGCAACAAGGCTCGTTTGGTCGCCAAGGGATTTCGCCAACAAGAGGGTATCGATTACGACGAGACGTTTGCGCCGGTTGCACGGATAGAAGCCATACAGATCTTTCTCGCGTACGCCGCTCACAAGAATATGATGGTTTACCAAATGGACGTCAAGTGTGCGTTCCTGAATGATGTCCTTCATGAGGAGGTGTATGTTGAACAACCCGAGGGGTTTGTAGATCCGAGGTTTTCCGACCATGTCTATGCGTTAGACAAGGCTCTTTACGGTCTCAAGCAAGCTCCACGAGCCTGGTATGAAACTCTTACTATCTACTTGCTAGGAGCTGGCTACAAGAAAGGTACAATCGACCCCACCTTATTCCTTCGTAAATCAGGTGATGATTTAATTATTGTACAGATATACGTGGATGACATCATCTTTGCATCTACAAGGCCTGAGTTATGCAAAGAGTTTGAGCACACTATGAAATCACAATTTCAAATGAGTATGATGGGTGAATTGACATTCTTTCTGGGACTTCAAGTCCGTCAATACCCTGAAGGCATTTTCATAAACCAATCAAAATATGTTCACGATTTATTAAAACGTTTTGATGTGGTTGGCTCAAACTCTGCTGCTACACCAATGTCCAAATCATTTCAAATGGACGCCGACTTGTCTGGCAAGCCAGTAGATCTAAAGAAATATCGGGCAATGATTGGTTCCTTGCTATACCTCACGGCCAGTAGACCTGACATTGTATTCTCCACGGGTGTCTGTGCTCATTATCAGTGTGACCCGCGTGACTCACACCTTAAGGCTGTGAAGAGAATCCTTAGGTACCTGAAGGGCACGCCAGACTTTGGCCGTTGGTACCCAAAGGGTTCTAGTTTTGAGCTAATTGGCTACACAGATTCTGATCATGCAGGTTGCAAGTTGGACAGGAAGAGCACATCCGGAGCCTGCCAGTTCCTCGGGAACAAGTTGGTGAGTTGGTCGTCACGTAAACAGAACTGTGTGTCACTATCCACGGCCGAAGCTGAATACATCGCTGCCGCGTGTTGTTGCTCACAAGTTCTATGGATGAAAACCCAACTGGCGGATTTCGGATACACCATGAACCAGATTCCCATCTACTGCGACTCTCAAAGTGCCATTCAGATTACCGCAAATCCGGTTCAGCACTCCAAAACAAAGCACATCGACATCCGATACCACTTCATCAAGGATCATGTCGAAAAAGGTAATATTGAACTGTATTTTGTGGAAAGTGACCTTCAGCTTGCTGATTTGTTCACTAAGGCCTTTGATGAGAAACGCCATTTCTTCCTTCTAAGTAAGCTAGGAATGTTAGACCTCCCGCCTAAAGTCTAGGGGGAGCTGGGGAACTGTTAGGATGCATGTGTGTAGGGGGAGACTTGGATTCATAGCATCTTTCGAGGGGGAGTGTCTATATAATCATATGTTTGTTTGTGCTAACGTTCTCGGATCCACACTACAATGGATACCATCCTGGACTTTGTTTTGTAGGTGTGGACAATAAACAACGACTTCTGATTATATCAGATCAGGACTCGTGCAAAATCCGATACCGGGGTTACACAGTTAATACCCGATGAAAACATATCCAGGTTAGTCGTTACGTAGAGGTCTAGGGACTGAACTTGTGCATTTTTGTGAACTTGCAAGTTCAGGGGGTGGATGTGACAAGTTTCTAAACTTTCAAGTTCGGGGACCAAATCTGCCATTTTCTGTTACTTAAGTTCAGGGGCTGTTTTTGAAAATTTTCTTAAGTCATAAGTTCAGGGACTCGTTTTGCAACTTTCGCGAAACTTGTAGTCCAGGGGGTGTTTGTGCCATTTCCGAAAGTTGAGAGTGAAAAGGGGGTACACTTATCCTTAAATTGATAAGTTGAGTTCTATAATATAAAAAGAAATTTTGTTTCTTTCTCCTTACGCTTTACAAAGAAAAATCAGAGTTTTCAAACTTCTCTCTCAACTCTCAAGAAACCGCCAACATCACCTTTCCCGCTTCCGGTCACTTTTCCGGCGTTCCCGACCTCCGTTCTTCGATCCGACTACTTCCAGACGATCACGGTAAGATTTCGGACACAATGGTATAAGCTTTAACATGTATTTTATCGTTTTCGTGTCCGAATCGAAGCCTAAAGCTTCTTGGATAAACCCGAAACCCAAACTCTTTGGAATGGGTTTTCGGGACGTCCAATCGGTCGTTTGTTGATTAGGAACTTGTTTAGAACTAATTTAGATCATAATGTACTAGTTTACAAGTTCATAGATCGAGTTTTGAGTCGATTTGGGTCTGTTGAAGTCGAACCGTCGTCGACTGTTCATATAACCCGAATCGGGTATCTTGAATGTCCTTCGAATATTCATATTCCCCGAATCGGGGTTCTTGAATGTTCTTGTTGCTTATAAGTCCCGATTCGGGAAACCTAATAACCCGATTCGGGTATTCGGGTTTCCCGCATCGATCCATCGTGGAACCCTTGTTCTCGTATTTTACAAAATCCCGATCCGGGAAACATGGTTAACCCGATTCGGGTATCCGAGTTTCCCGCATCCAGTGTTAGGGTGGACTTTTTGAACTCGTTTCAAATTTTTGCTAAGTGTTTAAAACCATCTTTACCGATTCGGGTATACCCAAAACCCGAATCGGGTTTCTATAGGAAATCCAAAATTTTCTAAGTGTTACACTCTCTTTACCGATTCGGGTATACACCATTCCCGAATCGGATTTCTTGAGGAAATACACATGTTTAAGTGATCTCAATTCCCGACTCGAGAAACTGAGTAACCCGATTCGGGTACTCGTGTTTTCCGACTCGCGTTGAGTCGAGGTCATGCCAAGATTTTTCAAGTGTTAGAAACTTGGTTGATCACGAGTGTCGTCTTACCCGATTCGGGTTTGATACATTCCCGATTCGGGTTTTGCCAAAACCCGAATCGGGTTTGGTACACTTGTGTTTTCCAGTTTTTCTCAACACTTGGTTGTTCTTTGACTATTCTAACTTCTTATCTGTATTTTCATTGAACAGAAATGGCTCTTAACGTTGCTGCTGACCGCGCGTTGATCTCCGAGGAAGATCTCAAGCCCATTACTCAGAACAACGAGTACGTGGATCTGACCAGCTTCCCGGCCCAAGAACCGGTGATTTTGGAGATCCTGAAGGTGCACCCTCTGGCCTATGCTCTCGAGGCCACTCCTGAAGGTGCCAATGCTCTCGAGGCCACTTGTGGGACGCGTGGATCAGACGGAGATGTCTGTCACCCTTGCTGATTTCCGCCGCATCCTGCATCTTCCAGCTGACTCTGCGGATGCCCCATTCAAGCCGATAGTCGACATACCGATCCTTTTCAGCGAGATCCTTGCCATCGGTGTCATGGCAAATCCTGGTCAGAAGCTCAATGGCATATCTCAGGTGACCAACAACATGCTGCCACCTCTGTGGGCGACTCTGTTCAATATTTTGAACAGATGCCTGTCTGCAAAAGTCAAGGGCTTAGACAAAGCCTCGACTCATCTGTGGCATGTCATCCACTCAGTGATCTACGGGCGTAGGATTGACAATGCGGCCCAGCTTTGGATTGACGTAACACGGGATGTGGACCCGAATGACTAGCGCAGCAAACACTCATCCATCCCGTGGATGCGATTCTTTGCCTTGATGATCCGCGACCACATGAGCCGACATCCAGAAGTCAACCCACGATCTCGTCACCCGCTCTTCAAGAGCAAACAGATCTCCAGGTCCAAGATTCGGGAACTCAAGCCCGGTCAAGAGGAGATGCCGATACCTCGTCACGTGTTGGACACCGCGGACAGAGAAGCTGTAAGTGTAGGACTCTATAGGGCGTCCATAGGTCTAGGTGACACGTCCACGGACTCCTCAGAACCGAGGAGCCCTGCCCCGGATGTGCAAGCCGTCCGTCAGTCGGCTCGGGCCTTAGGTGCCGGGCCCCGGGGTACCACTGGGGGTGCCTCCGGATCGGGTGTGGTACGAGTAGACGTGAGCGGGTCGCCGGGTAGAGTAGTTGGTACTTCCGCGGTTCCGCACGTGCCTCATGTTGGTCCGAGCACACTTTACCAACAAGTGCGTCAAACGAGAGGTCGCCGCACTCGACGTGAGTTGGTTGATGAGCACTCGGATGAGTACTACGTCCGCACCAGAACGAAGAGATACACCGGCGCTCAAAGGTACTCGCCGCCGTCTCCAGACCATTATGACGAACGGGAGCCGTCACCAGCACTATCACCAGCAGGACAGGGTGGGGACGTGGAAGCTTCCCCACAAGAACAAGCCCACGTTCCTTCGCCTACTCAAACCGACGTTGCTCCCGGGCTACAAGGAGATCCAGAAGCCGAACCCTCCGGAGATGATTCCGGTGATGCATCCGGCCGTGATGAAGGCCATGTCGAGTCCTCCTCCAATCACACTCCGTCCAACCGAGAGGTTGTTGATGTTGAGGCCACCGAGTCCGAACAAGTGGACTTCGGTGATGGTTCTTCCGAGGAGGTGGACAACCTCAAGAGCGGCAAAGCTCAAAGAGACGAGGATGAGGTAACGTCATCTTTCAACGGAGACGACTCCGTGGACATCCTCAAACAGGATGAAGTTGATTCTGACGGCCGAACCGACGGTCGTGATGGTGATGAAGAAGAAGTGGGATCGGCAGCGGAGAGACAAGGTGATGAAGACCTTGAGGGCGTAAGTGAGGGTCTAAGAAAAGAGACCGTCGATGAAGAGGTCCACTTAGACGAAGAGTGGCTTAGGATAGAAGAACAGGGAGGAGAAGAAGAACCCACTAGGTTAGACACCCTAGGACTCCCATCTACCCCGAGTCACTCCCCCACAGAGGCAACCCACATTCAGACCGGTCACCTTGTGACGTCAGGTCAAGACGCTGGCAGCCAACCAGCGCATTTGCACGCCCAAGCCACCCACTCGGCCATCTCTCAACAGATGGTCGTTTCATCTGCTCACGGGGATTTAGCACAACTTCCACCGGCCACTCGCTTGGAGTCTGCCGGTGTTGATATCAGAGAGGAACTGCCCCACCTCTCGACTTCTTTCCGTGCACCTATTGTCTTAGATCCACTCACTGAGACGTTTCACGTCGTTCATTTGGATAGGACACTTCTAGGAGCATCATCCGCCCGCCCTAGTGGCCTGGCCGGAACGGGGAGAGTCGGTGCGTCTGATGACGCCCTTCGAGGATCCATCGGAAGTCCTGACATCGTCAACCCTACACCAGCGATGACTTCAGGCCGAGAGAGCACCTCAGTAGGACTCTTCTCGTCAACTGGCGCCCAAGTGGAACCAGGTGTTGTACTACCGGGATTGGGTCCGACGGATTCGGGCGACATCCTTAAAGTCGTCCAAGACAGGTTCGCGGAGCTCGACCGCGCCGAGGCCTCTCGCAATGCCAAACTTGAGGCGTTCGAGAGTGCTCTCAACGAGCAAAGGGGAGAGATCGAGACTCTGAAGTCTCGTGACGCCGAACGGGAGGAAGAACTGCAAGAGCTTCGACGCCAAGCCAAGGGCAAGTCGACCGAGCTTCAGATGCAACAGTTAGTGGCTCCTCCTCGTACTGAGTCAGTCCTCCGCCTACAGCCTCCGCGACCATCATCTCAGGAAGCCATCCCGGGCTATGTTCATGAAGACGAGTTCAACATGACGGTCTCCGCGCTAACGACACAGAACGACAAGCTTTCGGCCAAGCTCAAGCGCGCGGAAGAACTACTAGCCGCCAGGGATGCCCAGTTGAGAGAGAGGGAAGCGCAGTTGGAGGCCGCCAACCGCCGTATCCGCGAACTCGAGGCAGCGTGCCGGCCTCAGGCTCAGTCCTCAAAACGGGGACATGATGACACTGACCCGGGCGCAGGTCCTCATGAGGGGGAGATGCAAGGAGCCAAACGACTTCGCATCGGCCTCGCTCAATCCTTGGGTTCCGCGCTGGCTACTACAGCTTCAGCATCCCAACCTGCTAGCTCGAGTGCCCCGTCAGAATCAGCCGCCGCCGATACTTCATACATAGATTTAGATACGGAGGCGATTCCTAACATGGGGAGCTGGCACTACGAGCCAATCCTGGCGGGTGAGGTAGTTGAGTTTCCTCATCTGACCGAGACAGCAGGGATCGAGGTCGTTCCCCCGGAAGCAGCACCGACAGACCCTACAGATTTTCAGATTCCGGAGGAAGCCCGGAAGATTCTTCGGTCGCTCGCTCAGAGCCTCAGGATATACAAGAAGGGGGACGACATTGTCCAAAACACTGACTACACCAGCTTTTTGTCAGCGTTTGAGTTTCCCACTCCGGACGCTCCTCGCACCATTCACTCGACAGATCCAGAGTCCTCCGCTCCAGTTGTCATCCAGCTCAACTGGAACCACTCCGTCATATTCAGGCCATTCCTTGAAGAATCTTTCAGCCGCATCTTCCAGCAGAACCTGCACGTCTGGTCAAGAAAGGTTTACTTCGGGATCTCGCACATCAAGAACAAGAGGAGAAGGACTGCATATGTGCACCAGAGGATGTGCAACTGGGCCACCCACGGACGTCAAAGAATCTGACGTCGCTTCATCAAGGTAACTGCTATGCACCCCTACAGACATGGCCATCAGTTGTTCCTTGAGTACGATGTCCGTATGTACGGGACCGGCGTTCCCCGAGGTGTGTTGCAAGACTGGACCTTCACAGAAGCAGATCTGGACCGAGTTCACCTTGAAGACCTACTGACGCTCATCAAGTACCTCCAGGGCCCGATTCTCCGACCTGAGCACTACAGAGACGGCACCGAAGTCTTGAAGAAGTATGTTCGTCATGCGATCACCCTTGCACGTGTGACGGACTACCAGCTTGCTATCGAGAGCCGCCAGCCGAAGGTCAACCTGCTCCGCCCGAACCTGCTAGTACCTGGTATCAATGCTTATCTTCCATACATGCCAACCAGGATACCGGAGCACGGGGTTCTTTATGTGACGATGAAGAAGAGGGAGCGAAGATTCATGCGATTTAGCGAACTTGCTAAATTTTGCGACGGAACCCTTCTCTACGTCTTCAACGGAATGCAGAGTAGACTCTTGGCTGATCAGGTACCGAGTCGGAAGTTCGTAGACGGAAAGGGAAAGATTTTGGAGGCCATGAACCTGATCGAGAGAAAGCTCAAGGAGAGGCTCATGTACAGACGAGTGGAAGCGGCAATGCAAATGCGAGCGAGGATCATTGGTGAATGGGAGGAGTTCCTTCAGATGTCGAAATGGGAACCAGCGCTTGAGCTTCCACCACCCTTCTGACTTCTTCCCAAAGGGGGAGATTGTTAGACCCTACTTTGAGGTTGTGAAGAAGTCAAGGGTCTATCCAGTATTTTCCTTATTCTAGTATTTAGCTTTAGTTTATGTTTGCCCTCTTTTGTAAAGAGTCATAAACTCTAAGGGCTTGTCTTGTATTTTCCTAATACCTTGTGCTATATAAACAATGGTATAGCCTAGGGTTTGTTAGACTTGTTGGTAGCCTACTATCTTTATGAGAAGCAATCCCAAGAAATTCTCTCATTGTCTCTTGTCTTCTCCATCACTTTCACCAACATTCTCACTACTAGTTGTTCTTTATTGCTATTATTCACACTAGTTTTCTCTCCATCTATCATTCTCTATTATCTGGGATTCACAATGATTACAAGAATTGATGATAATCCATTAACAATTACCATTTTTACGTGATTGATACATCGCATTGAGTTTTAACTACTTTAATCAACATATATATTTCCTATTGACGGTAACATTGACATTGTTGTGACAATTTACGATTGTATATGACCTTATTCTTAAGAAATAAAAAGTCATCTTCGATCTTAGCAAAAAATTCAAATGATCATAAGGGTTTGATGATTAACGTATGTTTAATCTTTTAAGAAACCTAATAATCAATATCATTTATATATATAAAAATAACAACCAAAGAGGATGATGTGGAACTCTGCAAGAGTAGGATTTGCATCTACAAGTTTTCTCATTATTTTGAATTTTTTAAATACTAAATAAGTTAAATATTACTTTACCCTAAATGAAAATTGTATGTTTTATTATAAGGACTCCTTGGTAATTTAACATATAATTTAATTGCCTTTAACTTCCAAAACTTTCTAGAGACATTCAATTTACCTCTTCATATTCCCATTTATTAATTAGAAGAAAACCTACAACTGTTTATGCCAAAAATTGCACAAATTACGTCGTAAGATTATTTGTGAGGCTAAACCGTCGAGAGAAAGGAACATTTTCGATAAAACGTACGTAAAACGAAGAAAACGAAGTAAAAAGAGACAAAAGATTTGATGACGCAGGAAAAACCTCAAGACGAGGAAAAAACCTGCGGTCGACTTAGGATCAAGTCGACATTCCACTATGTATCACCAACTAGGGGTGACGTCCGAGGATTACAGTTGTGTGTCGTACGATACAGCAAAATACAAAAAGTACTCAAATGTAAATTACAAGCGATGATATGTAAAATGCTAGAGAGAGTTGTATAATTCTTGTAGCTGAGTCGATGTATCTCTCCCTTCTTCGGTTGAGGAGAGTCTCTATTTATAGTGCTCATTGTAATTAATTGGTCTTGATGTAACGGTCGTAACGGTCGGCATTGATGACTCTTTAATGATAACGGTCGTAACGGTCGACCCATTAAATGGCATTGATTTCTTGTCTTGAATGTTCATTGATGAGCTTTGATCTAGTCTTCAACGGAAGGACGAGATACTTGGTAACCGACGATTTCCTGTAATCAATGAAGAAACTGTAGACAGAGGTTACCGTTAGTCGAATATCGTACGTCTTTGTATGGATGTCGTACGACTTATGTGTATTATTCGTTCGATGGTATTGTTAAGTTTATCTCAAGACCTTATTTTAATACGGGATTATTATCCCAAAAGATATCTTACGATTATAGTCGGTTGTCGTACGTTGCGTGGATTTTTACCCAAACAATTTGCCCCTAAAATTCAAAAAGCAAATTTGCTAATTTGGATTTTGGATTTTAAAACTTAGCCATATGCATACGTGGGCGGACGTTTCTTGCCCCAGTTTTGGAGAATGTTGAGCGTTTGTTGTTCACTGCCCCGAGTCTTGTATCGTTTTATCTTGAAGGAGCTTCGACAATTGAGGGCTGAACTTGAGAAGAAAGATGTCGTCGCCTTGTCTAAATCAAGACTTTGGAAAAAAAAGAGGCAAAGTTGGCTCATGCCTTATCCTGGCTGTCGATGGCTATGGCTCTGAATTATATATCACCAATCAGGGGTGATGCCTTTCGTTGTACAATAGCCTGTCTTACGTTACAAAGAAGAGATAAACACAAGTAACGTATGTTGTAAGTACAAACATCGTGTATACATACTAAAGTATGAATGAATAAGGTAGATGATTCGGATGTCGGTTACATCTACTAAGCATTCATAAGCTTAAATCATTGCAAACATTAAAGCAGCAGTTATATGTTAGATAATCGCGATCTTACGAAATCTTGAGACGATTGTACGAAATCTTAAGACGGTCGTACGATATCATCGTAAGACGGATGACAAAATCGTAAGACGGATGACAAAATCGTAAGACGATTTTTTCTGTTGTATTCGCTCTTAAGAACATTGTCTAAATACAAGACTTGTCCTGTAATATTTGATCTTGTAATTTGTCGATCGAGCTTAGAATTAGCCCTGCTGCTTGAAGAGCTTTAATCTAATCGTTGACCTTTGAGGTCGTCGTATCACTCATAATATTAATGCGAGTGATTGCATATCATGCATATCTGTGGTGCACATCTCGGGTGCAAATCATGCGAGACTTATATCATGATCGAAATTGGTTTTTAAGACCAAAATATGTGATCTGCTTCGAATCACATATTCTTGCAACAAGGCTTTGTATGTACGAAGTATTCTGCTTTTTCAGTTAAAGCATTTTAAATAAGAAATCGAATGTCTTAGTCTTACGCTTTTGCGAATAAAGCATTCAAGTAAGGATATTTTTAGATCGTGCGATTATCACCATTGCAACTAAGGAAATTGAGTGATTTTAATCCTGTAAAACGAGTATTAAATAATATAGGGAGTTGTATGCTCCCAACAGTTATTCATGCGTTTGAAGCACAGTAAATCATGTATTCCAAGCAAATGTGAATGAGTCGTGCATTTCAAGCGAACCTTGCGTTCAAGCGAACTGTGGCGTTCAAGCGAGCCGTGCGTTCAAGCGAGCCGTGCGTTCAAGCGAATTGTGCGTTTAAGCAAATCGTGCGTTCAAGCGAATATTCATGCGACTAGGGCGTATACCTTTATGTGACTAAGGCATGTTAGGTATTTAAAATTTTTAGAAACGTTTCTTTTTTATACTCACAAGAGTATACGTGCGACAGGCGAATTGTCTTGCGCTCTTGCGAAATAATCATGCGTTTAAAGCAATCAGTTTAATCGTGCGATACTTGCGATAATCATGCGATACTTGCGATATATACATGCGTCATAGCATTCGTTAATCGTGCGATATCTGCGAAAAAACATAGTTGCTATGAGGTGGCCGTTGGTTTGACCAACGACGCTCCGACGCTCAAGTCAGTAGTCGATAGTAGGAATAAACCGTATGTAAATAGGTCAGAAATAATACCTTTTGAGATGATTGTCATTCCAACTGCGTGGGACTTCCATACCTTCTATTGTCTGTAGGCTCCATTTCCAATTACTTTGGAAATTATGTACAGTCTTTCTGTTGAAATATCGTTCGACCATGATTTTGGTGAAGCCATCTTGAGTAATACTGATTCTTGGAGATCATCTAAGGTTTCTTCATCGTAGCTGAGGTCGATAGAGTTTCGATTGATGTTGGCGTGTCTCACGATTGATACTTGCGATTCTATTGGTAGTATGGCTTCACGACCGTATACTAACAAAAATGGAGTTTGACATGTGGATGTTTTTAGAGTTGTACGATTAGCCCATAGAACAAATGGTAGCTCTTCGACCCATCTTCCTTTGGTCAATGTATTGACTATCGTTTTATTGTTGGATTCGGCTAACCCGTTGGACTTTAGGTATCGAGGTGTTGACATTATCAGTTTGATTCCTCGTTCGTCGTAGAACTTACGAGTTCTTTTGCTAATATATTAAGTGTCATTATCACACATAATTTCGAATGGTACACCAAATCTGCATATAACGTTAGTATGGATAAAAGATATGACTTTTTAATCCTTGACTTGCGAGAAAGCAGCGGTTTCGATCCATTTCGAAAAGTAATCTATAAGTGCAAGTAGGAATACTTTTTTGTCCCGGTGCAGGGGGTAGTTTTCCTACGATTCCCATCCTCATCGTATGAATGGCCAAGGTATGAGCATCGAGTGTAAGAGTTCGGAAGGTTTGTATGACATACTTGCGTGTCGTTGGCAAGCATCACAGTTTCATACCTGATTGAGTCCTCCTGTAAGGTCAGCCAATAGTATTCCTGTCGTGAGATTCCATTGGCGAGGTTTTTGCCCCCTGAATGGTTTCTGCATTTGCCATCGTATGGAGTATATCATATGCCATCGTATGGAGTACATCATTTTGCCCCTTGTGATGATTTGAAGGCGACACCTAGATCCGATCCTCTTATGTTAGAGGATCCATCGACGTGCATAATCCATAGTGTGTTGCCATTGTTCGAAGTTTATATTTGATTCTCTAAGGTATATGCTCCGTTTAGGCAATCATCCTGTCAATTCTGGCATATGTAAAACAATCTTAAGAGGATAGTTAGTTAAAACAAACTTAAGATGTGCGTAAATGAACAAAGTCATGTAGCTTAAGACGATCCCTGTTGTCGAACGTTTGAGCTCTGTTGTCGAATGTTTGGGCCCTGTTGTCGAACGTTTGAATAATTGATCATTAAAAATCGTATTTTTGGAAGCTTCGAATTTTGTCTTTCGTGCTCCCTTGTGGTGATCTTGTGACGACTTCAAACCTTTTTGTGTTGGCTGGTGCGTCGTCTACGTTGTGTTGTCTTGGATCGCCACGGTACATAAGTTGTGCTCCGATCTTAAGTTCGGGACTAAAATTAAAAGTTTATGGCGAAGTTCACCGGAACTGGTGACTTGATCGTTGTTTTGCAATTGATGTCGTAACTACTAGGGTAGATGTTCTTTTTGACTGATGGCTATAAGTTTCATGCTTTCTCAAGACGAACTTAAGTAGAAAGTTAGTTACGACAGAAACAAAATGTGATTCGAAAATTTGTCGAAAATTTTTAGAGGCTAAGGTTAAAAGTATACCTAGCTTGAGCATAGGGAAGTGGTTTACTTACATAGTAGATTCATATCAAGATGACACTTACTGTATTTGAAATGGTGATCAAGTATAACCACAGGATTTCCATGTCGTGTGTTTTGGACGACAAAGGAGGTAACATCGTACGTTCGTAATCGTCCGTCCAGTGATATTTTTTTTGTAAGACGTTTATAAAATAAATGATATTTATTTGAGAACTGATAGATGAACCTGTTTAGAGATTTCCCGGCGACTTGACCTCGTCAATAACCTTGACTTTAATTTGGGTTGGCCTTAATTCCTCGTCGTACGATCGTGTAGCCCAAGAACTTACCGGTGCGAATGAAGGAGTACTTACTAAGATTGAGCTTCATATACGACTTGCACATGATTGATGCAAATACTTTATTTGTTATTTTTCTCTTTGGATTTGTCTTTTGAATCGTTGTTCTTGTTGAACTTTTTAGGTCATTAAACAAGTGCTTGTACGGCTTTCAAAGGCTTGATGCGGTCTTATGTCACAATGTCTTTCGATGGACCCCAAGTTGCGTGTTCATTGTCGGCTCGAGGTGGTCTTCCACTACTTTGGTGTTGTAGTTAAGTAAGAAGTATATTCTGATTTTCTTGAAAAATCACGTCCTGCAAAATAGCAAAAGAGCAAAAACCTCGAAAAAGATGATTAGTATGGACGTACGTTTTATCAAAGAAAGTTTTCTCAAAACGGAGCCCCACGGTGGGCGCCAAATTGTTTATGCCAAAAATTGCACAAATTACGTCGTAAGATTATTTGTGAGGCTAAACCGTCGAGAGAAAGGAACATTTTCGATAAAACGTACGTAAAACGAAGAAAACGAAGTAAAAAGAGACAAAAGATTTGATGATGCAGGAAAAACCTCAAGACGAGGAAAAAACCTGCGGTCGACTTAGGATCAAGTCGACATTCCACTATGTATCACCAACTAGGGGTGACGTCCGAGGATTACAGTTGTGTGTCGTACGATACAGCAAAATACAAAAAGTACTCAAATGTAAATTACAAGCGATGATATGTAAAATGCTAGAGAGAGTTGTATAATTCTTGTAGCTGAGTCGATGTATCTCTCCCTTCTTCGGTTGAGGAGAGTCTCTATTTATAGTGCTCATTGTAATTAATTGGTCTTGATGTAACGGTCGTAACGGTCGGCATTGATGACTCTTTAATGATAACGGTCGTAACGGTCGACCCATTAAATGGCATTGATTTCTTGTCTTGAATGTTCATTGATGAGCTTTGATCTAGTCTTCAACGGAAGGACGAGATACTTGGTAACCGACGATTTCCTGTAATCAATGAAGAAACTGTAGACAGAGGTTACCGTTAGTCGAATATCGTACGTCTTTGTATGGATGTCGTACGACTTATGTGTATTATTCGTTCGATGGTATTGTTAAGTTTATCTCAAGACCTTATTTTAATACGGGATTATTATCCCAAAAGATATCTTACGATTATAGTCGGTTGTCGTACGTTGCGTGGATTTTTACCCAAACAACAACAAAATCCTTTATAAATACAACGTAATGCTCCATTAAAATGTAATTTATAACAACCTTTATGTTCTATGCTAGATTTTATTGAATTTGTATGGTTGTTTGTTGTTTCTCTTTTGTAGAATTCATTTTCGTCGGTGCTATTACTAAATCTTCGTAATCTTTTCAGTACGGTAAAATTTTTATTATTTTTGTTATGATTTGTGTGACTTATATATTGTTTTTGGGTGAATATATGCACTAATAAGTATCATTGTTCTTTTACATGCTATGTTATATTTTATTGGATTTGTATGGTTGTTTATTGTTGTTTTTTGTAGAATTTATTTTTGTCAATGCTATTACTCAATTTTTGTAATGTTTAGATAAGATAATATTTTTGTTATTTATTTTATGATCTGTCTGACTTATATGTTGTTTTTTGGTGTACATATGCACCAACAAGTATCATTATTCTTTTTTCTATAAAAAATTCTATAGACTTTTGGTATGTTTTGTCTAAATACATAATGTTGTTAACCAAGTATTTGTTTTTTTTTCAAAGTTTAATCATAATAATCATCTATGTTTTCCATCAAAAATTCAAATAATATTTATGCTTTTGTGTATTATATATGACCGTTAATTAATTTTTGAGGCTTTATTTTTTTTTTTTTTACAATTGTAATTTTTTTTCTTCATGTTTTTCACTTGATATTTATTTTGTGCGGACGTTTTAAAGAAGGTTTCTCTTTCCAGTTTGTTTGTTTATATTTTTGTAGTTTCTTAAAAGAAACTACCTTTTGTTGACAACAATGAAACTCCAAATTATGATCTATGTGAAATGTTTACTTTTTTGTTTTATTGTGGATTCTGTTATGATTCTTTTATTTTGTCATAGTTTCTCAATTTGCAATTTATAAGAAGTAAACACCAACAATGAGATAGTATTTTCTATAAGCATTTCAATCCCAAGTTTCTTCAAATTCCCTAAAATATTTCCTTTCTCGATGTAGTTATTAACAAAATATTTTATTAATTAAATTATTTATATCTTTATTTTCTTTCACATTATTCTATTATTTTTATCTACGTAACATTCAAAAAAATATATATAATCAACATATTTAATAAATTATACTTACGAAATTACAACAATCAACGTGTTATTTTTATTTACATAAAATATATCTATATATAAAATAGAAACACGGATAGATAATGTAGTGCCTCTTGAAAAAGCTTTATTCATAGTTTTTTTCTTATGTTTTTTAATTATTAACTAATAACAGTCTTATTCATCAATTATTTTTTTGTTTATGTTATTTTTAAAAATTAAAAAGAAAACTAAATAGAAAATGAACAAAACATAGTCCTTTCAAAATAAATTATCGTTATCGCGCAACGCGCGAGCACGCCACTAGTTTATAAGAACAAAGGAACTCATTTGAACCACATGTATATATGGGTTCATGTGGATCCTACATCACATGTGGTTCAAATAAAGTTCATTTGTTCATACAAACGTCAAAGGTTCTTATTTGAAACATAGTGATTATGAATATCATATGTTCCATATTTTTTTTGAAACAACAGCTTTATTAGAATAACCAGGCCTAGCGAGAAGCTAGAGACCAAAAGAAAACAACTAATCACAACAACTCGGGGTTACAACACCAATCATATGTTTCATATTATTGTGAAACATCCAATCTTTGTTATTTAGGTGGGTCCCACCACTAAATCATATATGATTTATTTAATATATGGGACCCACATGTGCTCAGATCATATGTGGTTCAAATGAGTTCATTTGTTTTTACAAATATCAAAGGTTCTTATTTAAACATAGTTATAATGAATATCAATATGTTTCATATTATCGTAAAACATCCAATCTTTGTTAAAAAAGAACTTTACCTTGATTATCATAGAAAACCCCTCCGACCTTTAGATGATCACTGATTACTCATCCACTACACCAAATGTTGTGTTAGACAACATACATTAATTACATGTGTTGCTTAAGAAACACTAAGACAACGAATGCTATTATATGTTGCTTAAGTTTCTTCTAAGGCAACATATATTCCTATGTTGCCTAAGTGATCCCTTAGGCAACATATAAATTATTATACGTTGCCTTTGATTCCCTAAAGCAACATTTCTCCTTATGTTGCCTTAGTGTAAGTAGACCACTCAATTTTTTATGTTTCATTAGCTTAAAAAGAGTGATATTTAAGTTTGACCGGTGAAGAATTTATTGTTGAAAATTTATGACATTATAGCTTTTACTTAGGCAACAAATAATCTATTGGGTTTATTGCCTAAGATCTATCTAAAACAACATATTTTCCTATTTCTATGTTGTCTAAGATCAAAATTAGAAAATAAAGATAGATACTTCCACCATTTGCAACATTTCTCTTCTCTTCCAACACTACTACTCCCTTCAAACATTTTCATTTTTGAAGCTTTGGAACGTGATTTCAAACGATTTTGGCAACTTTTCATCATCAACAAACGTTGTTTTCATCATCAAACGTAACTTAGAGATTCTTAGGTAATTATCTTCTTAGTTACTCTAACTTTGTAGTTATTTCATGTTTATCTCATGTAAATTTGGAACATGATTTGGAGCGATTTTAGTGACTTTGGCTTCGAACAAACGTTGTTTTCATTATCAAACGTCATTTATATATAGATTAGCTAATAGTTATTATCTTATTTTGTAGTTATTTCATTTTATCTCATGTAAATTTGGAACATAATTTGGAGTGATTTTAGTGACTTTGACTTCGAACAAACGTTGTTTTCATCATTAAACGTCATTTATATATAGATTAGCTAATAGTTATTATCTTATTTTTGTAGTTATTTTATTTTATCTCATGTAAATTTAAAACGTGATTTGAAGCAATTTTGGCAATTTTTTGCTTCCAACAAACATTTTATCATCAAAAGACATTTAGAGATTGTTAGGTTATTATCTATTATAAATTGGTATTAGTAAGTGTCTAAAATACGTTTAGCTCTTATTTTATTTGTGTATTTATTTTTCACGTACAGACATGACAGAAAATGTGGACAAAACATGGATGAACTTAAGAAAATTCGAGGAAAAATACATTTTGGGAATATATACATTTTTGGAATTTGCTAAAAAGAATTCAGTAAGTTGGAATGGTTATTACAAATGCCCCTGCATGGACTGTGGCAACATGTTATATCAAAACGAGGAAGATATAATTTATCATTTGAAGAATTTTGGTATAACTAAAACTTATACTGTGTGGGATCAACACGGCGAGGTTACAAATATACCTACTGCATCGCAACTGAGGTTGAATATGATACGCAATATAGCGTCTTCGAGTCACAATGTCAATCCTGTTGTAAATTTTGTGGAAGATGCATTTCCGTTCAATGAGCGGTACAATGCTAATGAATCATTCGCCGAAGAGGGTACTCATGCTTGTGATGTAGACGATGTTGCTTCGAAAGTGATTGATGCATATTCGAAACTTCTAGCAGAAATGAATACTCCATTGTATGAGGGTTGTATAGAAAATTCCTTATGTACACTTCTAAGAGCAATTTCTCTTAAAGAAGAAACTGGAATTTCTATCAAGGCATTTGATAAATATTTGGGGTTTCAAAAATCTTTATTGCCAACTCCAAACAAGCTTCCTAAATCATATGCAGAGGCGAAAAAGATCCTCAAAGGTGTTGGGATGGGGTATGAGGTTATCCATGCATGTTTAAATGGTTGTTTTTTATATTACAAAGAGGGTGACATGCATGACCAGTGCCCGGTATGTGGATTGCCAAGATATGAAGATGTCGGCAACAAAGTACTAATGAAAAATGTTCGTTATTTCCCACTAACACCGAGGTTGCAACATTTGTACATGTCAAAATATACTGCAGATCATATGCGATGGCATGGTCAAAGGGAAACGTCTGCACATGATGATGTATTGAGACACCCAGCGGATGGTGAAGCATGGAAAGATTTTGATAGGTAAAAATTTTAAATATACTCATTGACTTGAAAATGATTTTAGTATCGTTAATATTTTTTTAATAAGTGTTTTTAATATGTTCATATTTTTTGACACATTATAGGTCATATCCTCAATTTGCGAGTGACATTAGAAACGTTCGCATTGGTTTATCCACTGACGGGTTTATCCCTTTTGGGGATTCTGCTACTCCCTATAGTCTTTGGCCAATTGTTGTGATTCCATACAACTTACCTCCTTCGATGTGCATGCAAAAAGAATTTAATATACTAACAATGTGATATCACTCAATTCACTAAAAGAACCCCTTTGAGCTAGTCGGGTTCTTTCACAACTTGACTAACTACCATATATTCCCGGTTCCATTATGGACAAAGTGACGATAGGTTGCAAATGTACCTTTCAACTAATGGCACACCATCAACAGTAAAAACATATTTTCTAATAGATATATTCTTTTTATCATGCTTGGAATCCACCTACCTAAGCATCGCCGAAGAATTCTTCCAAAAATGTTGTTAGGTTCAAATCTACACAATTGAATCTAGAGAAACAAGATTAAACCACAAAATCTTTGTATTGATTTACCAAGTTGATACAAAACACTAGAAAAAGTCAAACCACACACTAAAGTCAAAGGATTGACTCTCTCAACGAAATAATTACTAAGAGCATCTCCAATGCATAAGTTATTATGACTTTTTACTATTTACTATTTACAAAAAATATTTGTAAACACTTAATAGCATTGGACATGAAGACTTTTTAAAAGCTTTTTAAACAAAGGGTTAATGTTTACCAACCTATAGACAATAGCTTTTCCTAGCCCTTTATTCATTTAAATATTGGTTTTATACCCAATATTGATTTAAATATTGGTTATAGTACAACTAATGAAAAAGTTTTTAGAAAACTTTTGCATTGGAGTAGAGTTATGGAGATGGGTTTTTATTAATGGAAAAATGATGTGGCAAAATAAAAAGTCTTTCAAATACTTAGCCATTGTGGATGCTCTAAGAAAACAAATGCCCTATTTATACCTAATAAAAAACATAAGGAAGTTTACAAACAAGCACCTCAAACTATGACTCAATTACAAATATGACCCTAACAAATGCAAACATAGATCTATCAGGCTTTCAAGTAATGAAAGATCCATTGGACAACTCTCCAGTGCTCCTTACCCGGTCTAGCCATACATTTGCTAATAGAAACTGCATGGGCAAGGTTAGGATGGGTACAAATCATAACATACATCCAAGATCTCACCACACTATAATATAGAGAAAATAATAAGGGTTCTTGAGGTTCTTAAGAGAAATTGTAGCCAATTTTAGAGAGAGATAGTGACAGGATCGAAATTATCAAGAATCAGAAAACAAAATCAAAGAAGTTTGCGGAATAACACTTTGATTGACTTAACAATGAATTGTAGAACAAATTGTGTATTACTCAAAACATTAATGATTACAACCAAAGCCCCAATCTGATTTGAACAGGCTCAAATCAGACATGCAACTCTTCTCAATTGCAGGGATTCAAGAACAATCTTGAGGCTTAATAATTCTAAACAAAAGCTTGTAAACTCGTATCTAAACATTGAAAACCTATCAGCTATTTATACGAATTACAGATTACAATAAGGAAAGTAAATCTACTCTAGATAATCTCCAAAATAATCGTATCTATCCCATATCTTCTTCAACAGAATCCTTTCCTTATCTTGATCTTCTCAGCAGTGGTAGAACAGAATCAGTAGTAATCTCCAACAGCAGTGGCAATTCTGTTCCAGCAGTGGTAAAATGTATCAGCAGTGGTAACATTTGTACAGGCAGTGGTAAATTGTCCTTCAGTGTTAACACACATACTAGCAGTGGTAATCTTCAGATGAACTAGCAGTGGTAGTATCTCCAAAGCTAGCAGTGGTAACCTTCCAGCAGTGGTATCTTCAGACTCAACAGATAGAGAGAGAGAGAGAGAGAGAGAGAGAGAGAGAGAGAGAGTGTGTGTGTACAAAAAATGTTTTTATTTTCTAGTTCGATTTGTTCAAAATCAGCAGCTAACGAAAAGAAATAAATTTGACAGGTTTAACCCTTGCACATACGAAAACCAAGAGTGCCACTTGATGGGCCCATAGGGCTCATAAGAGAAAAAAAGCACCTTACACAAAGGCTTGAGGCTGGATTGGAAAGAACTTCGAGGAAACTAGATCTGATCAAGAAAGTGTGTGGAATCTCTATTCTAATGCAAGTAGCCACATATGTTGGTATAAGGATATCTTCACCGAACAGGAAAATGGCCATGTTTAAATTTCATGGAGATGCTTCCAAAGTGCGAAAAAAAGGTCAGGGTAGAATTTTGATTGATTTGAAACATGAGAAGCTTTTTCATATGTATTATGTCCCATAAATAAAGACAAGCAATATAAGTCTCTCACAATTGTTCGAACACGGCTATCGATGGTCATATCAAGTTGTTATACCTAATGAGTTGTAGATATCCCTACAAATTAAGTCCCTCAACTATGACCAATCAACTTAAGTGGATGCATAGACTTGTGAAGACGTGCCAAGTTCACCCCAGGGTGGGGGGAGGGGTTAGAATTACACCCGAGTACTCTACCTTCAACGACAACTTTTTTTGCCTCAGATGTTAAAGTGGCATTTGAAAGGTCAAATGGAATATGTTCCAAGTGTTCTACCTCCGAAGTAGAAGTCGGCCATTCAATGAACGTTGCCTTGCATCGTTTGGAATTTTATACGTAAAGTTATGACTTGATCGTTTTGTGAGGACTTGAAAGAATTTCGTTTAGACAATATTTATGTTTCTTTCTTTTAGTTTCGAGTCTCTTAAAATTTTCTAATAATGTTTGTAATATGTTGATCATTAGATGCTATAAGATACTACTTTTCTTTGTTTTGGTGTGTGAAAAACCAAAAACATAAGTAAAAGGAAGCAGAAAAAGTTTTTTAAATTTATACGGATGATCAAGAGTATTAATGCAAGAAAGTTTCTCACCAAGCATTAATTCTATAGTTTGTTTGTCACATTTATTTACTAAAACAAAACTATGTAGTTTATTTCTTTCACACAATCATTTTGAATTCAAGCTCAAAGTTTATTTTCTTTAAGAATAAAGCACTAGCATGGTATTTAAACAATCTCACCGCCCTTTCAAGGGATCAGAATAAAGCACTTCCAATTAAGTTCCCCCTTGTTTCCTTTAAAGCATTACATATTACTATTAAAAGTTGATTCATATTTGCTACAAATGATCAACTCCAAGAATAAGCAGGTGAAAATTATTTAATACCCTTATTTGTCAATCAGAGTTTGGCTTCACACCTACTTAAAGTGATTTGTTCCATGAGTAATGGATTTATGAGAATATTGTGTACGCCAAACCTGAAATATAATCATGTTTTATTAGTAAATCTTGTGAAAAAAGGAATACAAATCTTAATTATCTATAACTGAGAATCCCTTTTTGCTATCTAGCCTCAATTGGTGAAGCTAAATTCTTTGTATAAAGACACAAGAGAGATATATATAGTTCGAATCATAGATTTACTTAAAATACATAGATGCTATTTCTCACACTTTTGTCTAGTGAAATTTCGGTCATGTATTATTGCAAATCCATAATTTGTGTCAAATGTTAACAATGATGGATAAATTCGTTTCATCATTTGGAATGGTGTACCTAATTGACCGGTTAAAGAAACAGAAGCAAGTAATTAATCCTATGGTATCAGATGCTGTAATTTCTTAGAAAAATCGATCAGTGGAGCCAAGCAGGGAAAAATTAAAAAACATGTTTAACGATATTTGATGCATTTATTTGCCTTTAGAGGAGTATAATATATATGGCAAGAACCACATGAAACGTACACTAAAAACTAGCATCATCGGCAACAAATCTAGAACAAAAAACCATTTGGTTTCCTAATTAAGTAAAGCCGACAGTCCGACACACATAACAAGATTTAAGATTTTAAAAGCATCTCCAACAGCATTGCTAAAATAGAAAAAAAAATGAGGTTTTTCTTCTTAAATTGCTCCAATAGCACTGCTAAGTTTTCTCTAAATATAGAGATTTCTCCAAAATCTCTAAATGAAAGAGAGAAACATTATTTTATATGTATTCCACCAATGACATAAATTATTGTCTAAATGTTTTTAAAAAGTTTATTAGGATAATTAATATAATGTATATTGATAATAATATAAATGATGATAGATTCTCTAAAATAGCAAAAATTGTTGGAGATCAAAAGATAAAGTTTTAGAAATTTTGATCTTCTATTCTCTATTTAAAAAAAATATAGTAAAACTTTTGGAGATGCTTTAGACTTCTAAAAAAGAATTTAAAGTGGGAACTACCTTGGGCTCTAGATAGATTCGCACTTAAGCACTATTCCTTTTAGACATTAATTTTCTTAACCTTCTCCATTCTCTACTAAATAATTAGTTAGATCCCGGAAACTACTTTGGGCTCTAGATAGATTCGCACTTGAGCACTATTCGTTTTAGACATTAAATTTCCTTAATTAACCTTCTCCATTCTCTACTAAAAAATTAGTTAGATCCCGAAAACTACTTTGGGCTCTAGATAGATTCGCACTTGAGCACTATTCGTTTTAGACATTAATTTCCTTAACCTTCTCCATTCTTCGTTTTGTGTTGGTATATCGAGGACAGAGAAGAATATGAGAAATGGAGAGACATTATACGAATATATAAGCTAAGCGACAAATTCGATCTCTAGGTACCATGGGGCCTAATTAAATAAAGAAGGAATTTTTAATTATAAGAAGAAAAGTGAACAATTATCTGCATGGCTTTTGTGCATGTATATATATAGAGCTATCAACAATAGAAACCATATCCACCTTCTCAGTACAAAACCTTTTACCCTTAACATATATACCTTCAAAATGCGAAAGGGTTGGTGTCATCGATCCATAGAAGTGTTATCCGATGACCCGTTAAAAGGTGTTCTTAAAACCTTTGACAAAAATGGGGATGGGAAGCTTAGTCGGAAGGAATTGAAGGTGGGGTTGAAGAGCCTCGGCCTGCGCTTTGCCGGCTTCAGGGCTTGGCGTGCAGTGCGTCGTGCTGATGCTAATGGAGATGGCCAAATCGGTGATGAAGAGATGGACGAGCTTGCGAAATATGTTTCCAAGTGGGGGCTTTCAATATCGGCTTATTGATCGGTCTTTAAAGATACAAATTAGGCATGTATCTTTTATATTTTGTTATTGGCAGGTTTATATATATAGAGAAAGAGAGGATTATGCGATAAAGTTAAACATTTTACGAGAAGCGTGATATAATATATGATTGCATGACGTCTGGATGTGTTTGATCATATATGATTAAACATCTATGTATTGTCGATGTAACGTGTGCTTAAATAATATATATGATTAAGCTTGTGTATCATATATCATATCACATTTTTTTTACCTTCTCAAAGAATATTTATCTTATGGTTTGAACTTGTCCTTATATATATATATATATATATATATATATATATATATATACAAGGTTAGGTTCAAATGTGAACTCAATTTTGGTTGTGAACGTGAGGATGAATCTCAACCACACATCTTCGGTTACGATGGACGCGATCACGGAGAATTGACGCGATTCATGAGAGGGTTAATTGAGACTATTAAGGAGGGGACCTGATCAAAGCCGTCTTTATTGACCGGATGAGTGGTTGAAATTGGTCCTCATGTTCACAACCAAAATTGAGTTACATTTGAACTTTCCTCTCTCTCTCTCTCTCTATATATATATATATATATAGAGAGAGAGAGAGAGGGAGAGGGAGAGGGAGGGAGGGAGAGGGATAGGTTCAAGAGAAAACCTTTAAAAATGGGAAACCGAGGAATACCCTCGTAGCCCTCTATCTGAAGCATATGCACTTGTGCATACGTGTAATTTGAGTTCTTTTTGGGTTTTCATGCACATGTGAATTATGGGCCTAGGTATATGCACATGTGCATATTACAAAGTTACCTTTATGCCCAACTATATACGGTCGAGATGGAGTGTTACGAGGGTATTCCTTAGTTTTTCGTTTTTTGAGGTCCTCCTTTGAACCTGACCCTATATATATATATATATATATATATATATATGATCGTCTCACTCTCTCTCCATATATATATAGTCAACTTCAAATGAGAACTCATCTTTCATTGTAAACGTGATGAGGACAATCAAGAGCGCGCCTCATGGCATATTTGGTTTGAATAATCATGTTTTATCCAGACTGCATAATACAACATTTGGTACTATTCAAAACTAAATAATACTGAATAAAACATGATTATTTAGACTGGATATGCCACCTGATGCGCTCTTGGCTATCCTTAAGTTCACAATGAAAGATGAGTTCGTAGCGGAACTTTCGTCTATATACATACACACACACACACACACACACACATATATATATATATATAGGAGAGTTATTTTGTTAACCCATGAATTTGTGTTAACCGTGGTTAGCCAAAAATGAACCAATAGGATTTCTTTATTTTCCTTATTTTCCTGCATATGTGGGCCAACCTCCTTTATCTTAGGATTTAATTAATTTCCCTCTAATTTAGGAAATCAATCTTAATGATTGAAATGATCAACGGTTGTTATATGGTTAACACGGTTAACACAAATTAATGAGTTAACAAAATAACTTAACCCTATATATATATAGAATGATAATCATTTACAACTCATTTCTAACTTGAAACCAACGCAATCCTATATGAAATATATGAATAGTCAATGATTATGAAAATATGAAATATATGGAAAGTCGATAATTATGAAAATAGAATTTAATTTCATAGGTTTGCATCGATTTCACGTTAGCTAGAGGTTCTACAAGGACTCTCTCTCACACACTCTCTCTCTCTCTCTCTCTCTCTCTCTCTCTCTCTCTCTCTCTCTTTCTCTCTCTCTTAAAAATTCTATTAAGAGCCAAGCTTTGAACAGTGTAGAGGTAAATCTTGTTTGGCAAAAAATTACTGCCTCTTAATGATTCCAAAATTCCTCTAAGTGATTTTGTATCTTGGACATCTCTTAACCATTCAAAACCTTGATTTCATTCGTAACAATTATCAAACTAACATATTTCATGCAAAATATCATAAAAGCTTTTTTTATCATTCTGACCGTTTAATCCTTCCAGCCAAAAGGCCCGGCAATGGGCCGTGCAGCTCGTGCGACCGCACAGGGCATCAAAGCCCAAGGGCATCAAAATTCTATATAATGCTATAGTATAGGGAATTAGTTTTAATAATTTATGAGTTGGACTCTATACAATTCCCAAGTATGGTATTATATTACATTATTAGTTTAGTTGATTTTGATTTAGTGGAATTCTTCATTATTCCATCTACGTTACTTGTTTTTGCATCAATTGAAAGATTTGAGAAATTGACAGATTGCATGTTTGCATCACAACATCAATTAACTTGGTATGTAGCTTATGCTTAAGAATTTAGGATTTAGTCATTTGTTGTTTTTTGCACCATTGCACTCATTGTTATCTTTTTATCAATTTCAATGACCTTATTGTTTTTATTAGTCTTGATATTTATAGATTTGCTATGATGCAGATTCCTTTTGATAACTTTAATCTAATTATTTACCATTTTAGTTAAAACTAATTATTTATCCTCCTATTTATATTTATATTTGGTAATTTGGGGTTTTGATTCTTATGTCTCCCTTTGTACTCTTTGTTTAGTTAATAAAAATCGTCGTAGGGATGAGCCACGTAGTTTGGCTAGGTTCGAAACCCTTTAAAAATCGTATCATACATCGTTTCATTTGCTTAAAAGATAGACATACGGGCATAATATTACATTTTCGCACAGGGCATCTGAAACTCTAGGAACGGCCCTGCCAGCCAATCAACAACTATAAATAGCCTCTTAGACATGAAACACATGTGGAAAGTTAAGTGTGACGCCACTACTAAAGGGGCGGACCTAGCTAAGGGCCTACGGTGGCGCGTGTCATTGCTTCATTCATCCGTCGTAGTGTAAAAAATTATAGGGTCGTGAAGGGTGCCACCGTATTAATTTGTTCTGTGCCACCATATATACTTTGAAACTGCAATAAAAACACAAAGTTTCTTTGATAGAGTGGTAAGTTTCTTACTTTTCAAACTTAAGGTCATTGGTTCAAGCTTAGTTACACTCATTTTTACTAAATTTTAGCTTTAACTTTATTTAAAAAAAATCTACTTGCAACAAGACTTAAACTTAAGCCTTTATCATTGAAAATCAATGAACTAACTAATACACCAATATAGATTTTGTGAAAATATTTTTAAATACGTTTTTTATAGTTAAATTGTGCCATTGTTTGAAAAAATTTCTACGTCCGCCCCTGACTACTAACCGCCCACCTCTTCCTCCGGTTAAATCCACTAGAAAATTGATTTTAGATGGATGTCAAATTTACGGTCATCAAAAAACCGTTAAAAACTTTAATTTCTCAAATTTTTTTGGTTGGTTACTAGGCCATCCGCAGCCAAGGCGGTTTGGAGGCTGTACAGTTGCCTTGCAGGTGGTAACACCACCGTGGTGGACCTGCAAGGGAGCTCAACGGTGACTCCTTGCAGGCGGTAACAAATGCCAAACACACACACACACATATATATATATATACATACAGAATATATATATATATATATTTTATTATTTAAATAATACAGGTGGTATGACCTGTACGGCTATGGATGAAATGGTAAGGTAGTGGTAAAACTGATGTGGCGCTGAGGTGGCAGCCTGTGCAGGCGGTATCACCTGCACGGCTGCGGATGGCCTTAAGAGTAATTAGCCTTTTTATATAATTTTCCGGCCAATTATTGACGAGTTATAATTATCAAATTTAAATCCGTCGGTAATTTAATTTAGCAAATTTAACTTAATTAATTAAATAAGTTTTATTTTTTTTATCCTACAAATTTTATGTTGAATCAAATTTAATTACTTTTTTATTAATTAATTTATATGATTGGTCCTTAACTCCTTATAGTATGTAATGAGTTTAAGTGACTCGTAAAGAAATTGATAAGGTATGTAATGACTAATGAGTTGTGGTGGTTCATAATTATATCGAGCATTTAGTGAGAGATCGGTCAGTAGCAAAATTTTGGTCGTTGATGTCCGGTTTTCTAATTGTGAATTTTGCAATGGATTTTCTTAACTTGTTAGAGTACCACATCTCCTGATCCTCTCGTGACCCTTCTAGGCTCTCTATCTAGCCTCTGTTGGAGGGGGCGTGTCTGTCTGAATAATGGTTGTTTTTTGGTTTTAATTTATAGTTGCATTTTTATTTGTTGACCCTTTTGTTTATCAGGTTGACTTTGGTCGGAAGCCTGTCCAAATTCATCTGCCAATAGTGTATTACTGTATTCTCACTTTTCCGTACACCTCTTTGTTCCATGAGGCATGTAGTCGTTGGACTGAATCTACATAACCTCATATCGTCAAAAGCACTTTAAGTAAAGCAACTGAATACTCATCGTTGCTGTCCAACACCCACCGTCATCAAGGAGCCTCGTCTCGCAGAAACTTCTTAATCATATCGACTTAGATCCACTGATTCTCGACCTTCTCTAATCGCCCTCGTCCAGCACCATTGAAAATGCAGATCCTCCCCCATCCATACCCAATCGGTCCGCTATATATATAGCACCCTTGGTCTAGCTAGGTCCACAGGTCCAGGTCCAGTGCCGCTAATCTCGGGATAGAATTACAATTTTAGCCTCTGTAGTTTGTGTAAAGACTCACTAATCTTTCATAGTAACTTTTAATTAACAGTATTAAGTCTTTACACAATTTTAGCCTCTTCAACCCTACGTTTAACTATGAGTATTATATATATAAATTTGAAAATTTTAAGGACCAAAGTGTAGGTAGTTAAGAACCAATTTGAATTTTTGAGTAAACCACCTGACCACCAACTAACTCACTCAAGAATTTATGTAGGCCATTGTCATTCTTTCTCTTGGTGTGAAATCCATTATTATATACCAACATACAACATAGTATAAAATTCTATTGGTACTTCCTTTCTAAAAAAAAGGGAGATTCCATAGGCACCCAGATTCTTAGCTTGGTTTAACAGCCAAATTAACAAAATAAAAAAATGAAGTAGAATAAAAAGAAGATAATGACCACAAATGTGCCTATATATATTTCTTGATTTCTAAGCCTCTTAGTAACACAAACAACAGCCAGCTTTCTCAATACAGTTGTTTTTTTTCCTTATAAATAATATTTCTTTAAGAATGCGAAAAGGTTGGTGTGGTGGACGGGTGGAAGTGCCATGGTCGGAAAACCAGGTGAAGGGTGTTTTCAAAGCATTTGACACCAATGGAGATGGCAAGCTCAGTCGGAAGGAGTTAAAGGTAGGGTTGAAGAGCTTTGGCATACGTTTTGCCGGCTTTAGGGCTTGGCGTGCAGTGCGTCATTCTGATACTAATGGTGACGGCCTAATCTGCGAGGAGGAGATAGACGAGCTCACAAAATATGCTTCCAAGTGGGGAATTGTAGTCACTCCTTAGCCGCTATGTGAGACCACATTGTTTCTGAGAGACTTGTGAGACCACATTTTTACATTTGAAATTTCACAGCAAAGTATTATGAAGGTAAAAAAAAAGTTGAACTTTCACAGCAAAAAGGTTGTGAAGGTTAACTTCAGAATACTTTATTGGACGTTTCAAGTGCAAAATTTTTGTCCTTTGAGTAATATGAAAACAGTTTGATCTCATGTCATCCCAAGTCTATCTCTGTATATATGCATGTAATAATTGTTTTCTTTTTCCATGGCTAGCTGGTTTTTCTACGAGGTGATGTTTTAGTACGATTGTCAACGCGGTCGTCTTTTGTTAGATATGTAGGAAGGACACCTTGTGGAAGACCACTAAACTATCTGTACCAATTAAGCTTTCTCGATATGCTTTGCAACTATTCAATATATTGGGTGCTTGTACATGTTGATGAATACTTTGGTCTTTTAGGAGTCAAGAGATTATTTTCCTATTTCAAGTTAATTAATGGGGGAATGGTGTAATATTATGAGAACTCGAGGATTTTTCATTAGTCAATATATGCGCAAGATGATAGGGAAGAAAAATGAAGGTTCAATATTAACAAGATGATACTAATAATCATCATTCAACACAAATAGTACATGGCTAGCTCGTTGATTAATAATCAAGGGTGTTGCTCTCCCAACCCTCTTTTATCTATTTTTCACTCACATAATCCATGCCTCCTTCCTACTCTA
Source organism: Centaurea solstitialis (assembly GCA_030169165.1). Lineage (NCBI taxonomy): Eukaryota > Viridiplantae > Streptophyta > Magnoliopsida > Asterales > Asteraceae > Centaurea > Centaurea solstitialis. Next base: position 90,366,544 of record CM058040.1, on the reverse strand, counting down.
GACCCACTCACTCACTCACATACACCTACTAATTAAGAAGGGTATGGATAGAATTTCCCATAATCAAATGCGTAAAATTTAATTTAATTAAATGAAATATTGAAAAGGCCCACTAACAAAAATGGGAATCTAAAGCTATAATGATTGATAAAAAGGAATAGATAAACTTGAAATACTTTTCCAAAGAAACTGCATTTATTTAAACAATTCAAAAATTAAACAGTTAATTACATTTGTTTGAAATGAAAATTAAGTTTAGATGCTTTCTTAGTGACGCACTAGGAAAACGCGGAACGGATCGACAAGCGTCAAATCCAAAATAGAACGATGTTCACAAGCGTGAAACGCCAAGAAACAAGAGATAAACTCTATAAATCTCACAAAGAGAACAATTGTATTAAAATTGAATAATCTGATTAACAATGAACCTAAAGCATTATATTTATAAGCTAGGCTAGGAGATAATTATAGAAACTAAATAACCTAAATCTTTCCTAATATTAATCCTAACTTGATGATTAAGAAAACTAATAAAAAGGAAACTGAATAAAACAATTATTCCTAAACTAATTAAGTAATAAAATATTTAAATAAACAGATAAATGCAATCTCTTCTGAATTAGTCTGCCCCGGAAAATACCCAGTGACAGGCTCGCGCCGCGAGCCATAGTCGCGCGCCGCGAGGTCTCGTCTGCCTAGGCTCTTCTTCTTTCGACCCCGTTTTCTTGGTTTCCGGAACTCTCTAAAAATATCTGTTAAGGCTCGAATTCTCCCTATATCAGTCACCCCCACTTGAAAAGAACTCGACCCCGAGTTCACTCCAAATTCGAAAGGATATTGTTGCGATCGTTTCCATATAAGGGACACTTCATCGAGTTCGAATGGATAATACGCGATGGGAGTTGTTACGGTTTGATTTGGAATCTTGATAGAAAGATCTTCTTTGACATCGATATTCTCGACTTCTAATGATTTTGCCAACTCGGTAATTACTTCGTCGTGTAGCGACTCGATCGGGGCAGGTGGCAGTTCGGCTACGCCGAGAACGATTTGTTGTGGCGGCTTGATGGCGACGAGGATGTTTTCTTCGGGCAGCTCAGTCATATCGGGAATGACTTCTTTTTCAACCTTTTCTGGCAAAACTTCCTTCTTTATAGGTGGTCGTTCCTCGAAGCTATTAAGCCCTCTCATGGCGATCTTTCGGTCACCACAACGGAATATCACGACGTTGTCTCGGCTCTTGTATGTGACATAATTATCTAATTGCCATGATCGGCCCAACAGAATGTGGCAAACATCCATGTCGAGAACGTCACATAGAACCTCCCCTTGATAATGTTTTCCGATTGATATGGGTACCCGACAAGTTTGCGCGACTCTAACATGCGGACCATTCTCGACCCACCCAAGCAAATAAGGAGCTTCATGGGGTTGAGTGGGTAGGTTATAGTAATCGACTAATTTTCGGGACACTAGATTCTCAAAGCTTCTACAATCGATAACTAAATTACATACCTTTTTGTGTACCGAACAATGCAATCGAAAGAGACTATGGTGTTGGCTTTCTTCCTTCGATGAAAGTAGTACTCGTTGGAGTTTGACATCGATATTTTCTTGAAGACCTTCTTCATCCTCCTCGTTGGATTCGGAACTCGAAAAACTAACCCGGTTACGATAGTCACTACGTGGTCCCATAACCGGTCCTTCAAACCTATCTCTTCTCCGACGGCTGTCATTGACGAAACTAGGTTGAAGCCTATTGACAGTGGCTGTCAGATTAGCAAGAGTTGTGGATACGACCACATTCATCTTTGCTAGATCCGTTGTGGTAGTCAACTGTCGATATGCCGTTAGTGAAGAGACAGGCGAATCCTGCTCTGATACCAACTGACGCAGTAGGAAAACGCGGAACGGATCGACAAGCGTCAAATCCAAAATAGAACGACGTTCACAAGCGTGAAACGCCAAGAAACAAGAGATAAACTCTATAAATCTCACAAAGAGAACAATTGTATTAAAATTGAATAATCTGATTAACAATGAACCTAAAGCATTATATTTATAAGCTAGGCTAGGAGATAATTATAGAAACTAAATAACCTAAATCTTTCCTAATATTAATCCTAACTTGATGATTAAGAAAACTAATAAAAAGGAAACTGAATAAAACAATTATTCCTAAACTAATTAAGTAATAAAATATTTAAATAAACAGATAAATGCAATCTCTTCTGAATTAGTCTGCCCCGGAAAATACCCAGTGACAGGCTCGCGCCGCGAGCCATAGTCGCGCGCCGCGAGGTCTCGTCTGCCTAGGCTCTTCTTCTTTCGACCCCGTTTTCTTGGTTTCCGGAACTCTCTAAAAATATCTGTTAAGGCTCGAATTCTCCCTATATCACTTAGTTTCTTATATATGGTCCCAATACTCCGAAATCAGGTATCTCAAAAACATAAACTCACACGGTCACACCTACTGGCTACTGCAAAGGCACCTCACGTGGCCAAAAGTTTTGGAGCATCAAGAACATACGTTATATTCATTTCGGGAACCTTTTATATAAATATTTATTTTTGGATCAGTCTTATGGAATACCTTTGAAAAAAAAGTTGGGTTAATGACTTAGGAGGGTAACTAACTATTCTGTTTGATTATAATTTATCATTGAACTTATTTTTGTAGTCAATATACCATTGGACTTTTTTAAAATGTTCAAATCTTACCATTATGACCGGTTATAGTAGGTATTCGCTTACGTGGCATCCACGTAGCAACTACTATACTTATAACAAGTGGCATTGACGTGGCAAGGTAAAGGGTTAATTTATGACTTATAAAGGTAACAAACTATTTTGTTTGGTGACATTTTACCATTGAACTTATTTTTGTACTCAACATACCATTCCGTTCAGGCAAACTAGAGACACCATAGGGGGCGTTTAGTTCGCAGAATGATTTATGAAGGAATCTAATATGTCAAAAGAGTTGGAATACGGAAGGAATGGAATGGAATGTTCTCAGGTTTGACTAGGTGTTTGGTTGACATGAAATGGAATGAAATCTGTTAAAGCAATTGGAATCTGTCTGTTTGGTTAACAAAATGTAGCTTTGGAATTGAAATGAAATAATAAAAAATGATCAAAATACTCTTTTATGTTTTAAAAAAAATACTAATAAAATACCAATTATAATGTTGAACGGTAGTGGTGGCCGATGGCAGAGGTTGCCGGAGGCGGTGGTGGAAGGTGGCGGTGGTGTTGGTTGCCGACGGTGGTGGTCGGAGGTGATGGTGGCCGTGGCGGTGGTGGTCGGAGGTGGTGGTGGCCGGAGGCGGTGGTGGCGGCCGAGGGTGGTGCTGGCTGATGGTGGTTGGATAAGGGCATTTTTGTCGGTAACAAAATATTGGAAGGAATGAAATTCAATTCCATGTCATTGAAAAAGAATGACCAAATCCACAAATGAAGGAATTCATGGAATCATGGAATTCAATTCCATTCCTTAGGCAACTGAACATCATGAATAAATTCATTCTGGAGGTACGGGGGCTTCGACCCCGGACTGCATGCTTTAGCAGTCGGGCTTCTGCCCAAAATTACCTAGGATTAGTCTGGGCCCAATGTGGTCTGGGATACCTCTTCAAAAAAAACAAAATTTGGTCAATAGAATTGACCATTCCAATTCCACCAGATTTCGGCGGATTCTAGCGAACCAAACGCTTCCTTAAAGTTTTACATGAAAGCTTACATACTGACATACAAATTTGAGTGTTCCCCATCATCAAATTTTTTAAGATTCTCTTTTAAACCTTCTATATATAAGGGTTCGAATGGGAATACAATGAATGAATATGTTTTTTTGAAGGGAAAACCCGGAATGAATGAATATGTTAGCAACGAAAAAACTTGAAAAAGAAAAAAAAAAACAAATGAAGAGGTTATATATAAGTACTACTTGATATAACTTCCTTGAGTCCAATTTTTTCCTTCATAATTCGTATGCATTTTATTAATAAATAGGAGGGGGTTGTTGAAAAGTTCAATTCTTAACGATCTTTTTGTCACCTTTCTTGGATCAAATCCTTCTAAAGTTGTTGAAACTTGTTTCTAGATTTCCAAACTCTTTGATGTTTTCCTTAACCTCCATGTAAATACGTATAAATGCAAGTATGACATACATTGCATATGATCTCCAACAATTGATAGTAGCTCGCTCTTGGTTCTTTAAGAAGAAAAAAAAAGATATATTTGACATTATTGATTAAGTAAACCTGTTAAATATTTGTATAGTTCAGGGACCCCTCTGTAATATTTCTGTCTATATATTGTGCTCAATATACGCAACCCTAATCACGGGTTTTCCACATATTCTCACATGGTATAGAGCCACCTATCAAAACCCTAGTTTTTTTTTCAAAACCCTAGTTACTTTACCTAGCAGCCGCCGGTCACCAGCCTTCTGCCGCCGTCGGCCATCTCTTGCCGGAAATCGCTTCCGTCGGCTGCAAACTGCCAACAACTGTTGTTGTTTGGTTGTTCGGTGTCCTCGTCGTGCAAACCGTCGCGCCGCCTGAGACGCGCAACCGCCGCGCCGCCTGAGCCGCGCAACCACCGCAACCACCGTGCTGCCTGAGCGCAACCGCCGCGCTGCCTGAGCGCAACCGCCGCACCGCCTGAGCGCAACCGCCGCGCCGCCTGAGCCGCGCAACCGCCGCGCCGCCTGAGCCGCGAAACCACCATCGAGACACCGTGCCGTCACCGCTCTCGCCGGACTCGCGTAACCCCTGCTTCTCGCCGGCCTCCGGCGCGCCTACTTCCACAACCGCCGCCACCGCCGGCGCATCTCTGTCACGTAACTTACTCGCCGGATTCCGCTTCCTCCTCCTCTCGCCAGATCTGATACTTGCCGGATCTGTGGAGCAATCGTGCCTCTTGCCGGATTCCGCTTCCTCTCACCGGCGTCGTATCCACACAGCCAAAGCCGCCTCTTTGTTTAGGGTTGTGTGTTGTGAGAAAGAAAACCAACTCAGCCACTTATATATTTAAAAAAAAAGGTGTTGTTTTTCTTTCGGTTTGCGTGCGAGAATACTACCACCGTGACTGTTTTGCAAATCGGTTACCGTCTTCGTCCACCATTGCGTGTAGGGTTTGTGGTCCATTACTATCCCTCTACCCGCGGTTAAGCGTTTTGCTTTTTTTTTCGTACGTTTGTTAGTTTATTTTTTTGTGTTTTCCATTTTTTTGCCATGACTACCTCAGCCTCCTCCACCACCCTCACTGCCCCCACTGCTAGCCAACTTGTGTTTGCCTTAACCAACGTATACTCTCAGTTTAGTTTTAAACTTTCCACTGATGGATCCAAATACAAGCTTTGGCGTCGTATTTTTTTGGATATGTGTAAGGGTGCAAAAGTCTATGGTCACATCACTGGAAAATCTAAACCTAGTGGTGATGATGATGAGGACTAGGAGGCTATTGACTCCCGCATCAAATCTTGGTTTTACTCCACTTGTGATGCCAATTTATTACAAATAATCTCTAGTGATAGCTGCACAGCTAAAGACCTCTGGGACAAACTAGAAGAATTTTTCCTGAATAACAAAATGTCCCGCATGCTCCAACTTCAAGAGCAATTTCGTAACACAAAGAAAGGTACACTGTCCATCACTGATTTTTGCCATAATCTAAAGAATTTGGCTGACGCCCTTGCTGACTGTGACTCCAAAATAACTGATGTTGAATTGGTTATGCAAATCCTTCGCCAGTTACCACCCTCCTATCATAGCATTGTCGACGTCATCACCAACACCAAACCTTTCCCTTCTTTTCTTGAGGCCAAAAACATGCTTCTCCTTCACGAGTCTCGTGAAGAGTCTGTTGAACCCCACACCGATACCCCTCTCACTTCTTCCGCTGCCTTATACTCTTCTGCCCAATCTGCCCTAAATGGAAAATCGAAAAATAAATTTAACAAGGGTCGAAATAATGGGCGTTCTGCTTCCAAAGGGGGGGGGTAATACTAATGTTTCTGCAAGCTCTCACTCTTTTGCAGGTAATCCGGGACACTCTCAGGCGTACTTCGGGAATTCTCCCACACCCGGCCATGCTCCGTCTGTTCAACCAGGCCTCCTTGGTGCACCTCCTGTGCCTTCATATGGGACGGGTTCTCCTCAACCGTCCCCTACGATGCTTAGTGCTCCTCAGCAGCTCCTTGCTCATCCTTTCCATCAGCCATCGGCGAACTCACACCAGCACTATTATGGGCTTCCTCAGTCCCCCACTCCGATGCCAGTCTCTCCTCAGTTTATGCAGCATACACAGCCATCCACGCTTGTGCCAGGACCTGCTCAGCCTCCGTTTGGCGGACCTCCGCCTCATCAGCCATCTTTTGGCGGACATGCTTCACAATACACTGATCTCTCTTCTGTTTTTCAGGCTATGTCTGTGCAGCCACCTCAGGACAACAACTTTTACATGGACACCGGTGCATCCAGGCACATGACCTTCAATCAAGGTACAATGCACTCTCTAACTCCTTGTAATTCTAGTTTCATTCAGGTTGGTAATGGTGCTGTGGTTCCTGCTAGATATATTGGCCAATGTAAATTACCTTTTTCTCCTTGGCCTCTTATGCTGAAAAATGTCTTAGTATCTGATAAACTCATCAAAAACCTTATCTCTGTCCGTCGTTTTACAATTGATAATTCTGTATCTGTTGAATTTGATCCTTTTGGTTTTACTGTGAAGGATCTTAAAACAGATTCGTTTCTTCAGCGTTGCGACAGTGATCACCATGATCTTTATCCTGTTCTTCTTCCTTCTCCTCAGTCTGCAGTTGCTTCGGCCAACGTTGCTGTCTCTTTTGACGTCTGGCATCGACGGCTAGGTCATCCGGGTGCTGCTGTTTTTCAGTTTCTTTTGTCTCGCAAGTTTATTACTTGCTCTAGTCAAAACTCTTCTTTATGTCATGCTTGTCAGTTAGGAAAACATTGTCGTTTACCTTTTTCTTTATCAGCTACTAAAACTTCTCGTGTGTTTGAACTTATTCACTCTGATCTATGGACTTCTCCTGTTACTAGCTTGAGTGGATTTAAATATTATGTTCTGTTTTTGGATGATTATTCTCATTTCTTATGGGTCTTTCCTTTACGTGCAAAATCAGAGGTTTTTTCTGTTTTTAAAACATTTCGCGCCTATGTTCTAAATCAATTTAAAACGGACATTCAGCTTTTCCAATGTGACAACGGTCGTGAGTTTAACAATCAATCTTTTTTGGATTTTTTCAAAACTCATGGCATCAAAATACGTTTTTCTTGTCCCTATACGTCTCAACAAAATGGAAAAGCTGAGCGCACCATCCGCACTATTAATAACACCTTACGCACGTCTCTTATCCAAGCCTCTCTCCCGCCCAAATTCTGGGTTGAGGCCCTCCTTTCTGCTGTTCACACCTTTAACCTGCTTCCGTCCACCACCATTCAGTACAAGACCCCCTTTGAGGTATTGTTTGGTTTCTTTCCTACCTATTCTCATTTGCGAGTATTTGGGTGTTTGTGTTATCCCAACACTTCGCCTACTAGTGCTCACAAGCTTGCTCCTCGATCCTCTGCCTGTGTCTACCTCGGTCCCAGTACGGATCATCGAGGGTATCGTTGCTTAGACCTCATCACGCAAAAGGTCATCATCTCTCGTCATGTCAACTTTGATGAAACCCACTTTCCGTTTCCTGACTTCCAACCTCATCCTTCCTCTGAGGACTACGACGCGTTTGATGTTGATGATTCTCTCCCTTCCCTCTTTCCTATGGTCGATTCTTCCTCCCCTCCGTCGGCCGCTGGCCCTTCTGCTTCCTCCCCTCAGCCCTCACCCGCTGAGTCCTCTGGCACCACCTCTTCTCCTTCTTCTGCTGAGCCTTCTCAGCCTCCTGCTCCGGCTGCTACCTCCGGTCATCCGATGACCACTCGTTCGCACACAGGCTCTCTTAAGCCAAAACAGATCTTCAATCTTTCGGTCACTAGTGACATCTCTCCCATTCCTCGGTCTACTGCTCAGGCCATGTGTGACCCTCATTGGCGGGCCGCCATGGATGCTGAAATGGCAGCCATTCTTTCAAACTACACGTGGGATCTTGTTCCTAAACCCTCTGATGCTAACATTGTTGGCAATCGTTGGCTGTTTCGCCATAAGTTTGACAGCAATGGACGTCTTGAGCGTTACAAAGCCCGTCTTGTTGCTCAAGGCTTCTCTCAGCAACCCGGCCTGGACTTTGATGACACTTTCAGTCCCGTTGTCAAACCTGCCACTATTCGCACGGTTCTTAGCATCTCCATCTCTCGCAACTGGCCCATTCATCAACTTGATGTTAAGAATGCCTTTCTTCATGGTGATCTCACTGAGACTGTTTACATGCGTCAGCCCCCTGGCTATGTAAACACTTCTTTTCCCGATCATGTCTGTCGCCTACGCAAGGCTCTTTATGGCCTTAAGCAGGCGCCCCGTGCGTGGTATCATCGTTTTGCTGTCTACCTTTCCTCTTTAGGTTTTCTTAGTAGTAAGACCGACACCTCTCTTTTCACGTATCATCGCGGATCTGATACTATCTACCTCCTTCTTTATGTTGATGACATTATTCTTACTGCCTCCTCTCCTACTCTTATTTCCATGGTTATCTCTAAGTTATCCTCTGAGTTTCCCATGTCTGATTTGGGTCCGTTATCCTTCTTCTTAGGAATTGCTGCGTCCCGTAGCAAGTCCGGACTCTTTCTTTCTCAATCTGCCTTTGCTCAGGAGATTCTTGCACGAGCTGATATGGTCTCGTGTAATCCCTGCAGCACTCCGGCTGGCACCAAAACAAAGCTTGCTGTTGATGGCGAGCCTGTTTCTGATCCCACCTTATATCGAAGCCTTGCTGGTGCCCTGCAATACTTGACTTTTACTCGTCCTGATATTGCCTATGCCGTTCAACAGGTCTGTCTCTTTATGCATGACCCGCGTCTTCCGCATTTCAATGCGCTTAAACGCATCTTACGGTATTTAAAGGGTACCCTGTCTCATGGTCTTCATATTAAGGCGTCAGCTGTTGATCGCTTGGTTGCCTATTCGGATGCCGACTGGGCCGGGTGTCCTACTACACGTCGGTCCACTTCAGGGTTTTGTGTCTATCTGGGTGATAATCTCGTTTCTTGGTCCTCCAAACGCCAACATGTCGTTTCTCGTTCTAGCGCCGAGGCCGAGTACCGGGGGATAGCCAATGTAGTTGCTGAAACTGCTTGGTTACGAAACCTCCTACTCGAGTTGTATTGTCCCCTTTCTCATGCCACCGTTGTTTTCTGTGACAACGTCAGTGCCATGTATCTAGCATCTAACCCTGTTCAGCACCAGAGAACCAAGCATGTGGAAATAGATTTACATTTTGTTAGGGAGCGTGTTGCGATTGGTCATGTGCGTGTTTTGCATGTTCCATCCGCGTATCAGTATGCAGATATTTTGACGAAGGGTCTACCTACTAGTTTATTTCTTGATTTTAGAAAGGGTTTACTTCATGGGAGTGTATCCAACTTGTCACGAAAAGTTATTGTATGTATTGGACTTTCATTTTTTCTATTGTATCTATCAAACTTATAAAAACCTACCATTTAATGTATTTTGTTAAAAGTTGGATACATTTTTGTGACAAGTTGGATACACTTTTGTGGTAAGTTTTGATAAAGTTGGATACATACAATAACCATTTTTTAAACTCTGATATGCCAAATGGTAAAAATGAAAGTACAATACATACAATAACTTTTCGTGACAAGTTGGATACACTCCCATGAAGTAAACCCTTTTAGAAATAGTTTGAACATTCGTTTACCTCCCGATCAAACTACGGGGGTGTGTTAAATATTTGTATAGTTCAGGGACCCCTCTGTAATATTTCTGTCTATATATTGTGCTCAATATACGCAACCCTAATCACGGGTTTTCCACATATTCTCACAAAACCTATGGTATATTTGCATTCATGTTACAAAATGATTTTAGTAAAACTTCATTGTTATTTGTCATTTATTTGAAATGGCTTTGTGTTTTTATTCTTCCAACAAATAACACATAATGTTTAATGTTGGCATCTAAATTGGCACACTTTACCTTGTTGTTATCGTCTTTAATATGCCAATAACACCGTCACATCAATTCACAACATGAGCAACCCTTGTCCACCTTTAGAGGATATATGAGATGAGTGAACAAGTGCAAGGACATCAAATTTCAAAATATGTTTTGGGATCTCTAAAGGTGCGTTTGATAGAATGAAACAAAGAATCAAGATAAAGAGAACTAGAATAAGTTCTTATGTTTGGTTAGTCGTTAATTAGGAATGTAAGCAATTTCATTCTGTTAATACCCCGAACTTTACCTCTAGCAACATAAGATGCAGTGGGTTTGTTTGATTTGATTTGTTTTCGTTATTTACTTTTCTAGAAATGAAGATAAATGGAAGATTTGAAGGAAAAATATCAAACCATTTAGTGGGTGAAATTGTCTTGAAAAGTGTGGGTGATCAAAATATGAGAAAATGTGAATGTTAAAGACGTCACCTAATTTGCGCATTCCACCAAAGAATTCAAACTATTTTCCATGTAAAAAAAAATTCTATCAACTTTTTCCGACGATTCATGTCCTATCATTTGTCAAAAGAAATAAATTGCTTGATTGTGAATCATCCAAATGATGGAATTGATTCCAATGCTCTAGTTCATTCAATTTCTCTTCACTTTTGTCCTCATAATTGATTTTGTTCCATCTAATTATCCGACCTAAAAATTTTAGTAATTTTTAGGTCTTACTCTCTATCCTTACATTCGAATGACAAACCCAAATTAACACTTTAAATAGTGTACAAATAAGTTTTCGACCCATAAACTAACTTTAAATCCTATTACATATTTAAAACCAAAAACAATTAACTTTTAAAACATTACATTAATTTGGAGACAAATTACTCTATAAGACTCACATACACATATAGACCAAATTGTCCAAACCAAATCTCCATATACAAACTTGTGTCTCTTTCACCAAACTCCATCATCGGGGGATCATCCCATCCCCTCTATACAAGTTATACATATACCCCCCTTCCAACAGCTTCTCCGGTGAAACCTTCTCTAACCATGTCTTACGCTTGCAACTCTAGCACCCAAACAACCTTGCCCCTTGCTAAGCCATCTCACTATCCAACCATTCCTTTCATCCACCAACCTCACCTCACGTTGTCTTCCTCTTGTTACTTCACCTTGCAAGCCTCAAAGATTCTCCAATCTTTGGCCAACCCTTCAGCTCTCTTCCCTTTTCCTGATTCTCATCAAGCATCGAGTTCTTTTACTTATGAGACTACAAGATAAGTAACCTCCAAGTAACAATACAGTAAAACTAGCCAATCACATGTGAAACCAGTCAAAAAAGGGATTTGGTCCCTATATGTACATATATGCTAGATATAATTATGTAATACGTCCATAAAGTTTGATGGTTCTTAAAAAACAAAAAAATTAGAAAAATATATAAAATGATTAAAATAGCTCTTATTAAATTCGACTTTAGTAGGAAATGTTGACCACCATTAAACTAAGGGACCAAACCGTAGGAAATCGACAAACATCGGTTAATATAAAGTTGAAGGGAAAAGTCGTTAAAAATGATAAATGTTAGGAATGATAAGTGAATTTTACTCAAAACAAACAATGGCATATCTAAAATAACTAAGGGGGTTGCTATTTGGACCCCCTCTTATTCACATAAATATAGTGGATCCCACCATTGGGACCCACCTGTGCGCTCACATGATATTAATTAAAAACTCCAACATTTACCAACTTGTTGGTAACTATTCCTAAGCTATAGTAATTTATCTCCTTTTTACTTTTTCATTTCTTATATCATGTAGATTTTTAAATATCATCCATAAGCTTTATTTATTACTTAATTTACTACTTTTATTTTATATTATATTTTAATATTACATATTAGAGCTCATCAATGTCTGCTAAAATTTCAAATCTACTCAGATGTGTTCGATGTTATGTTACATGCTTTACGAAAGAAGTCAATAGATATAATACATATATAGTTTCGTAATAGAAAAGGTGAATTTTTTGGATTTAGGCTTCTAGAAATTCAAATATAATCATCCTAATTTTAATTGTTATAGTTAACTAAAGATGTTGACCACAACAAAAGCTATATTAACCCAATTTCAATTTTATATTTTTTCATAGGATTTCCTTTTCTAGGCTAATAATGAATCATTGCTTGCACCATAATTGTCCTATTGAGTTATGTTATACTTCAATTGGCTTTTGTTGATTTATGTTATACTTAATTGTTTTTTATTGATTTATGTTGCTATATTTTTATAATCTACCCTCTCCCCTACACCGCAGGGTCAAAGAGCCTTGTTACAAACTATTTCAAAAGTAAATTATAACCCAATAAAAGTTGTAAATAGTATCAACAAGAAATGGCAAACAATGACTTCTTTTCTTTTTCAATGCAAGAAGAACGAAAGACGGGGGAAGAATTTATTTATTTATACTAATTAAATTACGACATATCAAGCTGGACATTATTTGAATACAAATAATAATCTTTATTAATATATAAGATAGCTTTTTTACTAATTATTAGAATAAAAAAATCTGATATCAAATGGCAAAACATATATATATATATATATATATATATATATAAAGTCATAGCTTTGATATATATATTTTTACAAAGCTAGTTTGGTGTAATTGCATGCCTTGATTATTTATGCAGAATCAACATGCTGATAATGTGTTATAAAATAAACGAAACAATGGAATATTGAATATATATATATATATATAAGAAATTTATTATTTTTATTAACCATAATGTCTTTATATAAGAACAAACTATAAATATATAATTAGAAGAGATCTTAACTTAATTGACAATATGACACTAAAAAATTTAGCCCAATTAAATAGGTTTGGGGGAATCACCCACAAATTCTAGGTGTGTGCGCCTCTTATTATCTTTAAAATCAAAGAAGATTAGATGTTTGGATGGATCATAAGCTGACTTATAAGTTAGCTTATAAGCTAGCTTTTTGAAAAGCTACCTTGAGTAGCGTTTTGGGCTATGTTTGGCAAGCGTAGCTTATAAGCTAGCTGGTAGCTGATAAGCTAGCGGATAGCTGATAAGCTAGCTGTTGAACAAATTATGTTTGGCAAAAACTAGCTTATGAGTATGTAAAATGACCAAAAAAGGTATATTTGAATTTAATAATTAATATTAATAAGGGTATAATTGAAAAAAGCTACAATAAGCTCCTCATAAGCTACTCAAAGTAGCGTTTCAAAAAGCTAGCTTATAAGTTAGCTGATAAGCTAGCTTCCTGGTACATTATAAGCTAGCTTATGCTTGCCAAACAAAGCCTTGGTGATTTATTGTAATTATGACACTTATTATTTTTTTTATTCCAAATATACCCTTTTACTTTTTACATTATTAATTTTTAAATATGTCTTTTTTTGTCGTTTTACAGTCATAAGCTACCTTATCAGTTACTTTTTTGTCAAACGTAACTTATCATCAGCTACCTTATCAGTCGCCAGCTACCTTATCAGTCGCCAGCTACCTTATCAGTCATAAGCTACCTTATCAACTAGTTTGCCAAGCATAGCCTAGGCATGCATGGAAAAGCTAAAGTAAAATTGATACTCTTATATTCCTCTATCGAAATGATTGTATTTGGGTTGAAAAATGATGTAGATGGAACCAATAACATAATGTATGTATTTTACTCTTCATTAATTTTCTCCTTTAATAAACAATGAGCACTACTTGTAGCGTATACACATGAGGGCACACGTTCATTTTGTAGCACATAGCGGCATACACATGAAACCGGATTTAATTATAGTTCTTTTATGCACTTTTAAATATGTAATTCTTAGTCACTACTGATAATTTCTTTTTAAACGTCCATCGTTTTCGGTATTGTGGGTTTTTTTAGTGAAATGAAATAAACCACATTTACATGATAATTTTCTTCATGTTGCTGGTGTTTAAAGATGTTGATTGCATGTTGTGTTGTTATAATATTTGGTACTTTACATAAGAGATATATATGATCTTTTCTTTTGGCTCCTTCTCTATATTGGGCTCTTTCTTCTCTATTTTAAGATTTGTATGATAGACAATTTCAAGTGACTCATCATCGACGCACTAAAATATGCTTAGCTTAATTCTACAAGTTGTTTAACTTTTATCGTTTTTCTTACCTGTTTATATTTGTGCAAGACCGTACTTAATATAATAGGTGTGGTCATGTCTTAGTGTGACGTAGTTTCTGCACATTTGAATAGTGGCAAACCCATGGATGATCAAGGTGTTGAAAACTAATTTGAACTCGTGTCTGAAGTAAATGAAAGAGCTAGAACCGAATTATGGGTTCGTGAGTGTTGACTTTGTCACTTGATTATGATACGACCATACGATCTCATATTTTTGTAGATGTTGCTTTTTGATACTTGATACTCTTACAATTAAAAGATAGTTGGTTTGCCTTGAACAACCTTTTTTTTTCTTTTTTTTTTCTATTGTATTAAATCTTAAAGAGTATTTGTTGTAAAGACCTTAAACATAGCAATAAAGATAAACACGAGAATGGCATAAACGGCTTGTAGCCTTAAGTCTCAATCTTAAACATAATCTCAAACTTTGATGTTCACGAGGAAAAATCCTCACCAACAACACAACTGAAAGTCTAAACAAGGAAATTACCAACGTAAATGTAAGATAACTAGAATCTTGACTTCAATCTCTAACTTCCTTAATCCGAATCACGCATGCTCCTTACCCTTCCTTATCTCGGTCCTACTCAACCTGTCTGAAAAGTTAAATTTGGAAAAAAAACAAACAATGAGGGTTAGACGCAAAGTCTAGTGAGATTCCCTCCTTAAAATTTACAACATTTAAATCGATTAAGAAACTTTTCAGATAAACAATTTAAGTAAGAGTCACAAATTCAAGTATGGTAGCACACTTTAAATGTCGTTAATACGACCACACTGATGGGTACACACCTCCCATATCATAGGAACCCGAAACAAATTCAAGGTTCTAGTAAATGGATCCATATATCACACTGATGCATAAGCATTTGCATATTTCAAGATTCACATAGTCATTTCAAAATCAAGTTGCAAGGTATATTTCATGAAACACAAGTTACTTTAGTTTTAGAAAACCTTTTTGGTGCAAGGTGCACCCACTTGTGATAATTCTTGGTTTGGAAAGACTCACCTTATCCGCAACCTTCTTTTCGTCCACTTGATCGAGCCTACGAACCGAACAAGCACCTAGATGACGAATCCTCAAGGAATTAGTGTCTTAAATATAGCTAAACAACTCTTAGGAACCTTATAGAAGTGTCCTAAGTCAAATCCTAGCTCAACCGGCTCGAATTGCAAAATTTCGAAAATCACCACAGCGGGAACGACGGGTCAGCGGCGACTCCCCCACCCGCCGTTTTACCCGCGGTTTCCTCCAGACCTGCGGGTCAATTCCTGCACTTGGTGCAGGTTCTCAAATCCAAACCCAATTCAAAATAGACCTTCCAAGGTGTTCAACAAGATCAAACAAATGCTAGGAACTTGATTTAATTGAGATTTGGAAATAGAAAAGGGTCATCAAACCTCTTATCTAAGTGATTTTACTCAAAACCTTAACACCACTTAATCACATTTGATAACATAGGGTTTTTATGGGATAAAGCTATTGAACCACTATCCAACAATCAAATCTACAATATTCAAGATGAATTTGAAACACACCACTACTAAGCTATTAAAACCAACTCATTACTCAATTAGATTCTCAATTTAGGTCAAGCCTAAATAGAATTTAGAGTAAAGATAGTTGAAATTCATACCTTGAAGAAGTTTCCCTTTTCTTTGAACTTTTCCACCTTCACACACAAATAACACCCACTTGAACCCTTGAAAAATGATCACTCCTTTTCTCTCAAAATCCCTAATTTCATGCTTATTAACAAAGGCTTTTTAGCCCAACCTACACAAGCCCAACTTTTTATTAGAAAAGCCCAAGATGATAAGTACAATTAAATGGCTAAATCTAAGGTTATTACATTTGTTGAATACAATTTGATGTCACATGTCATGATTTGCTTTAATTATCTTGAACAATCTTTTTTCTTTTTCTTCTATTGTCATTCTTCAGTGCTCACACGCATATTTTTCCAACTTTGAAATACATTAGTATGTGTTTCTGTAACAATTTGAGGAGTTGTCCTCAAAAGTCATTTGCTATTATTATGCATTATGTTTATAAGTTATATTTGCCATAAAGGATAGGAAAATAGAGATGGAAGTCTTTTCTTATGTTTTTAGTTCTAAATACAAAGGTAAAATAACTTGACAAGAGAGTAAAGTGAAATTCACAATTTGTGTATTTTTTTGTAAACATTATATGTTTCTCAAGGTTTGTAGGATAGTATCCATAGAGTAGAATAAAGTTGATAGTTTTAAAGAAGTAACCACCGATCTTGAACACAAAGTAGAATAAATGTGACAATTTAAAAAAGTAACCACCAATCTTGAACACATAAATCTATACACCTTTATAAAAAGTCTATTACAGTTATTCTTGAATTTTAAGATATCAGCAATGGTACAAGTCCTTAAAGCGTAAAACTGAAACCTGAACTAACTTCTCCCTCTGATCACGTCTCCACGTTCTGCTTCCTCATAATCCAAATTTAGCTTCCATATACACGATCTCACTCTCTCCTTCTCTCAAGAACAGCTCCTAAATTAGGGTTCAGTTCCCACTTCAATAAGGTACTTAATTTCATTTTTTCCCTTCAATCCCCATCTGGGTTCCCTTATTTTTGGTACATCTCTTTTGGATTTCTCTTAATTTTGTTATGGTTTCTCCTAATTTTGCATATTTCATTTGGGTTTCACTTCATTTTTTTATATTTCATTTGCATTTTCTGTTAATTTCGAATAATCCATCTGGGGCTTTTTTTAAGTTCGTAAATTTCATCAGGGGTTTTCTTTAATTTATTCATTTGATGTTAATACCAGGCCATTACAAGATTGAGATTTCAACTATCTTTTGTTGGTGAGGATGGTCTTTTAGTGATTTAAGCTTCTGTTAGTGTTTGATTTCACTGTCAATTTTGAATTTGAATCAAAAGTGTTGTGTTGTCATTTTGGGGGAAACATTAATCGGAGCAAGCATTGATTTCAAAATTGACGTGATAAACTTTTTTTTTTTTTTGAGATTTTAATTGTTTATTGTTGTATAGTTATGCAATCAGATGCTCAAAATCCTTGATCATGCAAAAATCCTTGCTCTAGCCACCTTCAACTATCATTAAGTTTATATAGTTGTTTTTACCAAGTATTACTCGAACAATAAGATTGACAGTTTGGAAGGTTGAACTTCATTGATTCCAGAATCGTTTGATCTATGGACCAAAAGGTCGATGTGGAAGTGAAGAAATCGGTTGGCAGGTAATTACTGCATTATTACTTCCTCATTTCATGGTTTCATAATTTCATTCATCTGCAATTACCCTTTGGTTGGCAGGCTTTAATAGCATTTGGATTCCATTCCAATTCCATGTTTGGTTTCAAGGAATTTTCGGATTTGAAAGCCGACAAACAAAAGATTTTGAAACAATCATTTTTTATCGGTTGGTATTTCTTGCAATTTACTAGGATTTGTATGCAACATTGTTATTAAAACATGTTAATTTTTAGTTTGTAATAATCAATTAATAGAACGGTAGATTATTTATTTTTATAAAATTATTTATAAAGAATGTAATTTGATTCCAATTCCAAATCCTTCCATGAAATCGAAATCCCTAAAAACCATTACACAAAATCTACAGTTTGGAATTTTTTTAATGAGAAATGAAGAGATTACATATATTTCTTCTACCTAATGTCTATATATTTCTTCTACCTAATGTCTATACACTCTTTGTTAATGTACCATTTGATTCCAGATGTCTATATATCTTGTGTTTTTTTAGATATCTCATTTTCTTTCTATCTATTGATTTATGTTTTCCTATTTAAATTGCATCTGAAGAATTGTGTTTATATGATTCAGGTAAGGGTAGAGGAGCAGTTTCTACTGAGAATGTCACCCTGTGTTGAGTGTGCTTCAAATTATGGTAGGTCATTGAATTTTTCATTGCTGTGATTTCTCTTTCGTTTACTTATCTACTTCTGTTGATGTATTGCATGTGACTACTTTCAAGTGAAAAGAGCAGTTAGGCACTCCATGTTTTGTTGTTTACTTTCTGTTTTTGTTTGACTAACTTGGACGGTCTTGTTTTCATGTAATTAGAATCTATTGTATGATGAAGCTTCACTTGAAATTGGGTGGATTTTGTAGTTCTTGGTCTCTTCTATAATTTGATAATAATTAGCTTTACTCAATTCGGTGAGAAAATCTTAACCTTGTCTTGTTGTGGGATTTCTTAATTATTCTTGATTTCGCATTGATTAGTTTTAGGCTTGGAAAATACTTTAAACTACTGGACTTCTTCAAATGGGTGATGTAGGTTCTTTTTTTATATAGGTTGGGAGTTGGCTACATTCCACATTCCAAGTTAATGATTCTATTTGTATGGAAGTTAAGTTGGTCACATTCCATCTTTGGTGAATTGTATTAAAGGATGCAACTACCAAATCCTTCTGTCATCTCTCACATTTTGTTTGCGACTAACAAAAATGCTTCATGTTTATGTTTGTGACTAACATAAATGACTTCATGTTGAGTGTATAATATAAATATAATAAGTTAAATGTATTTGGAAAACATTGTTTACGATTAACAAATGAAAGACCTGGGTTATAGCAAGTATTATGCAGGTTCCTTTCCAGACAAAAGATGTTTTTATTAAACTGTTTTGTTTTTAATAATTAACATTCAAGAGAGTTTCTTTTTGCATTTTTGCGTCCTTTTTTTTATCTTTAATGAATGGGTGGATAGCTTCCAAATAAAAGAACCAAATTGTTTACTTTTTAAAAGTATAAGATGACGTTTTGGTGGCATTTGATCTTTGGTTTGGCTGCATTATTTTCAATGGTTTTTTCAGTTGAATTGTATGATGTGTTTCTGCAGAGAATCATCTGATTTTTGCTCTCCCCGATGATGGCGTTGTCGAGGTTCAAGGGGAACGTTTTGGTGTGTTGAACCGTTTGCAACACATCTAAGGAAGTTTTTGGTCAATCGCAGTGTTATTGGGATTGTAAAAAGCAAGTAAGTTTGCATATTTAGTATTTAATTTGGGTTCTCTTGATGTTAATTATTGTCTAAATCGATTTCAGCTGCCGTTTGTCCGGTGGAAATGAAGTCAACTAAGATGGCTCACAAAATGAAACCATTAAAACTTGATAAAATACGCGGCAGAATGTATCACTTACAACTTAAACCAGAATACATAACCTAACTTATTTCACCACTAGGTCCATGATCACTTCAAGAACTCAAAGCCGAAATCTTTTTTTCTATTTCATGGTCTTAAGGCCTATGCTTTTGATTCGTTTTGAGGATAAATGTTGTTATAACATCATACAATACTTATCACATGAACAGACTTACGTTTAACAATGAATTATTTACCTTAAGTGGTTGATTATTGTCATTAACTTCTATGCTTTTGTTTCAACCTGCTTCCTTGCTCTTCTCTCGTAGTTTCTATATATTCCTCCGCTAACAGCAAAAAATACAAATAAGGTGCTATCCTCCCCCATTTGATGCTAACTTGGAGTGACCAACAGCTCCTAAAAATGGTTCTTCTTTCCTTTGAGTTCAAACATGTTCCTTCTTGGGTTTTGGTTAAGTACCAATTAGTACCTAAAATTGAACTATCCAGATTTGGTCCATGCACATTACATTTAACATTATTTTGGAGTTGTTACAAGTTAAACATTCACATATAATGACCA
Organism: Centaurea solstitialis; assembly: GCA_030169165.1. NCBI lineage: Eukaryota > Viridiplantae > Streptophyta > Magnoliopsida > Asterales > Asteraceae > Centaurea > Centaurea solstitialis. The sequence goes on along the minus strand of CM058040.1, from coordinate 90,346,535 downwards.
ACACAGAGTACGCAAATATTGTTTTAGCTAAGAATGAGATTAAGTAGGGACAAACACTAGGCATTGGAGAAAAAAGTGAACGCACTAAGAAAGAAGCTACTTATTTTGAACCTTAGCAAGACATAAATCAGAGGTAAAAGATTAATGCAAATACTTACTAATACTTACTAAAAGAAAGATCAAAATTTATGTTTGAGAAAAATTAAAGGGTTATTTATCAAAAAAAATTCAGGTAAGTTCTTCTAGGATTAATTACCTTACCGGGTGAACATAGTAACAATTGGGAATCTTACCAACAATCCACTCTAAAACCGATAATCTTCCCAATAAGGTAAGTGAAGGTGGTGACCCTTACTTGTAGATGCTTACCAGGTAAACGTTTAGTAAACCACCCAAAGATTACAAATACTGTCTCCAATTAGTAAACCACTCTTTTACACGTCTAGGAATAAGAGGACAAACATAAAAAACGATTCACCATTGGATTAAGATATGCAACCATTTGAATCTTCACACTATTTTCATTGCTATATATTCACCACTACGAGGCTATTCAACCTAATTTACTGTTGAATTCTTTTCTTGTATAGATGAAAGTCAAGACCATTAAGAAGATTCATATTGAAGCAGACAAGAACATGTGACTCCGCCTGGGTTCAACTTCCAAGTATAAGGAACAATCGTGTTTTGGCTGCTACAGCACAAGGGAGTTTAAGCCCTTGGGGCTTAAATCGACCCATACATGTGGCCACATGTATTTTTTTTATACATATGATCCAAATATAAGTTCAAGTGATATTTGATCATTGATATTCGATTAATTGATTGATCACTTGAAGATTTAGAGATGTATGATGCATACCTACTTGTTTAGAGTTTTGACACTTGATTTATTGTTTAGAGTCGTGTCGACTGGGGAATGACATATTAATGGTGGTGGTGGTAGATTTTCTTTGGGACATTTTCAAGGGACATGCCTCCATAGTACTTCTTGGCTTCTTCTTTTACAAATTTCTTATGCAATTATTTAATACTTCAATATATGTTGATGTGCATTAACTTGAAAACATGATCTTCCTTTTGTTACACTTTTACGGTACTCTTGTTAATGAACACATGGATTATTTATATGATATATTTTCTTGTTTATTGTGATACTAATAATGTAAGTAGTTTCATTTCTGTTGCAACTATCAAAACTAACATGATGAAAAGTTACCATGTTATATATGCCTTCCCATTGTTACAAATTACAAAAGATTTTCAATCACCATGTTGTTACATATGTTATGTAATTAATAAGAGGTGTGAGAAGTCAATTGACTGAACTTATAACTTGTCTATATAAGTTTGCAAGTTTTAGCTCCAATTACATACTTACAATTACTTGTAATGAAAAAACATTTATTTTGTGTTGTTGTACATGTTTAATAAGCTTTATGTGTTCCACCATATGAGCCCATTCACACTTGATAATCATACAAAACTAAAAAAAAAAGATAAAAGATAAATTGAAGATTTGAGTTTATGGAACTAAAAATCCCGCAGCATCGCGCGGGTATTGCTCTAGTTATTCAAAGAAGCGACACCTATATATTTTCCACATGCAATCGTATATATATTTATATATATATAGAGGAAAAATCAAATACACACCAAGTAATTCGTAAACACTTACACACCAATCTAAACCATTGATTTACCATTGAATTTTTGATATGACGATGCATAAATATTGGGGGTGTTTTGATAATATAGCTATGGCAACTAACAATTTGAAATTTGAATTATTAATAGCCTTTAGTTAATAAAATTCATAATTTTAGGAAGTAAATCTCATATGCAAATTGGTGTGTAAGTGTTTACAAATTACTTGGTGTGTATTTGATTGTTCCTCTATATATATATATATATATATATATATATATATATATAGAGAGGAAAGTTCAAATGTGAACCACTTTTTGGTTGTGAACGTGAGGACAACCGAGAGCGTGACACGTGGCGACTTTGAGTGTGGTCCCCTCCTTTAATTCAATGCCCTCCCATGAATCGCGCCTAGTCATTTGCCGTGGACCTGACGTGGCGCCTAGTCATCCGCCACGTGTCGCAGTCTCGGTTGTCCTCACGTTCACAACCAAAAAGTGGTTCGCATTTGAACTCACCCCTATATATATATATATATATATATATATATATATATATATATTTGTGTGTGTGTGTGTGTAAAAATGAAAGGAATTATAGAAAGTAGAATTGATGCACATACATGATGCCAAATCCTATGGTATCCCTTACCCTCCAAATGCTACCAAGGGAAAAAGATTCAGCAGCCACTATGCACCTTTTTTATGTAAAGAAGAAGATAGAAATATCATACGTCACGTAGAATATATCACATAATTGACGCAAGCCATATAACATAACCAGATGCAATCAAAAGTATGTGTTTATTATATTGCTTTTTGTGGTTGTGATGCTCAACATCTATGAACTTTAACGAAGATACCGTATATATCATAGGCTATGGAAAAGTTCAATTCTGGTTGAAGAGAAAAAAAAATAAAAAAAAACTCCTCTTAATTAGTTCTTTGCATATGTAAGTTGCTTTTATCTGCATTTTAGATTTGCATAAATAACGAAAATCTACACATATGGAAAACAAATTCTAAGGTTGTACTTAATATTTCATTATGATAGGCTATTAACCTTTAAAAATAGGGTTAAGTACATGGGAGTGTATCGAACTTGTCACGTTTTATCATTGTATGTACTCAACTTTAAAACTTACCGGTTAATGTACCGAACTTGCTAAAATTTCCATTGTATGTATCCAACTTTATCAAAAACATATCATTTAGTGTATCCCCAACTTGTCACGAAAGTGTATCCAACTTGTCATTGGATACATACAATGGCAATTTTAGCAAGTTCGGTACATTAATCGGTAAATTTTAAAGTTAAGTACATACAATGATAAAACGTGACAAGTTCGATACACTTCCATGTACTTAACCCTTAAAAATATGCAAGAAAAACACCACATTCAAGTCAGCAGAAATAGTGTATTAGAACACACAGGTCTACAATTAGTTTAAAGTTTGTATAAAGTAGTACAGTTGGAGAATGTCGTGGTAGCTATTATGCCAGGTTTTTTTTCCATTTGTTAAATTTTTGGTACAAGTTCGTCTTAAGTTTAAAGTTTGTTACCATCTCCCGTCTATTAATGAAACATGATTGCAATTGTTAGGAACTTTGTATTGCTTTAAGTCTAAAACTTGACAAAGTTCCAAAATGTCATAATAATTATTTTACAATCTTTAAATAGATATCTCCAGATTAAAGTGTTCCACTAAATATTTTACTCAAAATTTTGACGCTTTAATCCTATTATGAAAATAATTTATTGAATCTCATAGTGCTATGTTTGATAACAACTCTTAATGTCGGTTATCCTTTTAATAACTAAAAGAATCATCAGTTCCAACTTAAGTGTACTCAAAATTCATAAAATCATAAACGACACCTTAAACACGGTCATTGAATCATTTATTACGTAATTCAATAACTTAATAACTATTTCTTTCAAAAGTTAAAACGTAATAATAAATTTCTCACCACAAAATAACGCTTTTAACAGTTGTTGAATTATATACAAATAAATAATTTACTAAGATCATCCACAGTGGTGGAACTTCCAAGAATCTCACTTACCATATTTTTTTCTACCACGTCATTGTCATCTCAACATACCAAAAACCTTCTTAAAACTCTACAATGGAGGTTATTACAAAAACTTCACTTCCCTCTTCTTATTTATAATATAATTTTTATTTATGTAAACTATTATATAACAGAAAAAGAAACTATTACAAGAACCTGGGTTCTTATTTAAGCACCCGAGTTTCAATAAAAACCTGTGATTGTGTAAGAACATGTGTTTCACAGTGAAGGTTCTTGTAAAAGTTCCATAAAGAACCTCACAAATAATCTCCGTTGTAGATGCTCTAAGTAGTCAGGATAACAAACTAATTATAGAAGTCTCAATCATTAACTAAATAGAAAAGCTCCTCAAATGAATAACTAGTAAATAACTCAAACGAATATTGGTTGGACTTGTGAAATAAATCGAAAACCAAAGATTCAAATGACATTTGATGTTAAAAACTTACTATTATTTAACCCAAATATAAATGGGTCCATATATGATAAGGCCTGGCCCATAAGAAAAGTTTTTCTTTTTTTATTTTCATTATTGGCCCAAAATGAAGCCATAGTTTTTACCCAAAACGTGAGGCTTATTATTCTGCCTGCAACAACACCCGACGTCGACGACAACGAGTTGGTAGCCGAAGACTTTTTAGTCTTATTTTTTCTAACCATTCTTCTTGATTTCTTTTTTTGGCAAAGCTCTAGAAAACCAATTTCCTAGTTCATATATAAAACAACTCGAAGATCATTAAAAACTTAAAATCAAACCTTGTAAACTAAAATCCAAGACATAAGTATAATTATCGTATTCTGTTAACGCGTAAAAAATGCATCTAAACTTAGCTTAAAATGTTAAGTAAATACCTATTGGGGCATCAAGTTAGGAATCTAAACTTAAGGAGTTAGAGTTGTCACATTACTAAACTCTAAATAGTTATAAGAAAAAATTGAAAAATGCATATCATTTACATATAAAGTAAACTCCATCGTCCCTATGAATTTCATTTTCTATCTCACCGTCATATTTCCCTTACTATAAACTTTTCTTCTTTCTAAAATTTATTGCGATTAACTAAGGATATCAAGGCAACAATCATAAATTTGGAATCCACTCTTCAAATCCTTTTTAAAAGTATAATAACTTCCTTTCAATTTCATTAGGATTTTTATGTTAATTTTTTTTTGAGGTTGGTTTTAAATTATGACTATGTTTAGTCTATGAATTAGAATTGCAATTGTGGCTGAATATTTGGTTTGTTAGCTTTGGTTAGCTAAAACTTGAGTAGAAATTGAAATCGTAAAAATATGAATTCCATATGGTTAAGTTGTGTGTATATAATTAATCACTCGCCAAGTGTTCGACTAAATGCCTAAGAGAGCAATATTGCAAAATTAATCCTAGGATTACAACCCTACAACATTTTAATGTTTAACATATTAAAATATGTTTTAGAGCATTTAAATGTAACGAACCATCAAGTGGGGATCATAAAACTGAGTTGAGAAAAATGTGGAAATCGGGACTTCCCACAGCTGCAAATACAATATTTTAACAACCTCTGTGAAAGTGGCTCATATTTTGCAGTTGGAAATCCCTTTACAGTTTACTCATACAATAGAAGTAGTTAATTGCACTTTTGGAGACGTCATTTGTGGTATTTGTATACAAAAGCCAAAGTCATGGGATGTGGCTCTAGCTTAGGAGAAATTCTTTTACAATAGTGCAGTAACTAGACTGACAGATTACTATTCTTGATAGTCTGCAAAACCACTCTCAAATAGGTTCAGGTTGTATATATAGTTGAGCTTATGGGAAAGGTGATCCTACCTCCCTTAGATGGGTGAGATTTGCAAAAGACGCACGCCAAAATACAAGAAAAGATTGTTGTAGCAAATGCGAAGTACAAAGTAGTGGCCAAGGAACATCGACACACCAAGACCTTTGAAGAAGACGATGAAGTTATATCTGCCTACACAAGGAATGGTTTCTTGTCAATATGTACGCCAAGCTTAGCCAAAGGAAGTTTGACCCCTTGCAATTTGCAAGATAATACGAAAAATAAATGACAATATCGTTGACCCCCCTCCCCCCAAATAGTCCAATACTACGACTATTTCGAAAACCTTCAATGTGGATGATATATAAGAATATCATCCTATGAAGGACTTATCCTATCTTGAAAACTCATAGTTCCTTTCAAAGGGAGGGAATGATGAGGAACCAATATGTTAATTTTTCTTATTTTGTTTCCTAGATAAGTTAGGATTTCCTTTAAATTTTTATTATTACTAGTCAAATTAGGATATATATTTTAATATTTTCTAGTATTTATTTGTATTTAGCGTGATTCCTTGTTAATTAGAATATAATTCGGTTAAATGCCCTTCCTAGGCTTTCTTTCCATTGGCATGAATAGAGTCATGTATTCATATTGGTTTTCTTCCTTTTTTTTCATGAGCCATCGTACACAATTAGGTGTTATAAAATTCCATCAAAACGTCATCTGTCATTTGTCAATCATATAAGAACATAGAATATTTTACTTCTTGTTACTTTCTTCTAGAATGAAAAGAAACTTGCAAAACAAACTTTTAATTAAATCATTCCTTTTCATTTTAATTAAACTAGTTGATAAGCCCGGGCTTTGCACCGGGTTTATGAAGAGTAGCTATCGACACGTAAAATGAAATATAGAAAACTAAAAGATATAACGTGAATAAATATTATAAGTTTATGGGGCTAATATGTAAGTTTAAAGGTGGGGATAGGATTCGGGTCGGTTAGAGCGAATATAGACTATATAATAAAATAAATACATAAAAAAATATTCAATGTTTGGCTCATTTCGATCTTATTGACCATAAGATTATAATGCGTACTTCGTTAACATTAAAACGTGTTTTTTAACATATTCTAGATCGCATCGACAATACGATAATAATGACGTAATTTGTTAAAATTAAAACGTATTTTTTAACATGTTCCAACCAATACACGATATATGAGTAAAACGTAAAATGAAATATAGAAAAGTGAATGTATAAAGTGAATAAAAATTATAAATTTAGGGGGTAATATGTAGATTTGAAAATGGGTATAGGATTCGGGTCGGTTGGAGCGTATATATATTATATAATAAAATAACTACATCAAAAAATATTCAATATGCTCATTTCGATCGTATCAACGATACGAACATAATGGCGTAACTTGTTAAATTTAAAACGTATTTTTAACGTCTTTTTGCCAATCCACGATATGACTAAAACGTGAAATTAAATATTGAGAATTAAAAGGTATAAAGTGAATAAACCTTATAAGTTTTAAGTTTATGGGACTAATATGTAAACTTGAAAATGATATAAATTTCGGATTGGTTGAAGCGTATATATAGCATATAATAAAATAACTACGTCAAAAAATATTCAATATTAGGCTCATTTCGATTGTATCGACGATACGGATATAATGGCGTAATTTGTTAAAATTGAAACATATTTTTTTTTACGTATTTTGCCAAATACACCGTATATGACTAAAACGTAAAATGAAATATCGAAAAGTTCATGTATAAAGTGAATAAAGCTTATAAGTTGGGGGGCCAAAACTGTAAAAATGTAGATGGGTTTGGATGGAGGACGCGCGGATCTTAGGCGGTTCAAAGATTGGGTTTGGGTTAAAAACTGTGAGAGGAAAAGACGGGTCGGGTCGGTTCAAGCCACGTCTGTGGGGCGGGGCGCCTGATAAGTGTATATTTATAGTTTTAATTAAATTACTTCAAATCAATCATGGTTATTATTAAATTTTCTGCAGGAACATCACGACGTGCTAAATAAATGTATTAAATTACATACATCGTTAGATTAATTAAGCCTAAAAAGGCTTAATAGAAAACAACAAAAGCCTTCAAGTGGGAAAATCTCTATTTTTAAATAAGGTTCATTGCATTCAACCTCATCCTTTAAACCTTTTCTGTATTCAATCTTTTCGGCTATTAAAAGATTCAGTGGTGGCGAAGGAAGTACAAGAAACAAAGAGGAAGGATGGTTACTTAATTACAAACCATTAACTGACCATAAAACCACAAAAAATGGCCATTAGCCAAGTATAAATTTGGAGCAAATCCTCTCAGAAATCTCAACAAAAAATCTAGTTGATGGCATTCAAGACCACTTCCATGACCCATAACTCCGACGACGGCAGAAGAGAACTCACGGTTAAGGAGTTCAAAAGATGGCTGATGAAGTTCGACACCGATAAAGATGGCCGGATCAGCAGAAAGGAGCTCCAGCAGGTCGTTAAGGCTACGGGAGGTTGGTTTTCCCGGTTGAAAGGCACTGCCGGGATCAAGTCTGCCGACAAGAACGGAAATGGTTTCGTTGATGGCTGCGAGATCGAAAATCTAATCCAGTTTGCACAGAAGGAATTGGGTGTTAGAATCGTGCCATACTAACAGATGCATTTCTAAAAACCCATCTCTTTATTAGCTTTTATGTAAATAACAAGAGTTCCGAAGCATATATACGTACATGCATGATTTGTATTTCGAATTTGAATGATTTGAAGTAATTATTCGAATGTAGTATGCTTACACGAAGAAGTGTTGGAAATCTATCCAAATTAATCGCAAAGATCGAACCATACTATTGAATCTCATTAAGAAACAATCGAATGACATATATACTTGGATCCATTGATTATCGTCTTCTTTACGTGGAACCTTGACGTAAACAAATCGAGCGGATAGTGACTTTAAGCAGATGATGGCTTTGTAGTGACTTTGAGAGGATATCATCATACCCAATGTTTTAAAAACCGGTTTTTGTACCGAACCGGTGTGGTGGCCGGTTCCCGGTTCGACCGGTTCATCCGGTTCTGAACATTTTTTGCGTTTTTGCTGTTTCGAGTCGAAATGAGTTAGAATTGGGTCCGACTCTCTTCAAACGAAATGAAGTACATATGAAGGGCTATCTAAATGCAAAATTTCAGCTCAATCGGAGATACGGTCCGAGAGTTATAGGATGACAAAGTTGCCGGGTTTTTTTTATAAAAAAAAAAAACCGGTTCAACCGGGCCGGGTCGACCGGTCCAACCGGAAAACCGGCCGGTTCACTCATTGACCGAATTTGACATTTGAACCGGTCCTATTGACCCGGTCTTCCAACCGGTTGCCGGTTCAACCGGTCGACCCGGCCCGATTTTTAAAACATTGATCATACCTCTCTTTAATTTTATCGTTATTGTGGAGTGGATAAAGCTTAGGGGTTCATAGCGCCTAACCCGGGTTTGACTCCCTTCATGCGCAACATGTTGACATTTACAAAGGGGCATGCTTTAGCCCTGATCTTGCCAGGGATTAGTCGGGCCATAGGCCCTGTTAGAGTCCTACATCGGCTAGACTTGGATCAAATCTTCACTATATATATTGGAACCCCCCTTCTTTCCTCAAGGGTTCTTTTAAAGATTACATACGGGGGTTCCACATATTCTCACAATCCGGTTTCCTGCATGATAAGGGTTGCTTGAGATTGTTGTAATTAACTTTTTTTTAGTAGTCTTGTTCCGTAAGTGCCGGATGACCCCATAAATTGTCATTTCTGGCTCAAGCTCTTGAATACCTATAACTTTCTGATCAAGAGCCCTTACCATCTGCCAACTGATACTATTAGGAAAATTAGACTGTGTAAAGATAGATTTTGCAAAACAGTCCCAGGTTGTCTTAATTTCTTATTTCATACTTTGCTAATTGAGTGTCTATGTTGGCATTAAGTTGGCGCGCGTATTGGTTTTGCTGTTTATTTGGTTGATTGGAATGATGGTAGATGTTTACACAAAAATCTGTTTTTTTGAACAACAAAGGGGAGATACAAAGCAAAAGTTTCGACAAAGCCATCATCCAAGCCAGACATCCCATAATTTTTTTTATTAAGAACTAGCGAGAGGAAATAATTAAAAACTAAAATATGAAATGCAAAATATGAATATTTTAGAAATTAAAAACTTTTAAATGCATCAATAATTGATATCTTTGAAAAAGATTTTTGATAAAGGGAATTTAGATAAACAGGTTCTAGAAGTTCAAAGGTAGGTTAGATGTTGTCCATTAAGTCTACTATAAATGATGCACGTTTTAGATATCTAGAAGAGTCATTTCAAAATGACACCAATATCGTATCTATATAGGACTTTCTCACGGACTTTCTAATCACGTGATACGGGATTTCCAAATCCATAAATTTGATTGGAGCATAAGTGATTCGGACTTTTTTCAACCCCATTTACTTTCCATTTTGACATTAAACTCCGATACGTGTTTTCCAGTATTGACACATTCCAAAGTCCGATTCTAGATTTTCAAAGGCCGAATTTAATTTAATTCTAAAGTCCGATTCGGACAATTTCAGAGGTCTGAGTCGGACTATTTTAGATCTGTAGAGTCGGGAGACGACTTTCCAAACCCAAAATCCATTCCAGAGCTAAGAAAATTTGATGAAACAACTTGTAAAATCCATGGGATTAAGCCTAAAGTTGTTTCAGATCTCAACCCAACCACCCATCTTCATCTTCCAGATCCAAAAATGAAGAACCTTCATAAGCAAAACCCAGATCCAAATTTTTCTTTATGAACAGCTTCAAAAATCCAGAAAAAAATACATTTTATTGAATGATTTCATAGAAACAAACAAATCTGATGATTTGTTTGGCTGTGATACCACTTGTTGGTCCCAAATAATCAAACAATAGAGGATTTAAGAGAGAAGAATCAGTGAGAAGTTAAAGATTTCTTGTTTATTGGAGAGCTCTCTTTAAACACAAGAAACACACTAATCAACTCTCATAGAAAATATGGTTGCACTATTTCTCTTTCCAAACCTTAACCCTTTATATATAAGGTCTATTTACATCAAGTCCAAGCCCAAGCCCATAAGCTACAACAATTAGCTGATCACTAATTAATTTATCTCAAAGTTTTCTTTATAAAATTTTCTCTAGTTAAGACAATTTGGTCCTAACAGACCTAAACAAAAAAAATTAAAAAACATAGTAACTTTTAGAGTATTAAGAGATTCGAACATGAGACCTACCATGACAGCAAGGGATGTTATCCACAACAACATTATTGAAACATTTGACGTAGTTCCTCTAAAAAAATTTAGGTAGGTCCCAAAAAAATTATATAACTTTTAACAAAATAAAAAAATTTAGGTACCTACCTAGCCTCTACCTAAATTCGCCCTTGTATAACATATTTTGTTCTGATTTTTATTTTGAGCGTATTTATAAAAGTTTGATTTCGACATACGTGGATTTTTTACTAGAATTAAGGGAGCACTTTTTTTGTTCAAGAACAAAGAATAGAACATATTATAACTCCTAAACAAAAAAAAATATTTCTAGAAATAAAATTGTCAAGTCTTGTGTGTTAAGTTTGAGCACCTTTTTTGTTCGAGTACATATACATAAATTTAGTTTCCAAAAGTTCATAAAAGAACAAAGCGACCATATATATATATGCATGCGTAGTTGAGCGCTGAAGCACATATATACATAAACCGTGTCTTTAAATGTGTGTTTTAAAACCTAACATTGGTGCTCTATGTTGGTTTTTCATCATGTCTTTATATCTGTGTTTTAAAACCTAACATTGATGCTCTATATATGTTGGTTTGCCCAAAGCAAATACAATCTCTGCACCTTGTAATGTGACCAAACACGATAACATGAATATATGATTACTTTTATAAGAACACTGTAATTAACACATTGTTTTGGAGTATAGGACTGTTTGGGATTACTTTAAATTTCATTAATTACAGGGTGTTTAGGATTGTTTTTTTAGCTTTAAAAGTGCATTTGATCAAAAGTGTTTATTGACTTACTGTGGTCGGAAAAATGAGTTTTTAAAAAAGTATTTGAATTAGCTTTTGCAATGGTAAAAAGTCTATAAGCCAATAAGTCGTATTCTAAAAAGTATTAGTTTTCCATAGTAGAGTTGGTTAGTTACTTGTTTTATTAAAAGTGTGGTGTCATGTTGGATAACAGAAAATTGCACTTTTAGTGCAATTTTACAAAAAAATTCTGAATTAGGTGGGTTTTTTTGGGGTTTCAGATATGGTATTTTCGGACTCCCAGAGTCCGAAACTTCCCTGCGCTTGGCCACCTGTCATTCTCGCTTGCAATGATTCTTTTCTTATGTTGGATTCTGGAAGTCTGAAATAACAAAAAGATTATTTTCTTATGTTGGACTCTGGAAGTCCGAAATAGCAAAAAGTTTAATTTTCATTTATGAATTGTTACATAAAATTCATTGTTTGTATTTAATACTTTCCCATATGACTTCCAAGTGCTACGTTTTGTATACATATTATAGTTATTATAATTTTGTATACATATTATAATATATTTTACTTATTATTAAACCATTTTAAATAATAATAATTATAATTTTGTATACATATTATAGTTAATAAACAATTTCTAATTCTAATATTTAGTTAGACACGTAATTAGTTATATATAATTCAAAAAAATATATTAACTAATATAAATAAATCACATGCTCAATAAGAATCATGAAGAATGAAAATTAAACTTTTTGCTATTTCGGACTTCCAGAGTCCAACATAAGAAAAGAATCTTTTTGCTATTTCGGACTTTCAGAGTCCAACATAAGAAAGGAATCATTGCAAGCAAGAATGACAGGTGGCCAAGGGAAGTTTCGGACTCTTGGAGTCCGAAAATACCATATCTGAAAACCCAAAAAAAAAACACTTAATTTTGAAAATTTTTGTAAAAATTGCACCAAAAGTGCAATTTTTTCGTTGGATAACACCCTATGTGGTGTATAATTAACGTTTATCGGCTACGAGTCTTTTCTCATATTTACCAATTAAGATTCTCGGTTTTTGTTATGTCTCTTACAGGATAAGATGCTCGTTCATTTCCATAAGTTAAATCATATTAGTATGTTGCTTACTAGGTAACAGTTTTGTAAACCCCCTCAAAAACACTTATATCATATTTTCATCGAATCATAATCATATCAACTATATCCCTTTTTACCTGTTTGATTAAGTTATCTAAAATAAATCATCCTTACCATTATTTTTACAGCATGACAAACACATGTCAAATAAATGTATTAAACTATATACATCGTTAGATTAAGCCTAAAAAAGAAAACAATAAAAAGGCGATCTCCATAGTTAAATAAGGTTCATTGCACTTGCCCTTATCCTTTAAACCTTTTCTGGTATATATCAAGCTTTTCGTCTATTAAAAGATTCAATGATAGCTAGCAAAGAAAAAGTGACACATATGCCAACTATAAATTTGCAGCAAATCCTCTTAGAAATCTCAAAAACCACCCAACTGATTTCATATTTCATCAACAAAAAAATATGGCATTCAAGACCAGTTACATGACCAAGAACTCCGACGATGGCAGAAGAGAGCTCACGGTTAACGAGTTCAAAAGATGGTTGATGAAATTCGACACCGATAAAGATGGCCGGATCAGCAGAAAAGAGCTGCGGCAGGTTGTTAGGGCTACCGGATGATGGTTTTCCAGGTGGAAAGGCACCGCCGGAATCAGGTCTGCTGATAAGAATGGAAATGGTTTTGTTGATGGCTGCGAGATCGAAAATCTAATACAGTTTGCAGAAAAGGAATTGGGTGTTAGAATCATACCGAACTAACATATGCATATCAAAAAAACCGTCTCTTTATTTTTATGTAATTAACTAGAGTTCATAAGCATTTACGTGATTTGTAATTCGAACAGACTTAAAGAAGCATCTCTTTATTTGATAGATTTATTCTGGTGGTGACTACAACAAAATCGGGATTAGTAGTGTATAATGAATAAGCGTCGGAATATAATATTTTATAGAACAAAATAATATTACAAAACTAAAAAGTTTATTAGACATTTTTTGGACGGGTTAACTACATGGAAGTGTATCAAACTTGTCACGTTTTATCATTGTATGTACTTAACTTTAAAAGTTACCAATTAATGTATCGAACTTGCTAAAATTGTCATTTAATGTATTTTATGACAAGTTGGATACACTTTCGTGACAAGTTGGATACATTAAATGGTAGGTTTTTGATAAACTTTGATACATACAATGGCAATTTTAGCAAGTTCGGTACATTAATCGGTAAGTTTTAAAGTTTAGTACATACAATGATAAAACGTGATAAGTTCGATACATTCCATGTACTTAACCCTTTTTTGGACTTTCTAGCTAACAAACTTTTTAGGATGTTTTTAGGATAAAGGATCCTATTACCTATTTTATAAGGCTGTGCGCACCGGCACCGCTGGGTAGCAGCGGCTACACCCGCCGGACCCGGCGGGTTCGAATGGGTTGGGTGTGCGATGGTGTTTAGCCGGCGGGTTCAAGGAGGAGCGGCTTCGTAGAGCCGTTGCCAAACTCCTTCTATCTCAATGTTAACATTAATTTTTTTTTATTTTTTACTTTTTCTTTTTCATTTTTACTCCTATATAAATACCCCTTTATACCCAACTTATTTTTCACACCAACTCTAAACCTCCAATTCTTCAACTCTTTAAACCTCCAATTCTTCAAACCTCTCACTCTTCAAACAGTGAATCCAAACGATCGAAACCTCGCATCACGGCGCGCAAAATGTAAACGTCGGGCGGAACCCGAGACCCCTTCGAAGCCCTCTTTCAAAGTCGACGTTACGCATACCGGGTTCCCTCCAGAATATCCACCCGATTACAATCTCGACATTTCACCGAAAGGTTTTTCTATCACAATTACTCATCCTCAAGTTCCTCAACCCGGGAGCTCTTCACAACCCAATCAACCCGGGAGCTCTTCACAAGCTCCTCAACCTTGTCCTTATCAATCGTTTCCTTATCAACCGTTTTCTAATCCACAATTTCCTCCAATCGATTTTGGTTCTCCTTATCAACCACAATTTGTACCCGGTTACCAACCCAATTACCAACCCGTACAAGAGGAAGACACTTCCGATGAGGAAGAACTTTCACCAACGACCCAACAAGAGGAAGACATTAAGTTTTACACCACCCCGCACTACCATCTCGGGGGTAAAAAGCTCTTCGATACTATGAAACGAAAAGACGAGATCAAAAAAAAATATGGCTTGTAATTTTTAGTTTATTTAATGTTTTAGTTTATTTTATTTAATTATGTAATGTTTAATTTTAATTTTTAGTTAATAAATTATGTAATTTTAATTTTTAGTTAATTAATTATTAATCTTATTATTAATTAATTATATGAAATAAATAAAATAAATTGAAAAGTGAGTGGGTTGGGAGGGTTGGGTGTGTGGTGTAGAGGGTTATGGGAGGGTAAAGAGAGGGTTGACCAAAAGCTGATGTGGAAGCTGATGTGGCATTCAAAAAGTGAGTGGGTTGAGAGGGTTGGAAAGCTTGGGTGCGTGTAGCCTAAGACATTTTTGAAAATGGTCTTATAAACCCATCTTTTATACAAATTTTGTGTTTGTATGACCCTTTTACAAAATTGTAGTACAAAATAGATAATACGACATTTATTTTAGAAGCATTTTGATAAAAACACATGATCCTATTTTTGTGCAATTCCAAGGTGGAAGTTTTCAGAAGTTCGATGAGTTATAATCCTCCTAAACATATGACAATATATAGATAAATATTTAAAAATTAAGGATGTCATAAGACGACAAAAATTTCCTTAATTCCTATTTAATGGGATAAACGGGTTTCTTCTCAACGTAACAAACACTTCATTCTTCTAAACCTTAATAACTATTGAAGACCAACAAGATACAAAGTTGCCAAGTTATATATGTGGTAATGTTTATTTACGTGGAATAAAATGTCACATAGAAAGCTTTGATGCTACATAAGCTAAAAACTCGTCTATCATGTAAAGCTTGGAATGGAAAAATCTTCATCATCAATTCTAAGGTGCTTATAAAGCTAGAACCATTATTTCGTAACGTTTTTAAGATTTCGTAAGATATTGTTCGGTAAAACTAAACTAGCTTATAAGTTAGCTAACCTACCTTATTTTTTGAATAATTGTTTAATTGTGCATAAACTAACTTATAAGTTAGTTTATAAGCTAGTTCATTGATAAGCTTACTTGGATAATTTATGAAGAATTTTTTGTGTCTTTTTCCAATTATACCCCTTTATTAAGAGCATTTCCAACAGTTTCTCCATAATTTTTGAGAATCAAAATTTAAAATCACCAAAAAAAAAAAATTTAAAACCATTTCCAAAAGATTTTCTATTTTGGAGGTTTCATCATTAATTATAATGTTAAAATATTCCACCAATGTATTAAAAAAATATTTCTTTCTCTAAAATTTTATTTTCAAAGCTTTCTATTGGTCATTAGATTAGGCAATCATTTTTGAGGTTATCTCCATATACTTGGGGAAAAAATCCTTCTCTTTCTTACTTTCTCCATTTTGAAGATAGATTTGAAAAGCTGTTGAAGCACCATTTTAGGCTGTGTTTGTCAAAAATAAGCTAGCTTATCAGCGATAAGCTAGCTTATCAGCGATAAGCTAGCTTATAAGCTAGTCCATCCAAACATGTACCAGAAGCTAGCTTATAAGCTAGCTTTTTGAAACGCTACTTTGAGTAGCTTATGAGTAGCTTATTGTAGCTTTTTTCAGTTACACCCTTATTAATATTAATTATTAAATTCAAAGATACCCTTTTTTGGTCATTTTACATACTCATAAGCTAGTTTTTGCCAAACATAATTTATTCATAAGCTAGCTTATCAGCTGCTGGCAAACTTATCAATCAACAGCTAGCTTATCAGCTATCAGCTAGCTTATAAGCTACGTTTGCCAAACATAGCCTTAGTGTAAAATTTCCATATTATTCATTTTTCTCCATTTTGAAGAAGTTGTTGGAGATGATTTAATATTCTAACTATTATTAATTAAAAATACATGTCACTTATTATTAAATATTAATTTATTAATTATTAATACATTTTAACTTATAGTAATTAAAAGTTGTTATTAAGTTATTAGATACTTTTAATTCTACATTATATATAAAAATAGAATTATTAATTATTTATAAATAATTAATCCAATTCTTGATTATATTTAAAAAAACTAATTACTTAGTAATTTAGTATGTATGAATTAATTAGTTTTATGTTTATTTATAGAGTTAAGTACACCAAAATGTATCCAAGCTGTCACATTTTATCATTGTGTGTACTCAACTTATCATTGTATGTACTCAACTTAAAAAAACATTATTAATAAAGGGTTTAGTACATTAAATGGTAAGTTTTTAAGTACATTAAATGAATACACAGAATGGTAATTTAGTACATAGAATGACAATTTTAGCAGGTTCAGTACATTAAATGATAAGTTTTTAAATTGACTACATACAATGATAAAAGGTGACAATTTGGATGGATTTTAATATATGTAATGATTATTATAAAAGATATATATATTTCTAGAATAATCAACAGATTGAAATGTTAGGTGCAAAATATCTAGATGAAAAAAAAAATGTGTAGAACTGTAGAAGGATGAATCATTGGTATAAATTCTTTGAAAGATTGAATATGATGCTTGTTAGAATCTAGGAGGAAACAGATACAATCATACAAATATATGTGACGAAAATCCCACTTTATTGACTTTGAAAGAAATTCTAAAACGAAACTCTTAGAATAATAGCTTAAGGGAATCTTCTTATCATTAGTCAATAATCATTGGAAAAATAATAATATGATTTTCTAAAAATACAGAGAGTAATTGTTGGTAACACAAGAGATCCAAGAGGTATACCAATAAAATGTTGAATACTATCGAAAGCTTGCAAACTCCCCCTTGTTAAAAAGGGGAATTTGGTCAAAATGATCTAAATACATTAAGAAATTCATCTTTTAGCTATTTCCCTTTCAACTTTACGAAAATAGCCATCAATTCCGTGATAATAAATCGGTGATCAGGGATTTGGACCAATTTTGTAAAAAACATCAACATCAGGGGGTAAATCCGTGGTATCACTGACTCAAGGATTCGCGACTCCTTGATATAGCCAAAATCATGGATTCGTGACTCCTTGATATAGCCAAAATCATGGATTCGTGACTCCTTGATATTGCCAAATCATGGATTCGTGACTCCTTGATATAGCTAAATCACGGTTTCGTGACTCCTTGATAATCCTTGAGTCCGTGATATCACGGATTTACCCCTGATGTTGAATTTTTTTTAGAAAATTGGTCAAATCCATGATCACGGATTTATTATCACGGAGTTGATGGCTATTTCCGTAAAGTTGAGAAAGAAATGGCTAGGAGGTCAATTTAAACATGTATTTGGGCCATTTTGGCTAAATTCTCGTTAAGAAGTCTTGCAAACCACCACCACTAAAAACTTTGCAAATTTTTCAAAATTAAAAAAATATGAAATCCCTTGAATGCCCATATGATATAATGATGGCTATTCATGATAATAAAAAAAAACAAATGTAAAAAGGCTTTATAAAAGAAATGAAACTCATGGACAGACCTATTAAGGATTGAACGGGAACTCGTGCTATCGTTCACTAAAATATTACAAGAAAAAAAATATCAGAGATCTTAAAAGTGCAAACACTTAATTATGAGCTAAGTTAAACCTTAGGCAACGTATAAATAATTGTATGTTACCTCAAACTCACTTAACCAACATTTCTTCTTAAGTTGCCTTAGTATATGCCTCTGAAAAATCGGTTAAAGTTATCTTAGGCAACATGTAATCCATTTCCTTTGTTACCTAAGATCTTTTATAGGCAACATAGTTAGGTCAAAATATAAATAAATATATGTAGTTGAAAATTTAAGGTTGGTCTACTGACACTCCATTAAATATTGGTGAAAGTTAACTTAGGCAACATATAATCTATTGTGTTTGTTGCCTAAGATCTGGCTTAAGCAAACCATGATATTGTATCTATGATACCCAAGGTAAAAAAAAGAGTAATAACTCATAGGTTGCAGATTTTCAAGTTGACAAGTGAATGAGTTAATGTTGACATTATAATTTTTACGGATTTGGTCCTTAACGTATGTCAAAAATTACGGATTTGGTCCTTTAACTTCATTTATTACCGGGATGGTCCCTATGGTTTGAAGATTCTTACGGATTTGGTCCTTGAAGCTAACGGCCGTCCAATAATCCGTTAAATGAGAGGCAAAATGACCATTATACCCTTTAAGGACCAAATCTGTAATAAATGAATATCAAGAACAAACTTATCATTTTCTTGAATATTCATCATCTTCTAGATGATGATTATGAACACCAAGAACAAACTCATGTTTTAATTTGATTGTTCACCTTCTTCAAACTCTAAATTGAACCTTTAATACAAATTCAAACCTAGATTTAACAAATTCATTCTCAAAAACACCAATAACATTTAATGAATACAAATTCAACCTAGATTTAACAAATCTTTAAAAAAAGAAATACAAATCTCAAAAATATTTAACCAAATCCAGGTTTGATTCATCCCTGTAACTCCCTTCCCCAGCCACCCCGTCGCCGGCCACCCAGTCGCCGACACTAAATGGTTTGTTCTTGGTGGCAAGAATATATAAATCCATCTTCATTTTCGCAATTTCCAAGTTCTTTAAATCCTTCCCATGAATACATAACTGCCAACGACTTCACAAAGCATAAAATCGTCGACGACTTCTTCTCCGGCGATGCTTCAGTGAGGTTTTCTGAGATTAATGTTTCCATGAGGTTCTCTGATCTGATTTGATGTTTTCTCTCGCACCAGATCAACACTACCACCAAACACGAGTTTGATGTTTCAATGAGTTCTTTGATTTAATTTTAGGGATTTAGTTTTTAGGGTTTTTAGGGATTTCGATTTCCAGAGGATGGATTTGATTTCAGCATCGATGTCCAAATGAAGGCTTCGATCTCCAAATCGTAAAACCATAGACTTGCGTGTCATGAAATCGCTACCTAGATGAGACTTTTTCTTGAAACTAGGGTTTGAATCGTGAACCAAACCCATGGATTCATCTCATCTGTTATGCTTCGAGATTTCTTGATTTGTTTTTGGGGATTTGATTTTGTGTTCTTATTTGTTCTTGGCTTAGATCTGGATTCTCTTGTATGAATCATATTGTTTTTAAACTCTAAAAATATTTAGAGTTTGAAGAAGGTGAACAATCAAATTAAAACATGAGTTGGTTCTTGGTGTCCATAATCATCATCTTGAAGATGATGAATATTCAAGAAGATGATAAGTATGTTCTTGATATTCATTTATTACAGATTTGGTCCTTAAAGGGTATAATGGTCATTTTGCCTCTCATTTAACGGATTATTGGACGGCCATTAGCTTCAAGGACCAAATCCGTAAGAATCTTCAAACCATAGGGACCATCCCGGTAATAAATGAAGTTAAAGGACCAAATCCGTAATTTTTGACATACCTTAAGGACCAAATCCGTAATTTACTCTATGATTTATTGCATTTATTGCCTTAGATTTGTCTTGGACAACATATTTTCTTGTTTCTCCATTGCCTAAGATCAAAATCAATAATAAAGATTGATAGTTCCGCATTTCCAACATTTTTCTCTCAATTTCCAACATTACCTCTTCATTTCAAACATTTTTCGTTATTTAAGACCTGGGATGCAATTTCAAACGATTTTGGAGACTTTTGGCTTTCAACAAACGTTGTTTTCATCATCAAACAGTATTTAGAGATTTCTTAGGTAATTATTATCATAATTACTTTTTAACACATATTTTATATTTATTTATTTATTTTTTTTTGAACGGCATTTTAACTCACGCACACGTTCCCGGGGTATCCGGATCCATACGGGCACCGACTAATCCCCCACGCCCATGAGCCGACCCGAAGGCCAATCCATGGACTCGCCCCTGAACCGACCCAAATACCGGTCAAGAGCTGGATACCGCAGAAGAGGTCTATAAGGCCTTTGGCCTTTTTTGTACCGAGCAGGGCTCGAAACCGAGCCAACCAATCTTTCAAGGCAAGCACAAGGATGTTACCTACCACCGCTAGGCTAGACATTCGTTGGTTATTTTATATTTATTATTCAAAATAGTTATTTAACGGTCAATATGAGTTTAAAAATGAAATGAAAAAAAAAAAACATATTCTTTATGTGCAATATTATAAGTTTATATACTCATTAATTGTATTATAATAACTTACATAGTTTAGGAACGAAACAATGTCCATTAATCTTAAATTCCACAAATAAGGCATCTATAAAGTTTTTAGCTTTTGCTTTTACATAACAATACCATTAGATTTTGCTTTTTATGGCACTAAGTTTTGTCAAATATAACTAAAAAAAATCATTACACTTTAAGGTAGCGTTTGGTACGCAGACAGGATTGGACAAGACTGGACAGGACTGGACTGGACAGGACAAGAGAGTAGGACAGGACTGGACGGGACGGGACAGGACTAGACAGAACAAATGTTTGTTTTGTGTTTGGTACGCCTAGGACAGGACTGGACTGGACAGAACTAGACAAGTTCCCTCAAAAAATTATTTGATGATTTTATTTATTACTTAATAGTTATAATTAACACATATAAACTAAACTAGTAACTTAAAATAAATTACACAATTTTCATAAACATAAACACACACACACACAAACACACACACCCACACACACATACACACACACAGATATATATATATATATATACATATATGTTTTTTATGTAACTAATGTTGATGGTCATGGTAGAGGTATCGGTGGTAGCCGACGGTAATACTAGTGATGATGGTGGTGGTGGTGGTTGTGGAGAACGTGAAGATGGTGGGTAGTGTTGGTGGTTGTGGTGGAGATGGACAGTTGTAAAGGTGGTGGTAGGTAATTGTTGACAGTTGTAGAGGTGAAGGGGAGGTGGAGGAGGTTGTTGTAATGGAAGACAAGGTGAATGTGGCCAATAGTGGCTACCAGTGGTGGCGGCGGCCACGACTAGTGGTGGTAAACACGAAAACAAATACCATATTGAAGTTATATATCAAACGAATGTTAGTTAGTAATATATTAGTTTCTGTCTCATTTCTGTCCCATGTTGTTCCACCTATTTAGGTGGAACAAAAAAAGTCATTTTTGTCCCATGTTGTCCCACCTTGTCCCAGTTTCTGTCCTGTCCCATGTTGCACCAAACGTGGGACAGAGAACTCCTGTTCTGTCCCATGCTGCGCCAAACGTAGGACAGACAGTTTTGTACCGTCCTGTCCTGTCCTGTCCCACGTACCAAACGCAACCTAAGGGTGAACTTTAGAAATATTAAATTCATAAGTTTCATATTCTGTAATAAACAAATGCATTAATTTATATAGAAGTGTGACATACCTTATTTTACTTCGATCTTATTTAAAATCTTAATGTCAAAAACTACTTTTTGGGAATATTTCGTTATCTCTAATACAATTAAGATTAACATATTATAATTTTGATGATAAAGTTAAAATGTCTTATAACTTTGTTGACAAAAATTCTTTTTGAGAAAAGCTGTTAAATTTTCTTTGTTTTAAATGTCCTATCATAAAAATGGAGTTTTCCAAAGTACGTTCCTAAGGATAACAATCGGAACATATCACTTCGTTTTAATTCAATGTTGCTCACTGTAAATAGAGGTGTGCATGGTTTGGCCAAAACCTGATAAACCCGTCGAATCAAACCAATTTTGTCGGTTTAGCCATCATTATTCAGGCCGGTGGTTTGCGTTTTTTATAATCTGTTAATATGGTTTGGTTTGTGGTTTTAGGGACAAAACCGGCCATTTAAACCAAACCGGACCGGGTATATATGTATATATATATATATATATATATTTATATATTATATAGAAGTGGGTTCATACGAGAACGATGTCAATTTAAGAAAATGCGAAGACGATTCTCAACCATGCATTTTCGGTTACGGTGGACGCGATCACGGTTCACGGAGGATTGACGCGATTCATGGAGGGTGAAGATGATTAAAGGAGGGTGACCCGGTTAAAGTCGTCTTTATTGACCGGATGAGTGGTTGATAATCGTCCTTGTATTTTCTTAAAAAGTTATGTTTCTCGCATGAACCTTTCTCTATATATATAATATGTTGCATAAGATTAAATATACAAAAGGCAGACGAACGATCAGTCAATTACATATACTCACCTTTTTTTAATTTAAACACCATGGATTACATCTTTTATCTTTTCAAATTCCTAGGGGATGAGCGGATAAGGAAGCTTTGGTATTATGAATTTTGATAAAAGCAAGTCGAACCGTCAAACCGGCCAAACCAAACCGGTTTATATTGGTTTGGTCGGTTTGATTTGAAAAATTATCAAACCGGTGGTATCGGTTTGGTCGAGATTTTAGGTTCAAACCAGCCAAACCAAACCATGCACACCCCTAATTGTAAATAAGGAAGTTGATAATGCTTGAATAGACTGTCGATCGTAAACTTAAAACATTAACATGAATTCTAGCTCCAAAACATCATAAAAGTTCAAAGAGAACAATAATTGTAATTACGACCGCTAAAGTAAATACATAACAAAATTATGTCTTAAAATCTGTTTGTGTTTTGAAACCAATTAACATTGGTGCTCTCTGTTAATTGGTTTGGCGGAATAGATATGATTCCCACAACTTGTAATGTGAACAAAGACGATAATAAGATACGATTACTTGTAAGAACTATTTTAAATCTCTATAATTAAACATGATTATTGAAAATAGGAGAAAATTTTAGATGTTATATCTGAATATCAACTATTACTAGAAGTCATCATCGATATATTTTAAAGCATGCATTCTTATCTACAGATTATGAAAACATAAATATTTAGTTATCATTATTCTCTTTTAGAAAGAAAAAGGAAATCGCAAACCAAACTTTTCAATTACATTATTTTTTTAGTTGTCATTATTCTCTTTTAGTGTCATTATCATTATTTTTTCATGCACGTGCTAAATAAATACATTAAATTATATACATCTTTAGATTAAGCCTAAAAATAGAAAGGGTTAAGTACATGGGAGTGTATCGAACTTGTCATGTTTTATCATTGTATGTACTCAACTTTAAAACCTCCCGATTAATGTACCGAACTTACTAAAATTGCCATTGTATGTATCCAACTTTATCAAAAACCTACCATTTAATGTATCCAACTTGCCACGAAAGTGTATCCAACTTGTCATGAAATACTTTAAATGACAATTTTAGCAAGATCGGTACATTATCGGTAAGTTTTAAAGTTGAGTACATACAATGATAAAATATGACGAGTTCGATACACTCCCATGTACTTAACCCAAATAGAAAAAACAATAGAAGCAGATCTCCATTTTTAAATAAGGTTCATTGTATTTACTCTCATCCTTTAAACCTTTTCTGAATTCAAGCTTTTCGTCTATTAAAGATTCAGTGGTAGCAAATAACAATTAACACATATGTGATATGCCAACTATAAATTTGCACCAATTCCTCTTAGAAATCTCAAAAACCACCAAACTGATTTTCATATTTCATCAACAAAAAAAATGGCATTCAAGACCACTTCCATGATCCAGAACTCGGACGATGGCAGAAGAGAATTCACGGTTAACGAGTTCAAAAGATGGTTGATGAAATTCGACACTGATAAAGATGGGCGGATCAGCGTAAATGAGCTCCGGCAGGTTGTTAGCGCTACCGGAGGTTGGTTTTCCAGGTGGAAAGGCACTGCCGGAATCAAGTCTGCTGATAAAAACGGAAACGGTTTCATTGATGGCTGTGAGATCGAAAATCTAATCCACTTTGCATACAAGGAATTGGGTGTTAGAATCATCCCATACTAATTAACCAACAGATGCATTTCTAGAATCCATCTCTTTATTATTATTTTTTTTATGTAGATATTAGTTAACACGAGTTGTGAAGCTTATACGCGATTTGTAATTTGAATTTAAATGAATTGAAGTATGCCTACACGAAGAAGAACGTTGGATAGGGTTCTTCTGAGCGGTGACTATTTTAGGTAATGTTCAATGTGTCGATAGAGTTGTTCTAACTATATCAGCTAAAGTTGAATGTTTTGCTACTTGAATGATTCTATTTTTGTACGATTCTACTGAAGCGGTAAAAAGAGTTTGTAATTACATTCTCGTGGACGTCTTCAGTCACTCAATAGTCGGAGGTGGAAGTTTCCAGAAGTTCCATGAGTTATAATCCTCCTGCTAATAAACACATGACAGATAATACGTTAAGAATTGAAAATTCCAAAACACAAGGAAGTTTGCCTTAATTCCTATTTAGTGGAACAAATGCTCGTTAATGTAACAAACATTTGGTCCCTTCCTATTTCATACTTTCGAATCTTGCAAGTGTTGATGAGATGCAGAGTTGTCAAGTTATATTGTAATTCTTGAAAACATGAAATAAAATGTCACATTGAAATCAACTAACACCACATAAGCTAAAAATTGGTTTGTTACGTAAAATGAGTAGAAAATATCAAGATTTAAACGATTTTTAAACTTATTGAGAAAAGTATTCATCGATATAATAAATGGGAACCAAGGCAAACTCGCATATTACACAAATGAAAGGGTAAAATATGATTAAGAGAACTTGTAAAAAATCGAACCTCCTCGTGCACGGATATAGGAGGGAAAATGCCATTGACGAGAGCATGGAGTGAAGCATATGATTTTGAGTCGATGCAACGGTTCACAACAACCTCTCCCTGAAACCCGAGACACAAGAACAAAATTCTGTAAGATCATTGTGATAAACAAACCTTTAAAACGTTACTAAATGGTTTTATATGCACCTTAGGATTGATGATGAAGATTTTTCCCTTCGATATTCCGACCTTGAGGTAACTAAATTCGTCTGTGTCTCTATTTCCAAAACCAGCATAGAACGGATTCCTGTCGGATGGAAAGCATCCCTTGATATCCTGGGGATCCAAAAGAAATGCAAGTGTTACAAGCTTCTATGTTCAATATAAATGATCATAGAAGAAAATAGTACTCCTAAGTCCCATGAAAATTACGGATTCCCCCCTTTCGAAATATCCCATGAATTTGGGAGGCTTTATGTTAAAATTATCTATTTGCCTTCTAACATCACAAATAATTTATTTTGGTTCACAAGATTCCACTATTTTGTCCATGTTGTTGGGTATTTTAGAAGTTCGACAGCTATTTCCTTAAACTATGTAAGGTCAGGTTCAGGGGAAAACCTCAAAAAAATGGAGAACTGAGGAACATCCTAGTAGCCCTTCATTTGAACGGTATGCATATGTGCATACAAAACCATAAAAACTATTTAATTTACTTGTATGCACAAGTGCATACCATCCATATAAAGAGCTACCAGGGTGTTCCTCAATTTGCCATTGTTTTGAGGTTTTCCCCTAACGGCCTAACCCTCCCTCAAACCTTTTTTTTCAGGCAAAAAAAATGAATATAGACAACCCCAACCGGCCCCACACAGATTCCGCCTCCAAGGACACCAATGTGGGACATTTTTTGGCTCACTCAATAGTTGAGGCTAGTGAGGAGGATCAAACCCGAGACCTGCCTTGTATTCGGCAATTGACCTTTCTAAACTAAATGCTAGAACGAACTAACAATACAAGGGCAATGATCAGAAATGACTCTAGCTATGTATTAAGTCAATTGAGCTACATGCCAGAGACATTGTTTCCTTAAACTATGTATTAAGTCAGAACTTCGCAATATTCATGGAATGGAATAGTTGGTAAATAACAACGAACTAACCTCCAAGCAAGCAATTTTGAATTCATGAGGAGCTCTTCTTATAACTGCAAAAGGGTAGTAAAGTAATTTCAGAGACCATCGTAAAAAGAACCGTTGGTAGCTATATTTTTTTTGTTGGTTCATTTGATCATATTCTACTTGACGTTCCAATGACTTTCTGTGCAGTGGTCATACTTTCCAACAAAAATTTGGTATTTTTTGAAACGTAAGAGCCATGGTTTCAAAAAGTATTTGATTCACGCCAACCCATCATTGTGCAGTTTCAACACCCGTCCAATGACCATATGACATAAATGATTTATTAAAGTGCTACCTTCACGGAAAAGAGAAGGAAAAAGTCCGTCAGGAGAAATAACAACAGGCCCATCCGGCAAAGCCTCTCCATCCTGCAAATTAATTTATACGCGGGTTTTTAAAGACGACAACAAAACACACATAAATAAGGCATTCATGTGCTTTGGCAAGAAATTGTCAGCAAAATTGTCGCCTTTTAAGCAAAAAGAACAGAGATCTAAAGTTCTAAACTCTTCAAATTACCTGCTTAAGGTTGAACAGGAACTGTCTAGTGATAGAGGCCTGAGAAATTGCCCGAGCACTTAGATAAAGCATTTGATATCCATTTTCCTACAGCATACAAACAAGAAGACGAATTATATCCCTCTAAATTCATACTAGCTTACAAACCAAACCAAACAAAAACAGTGGGACCCACAGGGACGCCTTTGGTTAAATGATCTTCTGAAAGGTTTTCATTATGACCTTCTGGCAGGTATGAAAATGTCTTGTCGGAATGCCATGAATTTTAAATTAAAAAAAAACAATTGTTAGAAGGTCATTTAGCTAAATAACCCCTCTAACCCAAGGGAAGGGGAGAGAGGTTGTTTCCATAAAGACCCCTGAATTGAAAATAAAAATTGAAAGCATGATTTGGCAAGAAATATTTGATTCCAAAAGTTAGACAGATATATGGTTTCCCCATAAATTTGTAACATTTTATATGAATTGCGAGAATGAGTAAAAACAGGGTAATAAACCTTAATGGCCGAAAAGAGATGTGTTACGCCAATATGTGACCAATCTCTTCCAACCAAAGGCATGAATTGTCCAAGAACATCAGACCTGCAACACAAACAACATCAGATTAATAACTCCTCATCGTTTAAGCTACAATGATGTCCACTTCTTTAAAGATTATTCGATATATTATTAACTAAGTGATTAAATTGTATTATAATGAAGTAATGTTGTAAACAAGGATTTAGAGGGGTTGATTGCCATGCTTGATTGATTGATAATATTCTAGAACTAGATTAAGCATCAGTGGAAAACAAGCTTAACTCTCAAAAGTAGGCAATTTTGTTTTTCTTTGCTATTTTTAT
This sequence comes from Centaurea solstitialis, assembly GCA_030169165.1. Classification (NCBI taxonomy): domain Eukaryota; kingdom Viridiplantae; phylum Streptophyta; class Magnoliopsida; order Asterales; family Asteraceae; genus Centaurea; species Centaurea solstitialis. Next base: position 90,318,627 of record CM058040.1, on the reverse strand, counting down.
AAACAAAGCCGTTTCAATACTGTTTGTCGATGGCTAGGTGTCTGGCCTGACCACAGACGGCTGAAGCAATCAAGAATACTCACTTGGTTATAGATCGTTCTAGTTTAAAGCATGTAACAATTAGAAATTCAGAGCTTCACCCTATGAAATTGAAAATTAGATGCATATACATTAGTACATGCATACATATATAAGAGCGGATTCATTAGAGAACCTTTAAAAATTGAGAACTGTGAGAACCAGCTATTTACAAATTACTCGTGATGGAGATAGTGAAGGATATGCTGGGTGAATATCATGATAGATATGCATGAGGAATATCAAGTTGATGTTCCTGTGAGTAGCGTGAGAATAGTTATCAACTGTTAGATGAGAAGTGGATGCACATTAGGATGTGATGCACCAAGATCAGACCAATTCATTTCTACAGCGCAATTCATGGGAGGGCATGAGATTAAACAGATCAAGGGTTCAAATCCGCTTCTCATTGTTAACTTCTCACAGGATCCTTCGCCTTCATGATATGATGTCACAAAAATGCATGATATTCATCATGAATATTTAGGTATATTTATATAATGATTAATTCATGAATAGTTGGTTCACACGGTTCTCAAAATATTTTGGATTCCTAAATGAACCACCTTAAATGCATGTATACATATATCCAGAGTCTTAAGAGAATAAGAGCTAAAGCAAACTAACCACAATAAGGAAATGATTCTAAACCCAGTATAAATAGGTACTTAAAGACATAGTATAATTATCTTCTTAAAGCAAATAATTTAATTTATATTTGAGAAACTTGTTCTCAACTTTAACAGTAAGAAATTATTGGAAAACAAGATGGTCAAATGGGCACCATGTTTAATATGTACACGTGTGGTCCTTGTCTTCCTTCAAGGAATTTACGGTAGACAAATTTGAACCTTTTACAACAGGTTACCACCTCTTGTGAGGATTTCACTGTATTATATTCAGTTATTCACTGGAAACCTTTTTATGGTTATTTACAAATATAGTAATACATGGCTACTAAACATTGAGAGAAATAAAATTTAAATCCAACAAATGTTATATAAGAAATCCCTACAAGGAAATCATCTTTAGGGTGAAGTATGCTCAAAACCCTACTTTTATGTTGTTTCATTTCAGTCATGATGGTCCATTTTTCTTACTTTTCTTCTTGGCTGTTCAGGCATATGAATGAACACAGTATCCCTATGTAGATCTTGTATCATCCAATTAATTTGTCCCAATCTGAATCACAAAAGATTCAGTAGCTATGCTTGTAGTTTGCGAAAACTCGATTGCCTCACCAGCGGAGTGATTGTTGGTGATCAAAATGCCGTCCACATATACAAGATCAAAAATAAAAGCATCATCTTGTTTATAATAGAAAAGAGATGTGGCTTGTTTGAGGCTGTAGAGAGCATGTTTGAGTTTGCACATTGATGTAGGATTTTGCTCATTTAGGGGCCGTTTACTTAAATACTTACCCAGTAAGTGCTTACCGGTAAAATTGGACACTATCACCTACCATATTGGACACTAATTTGGTCTCTCAAAGCGGTATCGTATGCAACAATACACCCGGTATGCTCTTACCGGGTTAGAGTTGTCGATGTCACTTACCGGGTAAGACACTTGGTTCATGTCTTCGCTCTTACCGGGTAAGATTCTAGTCCTTGTTATGTTCATCCGGAAAGGTAAATTGATCCGGTAAGTACTTACCGGGTAAGCGTCAAGTAAACAGCCCCTTAGATAACCATCGGAAGGACGTGTTCATCAAGTGAACCATCGCACTGAGAAAGGTATATCGATTTGATGCGCATCACACTGAAATGTGACAACAGGAGTAAGAACAATGTGGATGGTTGTTGGTTTAATGATTGGGCTGATGAAAATCGTCCGATTATGCTTCATGGGAAATATATATCCACTTGCTTAAGACCGTGTTCATATGAGACTCAATAGGGAACAAGTCGTTGTCTTTTGAGGAGAGCATGATACTATTCATATATAGCTTAGCTTGTTTCCATTTAGGAGAGGACAAATACAAAAAAGATATATGCTTCTGTTGTGCTCTTGGATTTGGCTTAATGGCAAGCATCACCAAAGAAATCACTAGGACTTGAAAAGAAACATTCTCATTACTCAACATGTGTTCCATCGTAGAAGGATTTGGATATGTCACAGAGCAGATTTAGAAATTGAAACACTTTTTGCAAACAAAGATTGGAAAGGGAAGCATGAAATGGTTGATGAGTAGAAGCAAGGGGAACTTGATTTAGCTGAATTTGATAAAAGACCATTGTGAGAATATGTGGAAGCCTCAAATCAATCTCCAAAAAAGCCCGCAAGGAGAAAGGGGATATTCCAACATATATACAAGAAAAATGGTCCAAGTCTAGCCAATACGGGACTCCAACAACCATCATCACATGGCATTGGGCCTTCATTGAATTATGTCGTTCACTATACAACAGTCATGATGAAACTCAACAAATCTACGATCGTCTTCTGATAGTTGGGCAATAAATAACAATTTCTTGGTAAAAATTAGAATGAGCGGAAAAGTTGTGCAAAAGCTAGATCCGAGCGTGTGATAAGGAAAGATTACCTATTACCTATAAACAATTTGGTTTTACCTTTGTAATATGTTTTGCAGTTGACATTGGAAGAGTATATTGTTTTCATGAGTCATTTTGCTATCCAAATACCAAGCACCATCCAGTTAACTGACTATCTTGGGCTGAATTAAACTAGGTGTGCGGATTGCCTGTTGTATGATGTTAGCAGAGGAAGGAATAAAATGATGGGCATCGGTACACTTGTTGCATGGAGGTCCTTGCTACTACCTCTTATTGGGTAACTAATCACTTATTGCCTCTTACCGGGTAAGAAGACGCTTAACCGGTATGAGAAGATGATTTTTACCAATAATCTTAATTACCGTGTGTATGTAAGTGAGGGGGGTGACTCTTGCCCGGTTAGCGCTTACGGGTAAGAGACGCTTACAGATGATCAAGAATCTTACCCAATAAGGGAGGTGAAGATGGTGACTCTTAAGTCTTACCTCTTCAACATGTAATCATGAATCAATATATTCCCTCTCATTAGTGATAGAAGTTGAAAACGAAGTTCTAGACATTGAGCATTGGAGTTTGTCTTGAACAAATTTTCAAGACTATTCCAGACTATTGAGAAGTTGCAACGCTAGAAACCAAGATTCATTTGACAAGATTCACCAAGAATTAAGAAGCCCATCAATGTTGTGGCCAAGAAACTGAGACCAAGACCTTTGTTCCAGGAAGAAAGCACGCAAAGCAAGAATGAATTTAGACCACCAGAATGAGCAATTTGTACAATCCAATTTTAGGGTTAGAGGAGCACGAGCTTACATAACCATTTCTTCATTAGAGTACGTGTTTCCCTTTATTCTAAGAATTCGTCATCCTGAAGGATAAAAATCTAGAACAAACTTATAATGTGGGGATACTTTGTATCAGCTAAGTTTCTCATTTCGAGTTAAGCAGACATACACTATAATATGGGGCTCTTCATTCTCATTAAAAAAAAACTAAACTCGTTTTTCTAAGTCAAAATCTAAGGAATTTTACGTTCAATTTTCAGTAGCCTCTCATTCTGTTCAAGATTAATTGTTCCCTGGACAACTAACCAGCTTTCCCTCAAGTGTTTATACTATTTACATGCTCCTGAATATCGATGTATAAGCGATAGCAAGTACTCCATCCATCCCAAAATAAATGTAACACAATGAAAAAGGCACACAGTTTTAGATACATCTAATTAGTGCCTATACTTTTTGATAAACTAAATCATAACTTTACTCTTAATAAGTAATAACAGAGTAGCAAATTTCTCCATCTCATAATTTATAACAGAATTGTTGAAAAAAAAAACTGTCTTACTTGGTAATTGTTCCATCAACATCCGAAATCACAATGCGAGTATCCCACCTCCACAAATAAATTCTGGCATCCACCTGAGATGTATCATGTATGTATGTGGAGTAAGCTACATAATAAAACACACACACAAACCATAAACAAACAACATATATCGCACAATGACGAAAAAACTGCATAAAACCTTTTGAGCCCCTAAAACCGATGTTGAAAACGTGAAGATCACTGTGTTTTTCCCTTCTGCTAGATTCAATGAAGCTAGCTGCTCGGCTGTTGGAGCAAGTGACCTTGTATGCATCTTATTTGATTTCGGCGAAGATGTTTCTTTTTCCGCATCCATCTCCGCCACAGCTTCAACATGGGAATCCTTTTTAATGTTTTCTTCTTCTTTCTGAGAAACGTTTTTAATTCCCAATCTTCTAAACGGCCACAAATTCCAGCTTCCACCAGCACCAGCACCGGAAGAACCATCTACAAAAAGATTTTCTCAAAACAACAGCATAATCTGATGCTCCCCACCATTCTAAAAGAAAATGCCCATAGTTGACCTTGAGGTCACATAAGTAATAGTTATATCTATAACTAATATAAATGTTCAAATATCGTTTAAATTAAGAGGGAGGTGCAGGAGAAAACCCTCTAAAATGAAAAACTGAGGAACACACTCAAGTAATTGTTCGTTTGGACGGTATGCACATGTGCATACAAGTAATTGAAGTTGTTTTCTGGTTTTTATGCACATGTGCATAGCGTCATGGGTGTTCCTCAGTTTTTCATTTTTGTGGTTTTCCCCTGAACCGGGCCCACTACATTAATCTTTATAAGTAGTATGCTATACTACGAAAACTGTTGGTATTCGATTTGTAACAAAATCCATTTTGAAATAGAAATTTGGCCCATTTGCATGGTTTATTTGCTTGATCTACAAACAGAATGCAAGAAATTTTCTTACCGCTTGCAATGCTACCACCTTTACGATCCTTTGACAAGGTATCTGGACTCTGTGGATCAGATAAACGGAGTTCTTGCTCCGAATTTGACTTTTTCATATCCTCCCTGACTAAATCCCAGTTTGATCGAAATCTTGCAGCAGGAGAATAGAACTCTGAATCCTCGTTATGTGAACCGGAATCGTCAAACGGGGTCCACAAGTTGGGCAACGATTTTACCTGCCGGCCCAAACCCTTTTCTGCAACTTCGCAATTCTTAGGAATATCAGCATGACTCGGAGACCTTCTGATATTCACCTTTTGCCCTTCAATGTCGACTTTCAAATGTTCTTGGCGGGTTCTCACCGGAAGCGGAGGTGGATACGGACCACGCTTCAGAGTCAACGACTCACTGCAGGTCCCATCGACTTCTGAGGTAGATACGGACAGAGTTACTTGCTCGGTTTTGTTAATGCTCGGTTTTGAATCACCAAGATCGCCAAAGATTAACTGTTCTTCCACAAAACTTTCGGGTACTTGCTTGATCAAAAGAGAATCACCAGAAACGTCTTGAAATTCACCGTTTGGCTCCAACGGCACTCTGATTTCATTTGTTTCGTCCAATTGCATCGTGGGCTTATCGTCTTCACTTAGACAAACGGAACTGCACGAAACAACTTCTACGGATGCCTCTCCTTGTTGAGTAGCTGCAACTTCCGTACAGATTTTCTCCGCAATTGTTAACGGCTCTTCCGACGTTATTATTCCCACTTCTGCCTCGTTACAATCATCCAACTGAGTTCTTGAATTTTCCACTTCCGCCTCCTTGTTAACAACACAAGTTTCATCATCAACCCCGGACGACGTTTCCATCTTATTTACAAAGTGTTGTTCGTGCAAAACCAAACTGCCGTCCAATCTTCCGCCAATACTTTCACCGCCATTATCCTCGATGGGTTCTTTACGATCATTCGTACTATTCCTCGAGGAAAGATTGGTCGACCATTTCATCTCCAAGAGATCGGCCGCAATCTCGGCATGCTCTCTATTCGAATCATCCTCTTCCTTTGACAAACTATGTTCTTGCATAGACCTCCTCCCTAAAACAAACCCCAAAATCCTAGACCGTTTCGAGTCAGTCCTCGTCAAAACCTTACCATTACTCACATCACTAACCGAATCACTATGATCAAAATCATAAGATTCAAACTCCTTGGACTTAGCGGGGGCATCCTATGCATGTCCTTTTCCATCAATTTCCTCACGAGGGGGAAGAGAAGAATGCAAGGAAACCGCATACACATATTCCTCGGAGATAACCTCCTGCTGGCTTGAAGAATAGCCTCCCCTACTCGGATCATGATAATATGGAAGATACTCGTCCTGTCATACCACGTGTAACATTAATGCTCGAACAAGACCACTCTTTCAGCCAGTGTTCAAACCGCCTGAAACTTCCAAATTAAATGGTAGACAAGGGGATGATTTCTTTTTAAAGTTAGATGATTTCAAGACTACCATCTTGTTGTTGTATCGAAAAGCAGAATATCAACAAGCTATCACCCAAATGGAGTATGAAAGGGGCATGAGAACAGCTTAAACCCCTTGAGTGATATAGACTACTAGCCTCTATCAGCCTAATCTATCACAAATCCCTCAAATTCAGAAACCGAAGAATATAACGATCACGCAATTTGGATTCCTAAATTTTCCAACGACAATATATAGTGAATACGTGAGGGTTATTAGGTGTAAACTCCTTCTCTAAAAGATCAAATCTTTGAATATCCAATTGACTGATATAATCTCACACAGAAATG